>JAJAGP010000503.1:0-117500 GCA_025084515.1 Ancistrus triradiatus
AACTTCATTTCACTTCTCAAATATCACTGTGTTCATCTGCTATATGATATATTTAACTCAAGTTGCTGATCTGAACAACCAATGATTTATAAACTAAAATCATGAAAATTATCAGGGGTGCCCAAACTTTTTCATACCACTGTACATTCAGATGGGATCAGAGGAGGTGTCAAGTGATTTTCTTTTCTTATTTTTAGGTGGTTTCTTGACAGTGAGTAATGAATTTCACTTCTGGTGGACATTTTCGACATTGTTGTGACTATATTTGCAGCAATACTAAATGAGCATTATACATTACATTAGAGCTAGCTGAATTTTTATCATCACATACTACTGAATGCCTTTAAATTAGTTCCTTGTATTAAATTACAATCCATGTATCTATTAATTAATGTCAGTGGGTCTCTCTCAAAACCTAGTGAGCTGCCTATGTAGGCACTGACTACTTACACAGCTGTTAAAGTAGGCAGCATTCTAACGGACATCCATCCTCATAAGCCATATTGATATGCTTTAATTAGAGAGCAATAACATCACGAGTGTTTAAAACTGCAAAATAATCACAGGCTGGCCTAAATTGCAAATAAAATAATATTGTGTGTGTTTTTTATGTCAATAAACCAAATTAAAGAATTAAAAACCCATAAAAAATTAGAAGAACTCCTGTTATTGGCTTGACAATGTTGGAGCATTCATGACTTTGGTAACATTGCTGCAAGCAAGATGATCCTAATGTTGTGACTCAACTGTATATACAGTATATGGTGGTATTAGCAGCTTATTAGGGAAATCATTTCAGTTATTAATGAACTGGTAAATCTGAGGTTACTAAGGCAAATCTAACAGATCAACAATGTCAATGCTTAGTTAGCTTAAACACATCATCTTCTATTGACTGGCTCAGGCACATGCATATATCCTGAAGCGTTAGCTGAAAGTAGAGCTTAATTTAATGGTTACTGACTCAGTCAGCAGTGACAACCGGAAATATGCCTATAATAACAGCCTTTGTACTGTGCTGCAATATGAAAGCAGTATCAGTTAATTAGAAAAAAAATGCACAGCTGCTTTAGCCATTTCATTTTGTTTAATGGATTAAAATAATCATATTATAGAGCAGTCAAACAAATTGATAGCTACCACTTGTTTGGCTGAACATCCGTTTCACTTTATGAGATGCAGATGTCTTCAACTTTAGTAGAACACTATGTACAGTGGTTCTAGAAGGTTTGTGAACCCTTTAGAATTTTCTATATTTCTGCATAAATATGACCTAAAACATCATCAGATTTTCACACTAGTCCTAAAAGTAGATAAAGAGAACCCAGTTAAACAAATGAGACAAAAATATTATACTTGGTCATTTATTTATTGAGGAAAATGACCCAACATTACATATTAGTGAGTGGCAAAAGTATGTGAACCTTTGTTTTCAGTATCTGGTGGTGGATCATTCTCAGCATTGCAGTGACACTGACATGGTGGTGGTGTGTTGGTGTATGTTTTGCTATTGGATCAGACACAACAGTGGTGCTGGAGTTTTTAATCACTGCGCTCACTTACTGTGAATTCTATTAGACACATCTATCATGTTACCCTACCTTGTGGATGCAAAATCAGAGTCAGTAGCTCATCTGTTGTTCAACACGTTTTGCTAGTCGTCCTCTAATTCTTCATTAGTGCTCACAAGGTCCTGCTTACAGGATGCTGGTTTCTGGAAATTTTTGGTAGGTGGACTATTTTCAATCCATCAGTAACACTGAAGTGTTTTAAAACTCAAGAATCACTGTTGTGTTGTATGTTCTGGCACCAACTCAACACACTAACACATCACCACCATGTCAGTGCCACTGCAGTGCTGAGAATGATGAGAGTGACAGTACTGTGTAGCAATGTATGCACTTTATGAGTTGAATGAATTACTTTAGTAATAAGTATAATAGATGACATGCTACAGAGTAGAAAGTTATGTATTACTAAACTGTGTTGAAAGTACAGTTTGTATGAAGGAGGTAATGGCTCTGTTCTAAAGTCTAAACCTGACCCACATGCATCAAATCCTTTCTAACGTTGTTATTCATACACATCCAATCACAAACCCATGCCCACATGTGGCTCATTAACCACATATATATGCACATATGCCACCACATCAATAAATTATTAGCAGGAAATAAATTAAACATTAATCCAAAGCTTGCAGGAGTAGCTCACAGTCAGTTAATAGGAAACTCTCTCTCTCTCTCTCTCTCTCTCTCTCTCTCTATCTCTCTGCAACTTAATTATGTTCCTCGTCTTTCCCGTAAACAAACAAAGAGTAGAAAAGAGTGAGATGAGGAGATTGATATTGGGAGTCTCTAACTGGGTTACCAAAACCACTCCTGGCAAACAAGTGAGTGGAGAAAAGACACAGGAAGTTAATAAATTGAATGTCAGATAACCTATCCAGCCCTTCTCGTGCATTCAGGGAACACAGCAGCTCAGGCAGTCGACACTGTTCAGTTTGTGTTTTGGGTCACATTGATGCTGTAAATAAATTCAACAGGCAAATACATAACTGAAAATGTTACATAATTTTCTACATTACCATACTATAATCCCCTATATTGGGATTACTTTTTGACTCATTTTAACTCCACTTGTCCTAGTCAGTTCAAGGGTAGATGAGGGAGGGTGGTGATGGTGGCAGGGTCCAAAGCCTATCCCCAAATTCAATGGGCTTGGCAGGAGCTGTAGTTTCAGTGCTGGCAGATGATTGCTCTGTCTGGCCTCCCCTTTTCAGACACAGCCAATTGTCTCTGTATGACACCCAATCTGACTGGAATGCACCACTGGGACTTGGACCTGATCACCACCATGGTGGACTACCAATTTGCACCACATTTTGCGATGTTAATTTTAGCCCATTCTTGCAGTATTTGGGTATTCAATATACATATTGATAGAAATAATCAAGATTTTGTGTCCCAGTTTTGACAGCTTTTAACAGGTGTCCTTCCATTCTTCATGGAACTACTTTTACACAACACTATCACTATCGATCATAGTCTTCTCATGTTCTAGACACCTCAGAGTCTGAATATCAATTGATAAACCAATTTATTCTGTAGTCAATGTGACGCTATCATTGCTTGATGTAAATTTTTTATTTTATAAGTTTTATTTAGGTTCTTTCAGTAAGCTTACTAATACATCTAATGCCTCATTACTCATTGCAACTCGTAAGTTCAGAATGGTTAAGGTTTGTGGTCATAGCATTCCTATGACATCCACAAGCAAGCCACAGAGAGCTAATATGACAAATCCAGTCCCAATTATTTTGCTCAAAATGCAGAATACAACCAAATCTTCTCTGCTTAATCCAATATATGCCTTTTACCAATTACCCAGAGACAACAAAACAATCTCAATGGAACACGGAAGGCCGATACACTTGTTAATTACATCCACAAACCATGAGGCATGGCATTTAGGCAGTCCCTGGTGAGGAGAGGATTTGTCAAGAGGACACATCTGGCCTAATTAAATTGTCATTGAAACCACAGATCACTGATGCAGATCGAAAGGATGGTTCAACTGCTATAGCAAGTTTTCGCTGCACTTTTTGCTGTTGAGATTTCTTCACAGTTACTGACTCGAAACCTTTTTGAATGTGTAGCATGATTTTGATAGAGTCTGACAAACCTCACATCATGTTACCACACAGCGGTTTGGCCTGTGCCATGTTCATGCTTCCCCTTCTGATTCATTTGTTATTTGGGGTTTCTTCAATTGAGGGCTTTTTTACCATCTTAACTTTTGCTAAATAACAATAGGAAGAATTTTGTTTTAATTATGTCAAAATATTTTAAGTGTTTATATTTTTTACATATTTTACGTATTTTATATGCTTTAACGTAAAGACTTTATAATGGCTACAACGGACCTTATATGGAATTTGAATATGCAATTAAATATTAATAATTTATAAGTAATGAATCATTTATGTGCTGGTAATGACGTGTTGTGGTAATTTTCTCACTAAAGTTTTCACTTTTTCAGGAAGACTAAAATGCTTAGTCATGGAATTGAAAGAAAAAGATGTTTACAGTATGTGTGTGTTGAAAGGGGTGTGCTGCAGAAAAAAGTTTGGGAACCACTGTTGCACTTTATTTATTTATCTATTTATTTTTGCCATAGCCGCATAAATGGTAATGACGCTAAAATAAACCTACTCTATGATCAGAAGGAATACATGATTAAATTACTCACATTACCAGACATAAAAATGTCACTCTTCTTTCATGCCCAACATGTACTCCCCTGTCAGTCTTTGTTTCCATAGTTTTGACATAAACAAGTATTACCTTCAAATAATTCACCTCACAAATGATAGGCTGTCATGGTATGTCTATGATGGTAATGTTGGCGACGAGAATATATTGTTAAAAAATATGCAAACGTTGTATAGATATGATCAAAAATAATACTTTTTTTTAGACTTTTTAAGTTACTATAAAAACACTCAGTGTGATGTTTTAATGAATTGATCATTTTTCCGTCATTTTATTGGAGCAGATACATTTTAATGTCTGGTTTGGGGACAAGGCCAAATAACAAAGTTTTGACGTTTAAAACATTTAAAAAAAGGAGATAATAATGATTTTGGTGCAGAGTTTTTTTTGTGTTGCAATAAACAATATAAACCTAAGCTATTTATTTTGTAATTTTGTAATCTGAGTTACAGTCTGAGCTAGACCTGAGCAGTGAGGGGCCAGATCAGTACAGATTGTACCAGTGGTTTCCAACCCTGTATGCTTTTAACATGTTGGTATTGTTTTCACTATTAGTAAGAGGATACCAATGGAATAGAGCCTCAAATACACAGTTTTGTTCCTCTATATTTTTCATGATCTGTCCATGACTATATGGGTCCATGTACTCTAGTTTCCTCCAACCTTCCAAAACCATGTCATTTTGCCACTAGATACGACTGAATGTGTGATGGGCTGTTTCCTTTTCTGGCTGTGCTCCCACCTTGCACCCACTGTTTAAGGGAGAGGACCCAACCTAACCCTCACAAATGCAGTATCACTGGTGAAACTATATAAAGAGACTTAATTAAGAAAAAAACACAATTCTCACACTGCTCTTTCAGCAGCATACCATTAGCATCTGGAAGTTCATCACATCATGGTCTACCTATACATTATTCTGATTGTTCCCAAGCTGCGTAAATGAGTCAACGTGATTGCATTGTCCTAATCTATATCGATTCTCTTGCACATTAAGTACGCTCACACCTTTAAGCTACGCAACTCTATACTTTCACTCTGACACTGCAGAACAATAGCTACATGTGTTTATCCAAATGCCATAAGATCCGAGTGAAGCGCTGACATCTCAACTTTAATTAAAGCACACCATGTTGCTGTATAGTGCTAATTGCTGTGGTTGCTTTTCTGTGAAACAGGGATAATTCCTCCTCCTGGTACATAAACCTTCATGCAGGCTATCTTGTATTTCTTCATAACATTCAACATGATAAGAGGATTTAATGTCCTGGGATAACATTTAACTTTTTAATGTTCTAAATGATTCCATCTTCTCAGGATCCCGACCTGGATTAGGGGAAGGATGATTAACTTATTATTATTATTATTATTATTATTATTATTATTATTATTGTTAGTATTATTATTATACATTCAGACCATCTCTAATTTTCCCCTTTAAATTCAGATCTGATTGTGCTGAATGTAACCCAGTCTAGAGTTTTGATATTACTCACCAGTGGTGTTACCATGAGATAAAGTGACTTTATTTGATATGACAGTTTCAGTTAAAACTTTGGCTCTGGTTGCTAAGGAAGCAGATAGGAAACAGACCAAGATAGGCTTTAAAAAGTCTTTGCATTTTATGGCTAAAATTCTTAGTGTTTATGGTTGGAACAGACACATGACAATTTCATTAGGTATGCCCACCATAGACAGTACTTTGCAAAAGTCTTAGGCCACCGTTAGATTCGATATACCATTTGTTTAACAATGGTGTAGTGACCATATTAAATTACTGCATTTCTCAGTCTGTTTATTAGAATACAATAAAATACACTAGAAATTGCAAGCAATGTGCATCATCATCATCATTTTCCTGGCGCTTGTCCCGCTGGATGCAGGGTACGTCCACTTCCCCTTTGTTCGACTCAGAATACTCCAGCCGACGCATCGCTCCGTCTGTCGCCAGAGACCACACTCAAACCAGGACAATTTAGTGTAATCAATTAACCTAACTTGCATGTCTTTGGACTGTGGGAGGAAACCAGAGTGCCCGGCATAAACCCACACAGACACGGGGAGGACATGCAGACTCCACACAGAAAGGACCCAGGCCGCTCCACCCTGGGATTGAACCCAGGACCTTCTTGCTGTGAGGCAGCAATGCTACCCACCGAGCCACAATGCCGCCCTGCAAGCAACGTGTATGCAGTATTTAAAAAATGGAGGGGAAAAACAAACAGATTATGTACAGTGGTAAGTATTTAGTGTGACCTCCCTTTACACTTGAGCAATAACACCATCTTGCAGCTTCATAAGGATGCCAAGTCCTAAGATGTTTATTCTACAGTCTACAGTCCAAAGAAGCTTGATCAGAAATGGTCTTTTTTGGAAGGGTAGAAGCCAATAAACAGTTTTTGGAAGGGAAACAGGGTGAAAAGGCTTAAGATGTGCTTGGAATGAAGACTGGAATGAAGATCAGAATTTTGGAGTATGGACAGTATCTTACATATGGTCAATATACTTCTGCTAAAACAATAAATCTAATGGTGGCATAAGACTTTTGCACAGTGCTGTATATGCACTTTGTGTAGTTCAATGGAAAAGCACCACAATAGGACTGCTGATCAGATATTGTTTTTATTTGACCAAATGTTTGCACCTGGTAAAACTGAAAAGGTAGTACTCTGTAATATTATGTGTACATATGCATGTTACTGACAAAGATCAATTTATGCTTCCTCTGACAGAATGATCCAACCTCATTGCTGATTGTCTAGCAATGGAATTCCAACAGGTGTATATTGGTGTTGTTACTATTTTGGCATCCAATTTATGACTAGAAGTGAGGCTGGTTTATCATCCAGTGTTGGGTCATGGTTAACTAGCACACATCAGTCAGGATTTAATCCACAGATTCTATATTAGTAAGCTAAATTATAGTTATGCTGAGCTGTCGAATGCCTTGCTTAAGGGTCCAATAGTGGCAACCTGGTGATTCCAGACTGTAAAATTCCAATGTTCTTCCTGGGAGCCTAGAGCTTTAATCAGTGACCCACAATTGACCAGTTTTGCTACTGCCTGTTTAGTAAGCTCCCTTGGTTTCCTTACAAACCATGCTTGTAAGTATATTTTAAGTATATTGCTTGGCAAATTCCCTCTAGGTGTGATGGTGCCATGTTTGGGCTGTGCCTGCTGTTCCCAGAATATTCTTTGAACATACCATGACCCTCACTAGGATAAAAGAAGCTAATGAAAATAAATGAACGAGCTTATAGCTTTGTTCCTGTTTGTCAGATCAGCAGCTTATTCCCATGGCATTAGAACAGCTTTGATAAAAGCTAAATCGCTGCATTTCCCTAATGCACACATATACTTCAAAGCTCTATATTTCTGACTGATGATTCTTTTCTCTTTCTCACCTGCTTTTGTGGAGTTAGTGTTTAGAGGTTGCTTACTTGCAGTTTACCTTTAGCCAGTTTCATTTTAAAAGTGTCCTGGTGAACACCACCAAGA
The DNA here is from genome assembly GCA_025084515.1 of Ancistrus triradiatus. NCBI lineage: Eukaryota > Metazoa > Chordata > Actinopteri > Siluriformes > Loricariidae > Ancistrus > Ancistrus triradiatus. The sequence goes on from JAJAGP010000503.1 coordinate 7,773, forward strand.
GCACCAACAACACCAATTTGATTACAGGAAACTTCAAAATCCTCTTCTCTCTTTCTGCTGGCATTTTGTTTGAACTGACAGAAATAAATTGTACACATTCAGCCATTACTAATGCTTGTTTACTAAAGTGTCTGCTGGTTTGGTGGACAGATTAAAAAAAAAAACCTGCTTTTCTGATCACCATGAATGAATTTCGGAGGTTAATTTTAAGTATGTCTGGTAGAGCACAACAAGGCTTAAGGGCCACTGTTGTTGTGGATTACATTAATTGTACTTGGGGGGGGAAAGGATGTGAGATAGGGCAGAATCAGAGAGCTGCGTCTGAAAGGGGTGTTGATAAACCAAGTGAAAAAAAAAAAAAATTTGGCCAGTAAACAAAGTGAAAGTGCACAATCTGACTGATACTACAAAATGCACATAATAATACCAGTAGCTGCTTCGGGATGATCAAAGAGTTATACACAAACAACTATGCCAAACTACGTCAGTCTGAAAAAGAGAAAATATTCAGTAAGCAGCAGTTCTCTGGGTGAAAATGCCTTGTTAATGACATAGGTCAGAGGAGAATGTCCAGACTGGTTTGAGATGGTAGAAAGGCAACAGTAACTCATATAGCCACTTGTTACAACCAAAGTATGCAGAGCAGCATCTCTGAACACACATGTCAAACTTTGAAGCAAATGTGCTACAGCAGTGGAAGACCACTCCAGATATCGCTCCTGTCCGCTGTAACCAACTGAGGCTACAATTTGGATGGGCTAACCAAAATTGGACAATAGAAGATTGGAAAAACTTTGCCTGTTCTGATGAGTATCGATTTCTGCTGTGACATCTGCATAGTAGGGTGAAAATCTGGCATAAACAACAAAATGAAAGCATGGATCCATCCTGACTTGTATTGACAATTCAGGCTGCTGCTGCTGGTGTAATGTTATAGGGGATATTTTCTTGGCACACTTTGGGCCCCTTAATGCCAATTGAACATAATTTAAAAACTGCTTTTTTTTTTTTTTTTTAACATGACAATGAGTTAACTGTACTCAAAGTCACAAGATCTTAATTAAATAGAGCACCTTTGGATTGTGGCGGAACAGGAGATTCATGTGGCATCATGGATTGCAGATGATCTGCAGGTACTGCGTGATCTTTCCAGTACCTTCTTCAATACATGTACCAAAGAATTAACGAAGTTCTGAATGCAGACGCGCACCCTTGAGGGCAGCACACAGTTTCTGATTTTTCATGTTGCGACTCTGCCATTCTATCTCCTGTTGTGACTGCAAAGGCCACTAAAGAACGTTCTGAAATTTGCTTTTTGACATGGCATGCTGGATGTAGCCACTGAATTGTGGCCATGTGCGGTTGGACATAGTCAGCAACAATACTCAAATAGACTTTCAAGCAATGGATATTAATCAAGATATTAATGGGTCCACAATTTAAAAAAAAATCAATTCCCCACTCCACCTCCACTAGATTGGTTGGTTGTCACAAGGCAAGTTGGGTTCATGGATTCATGCTGTTGGTACCTAATTCTGACACTGCCATGTGTAGCCTTAGCAGAAATAGAGATTTATCAGACCAGGCTACATTTTTATCACCTTGAAATGCTCAGTTTTGGTAATCCGAAGCACATGCCAGCCTTGACTTTCTGTTCTTGGCTGAATTAAATGGAACCCAGTGTGTTCTACTGCTGATGTAACCCATTTGCTTCAAGGTTCAATGCCTTGTGCATTCTTATACCAAATACCAAAATTGTGATTATTTGAGTTACCAAGCCTTTCTGTCAGCTCAAACCAGTCTGGCCTTCTCTTTTGACCGCTCTCATCAACAAGTATGTCCACTGACATGGAATGGAATGTTTTGGGGGTTTTTTTGGTTTGTTTTTTGTTTTTTATTGCACCATTCCTAGTACACTCTAGAGGCTGTTGTGTGTGAAAATCCCAGAAGATGAGCTGTTCATGCATCAATAATCATACCATGGTCAAAATGAGATCACATTTGCATGGTTTTAAGCACTGACCTGCTAAAATACAGTTGGCTGATTAGATCACAGATAGAATACAGCTGTTCCTAATAAAGTGTTCAGCAAGTGTGCAAATACAGTATACAGAGTGAGGCCAACAAGATCAAGATTGAAAATGCTTGTTTGAATCTTTGAAGAGGAGGATTCACACAGCAAAATAATGATCCAAAGCACACCTCAAAGCTTTACAACAAACTACTACAAGATCAAAGAAGATCAAGGATCAACATGAACCTTCTTCTATAGTCAGCTGACTGAAACCCCATCGAGTATTCATGGTGGTACTTGAAGACAGAGAAAGCCAAATATTCAGTAACATCACAGCATGCTCTTTGGAATATTGTAAATTCATGCTGGGATAACAAGGATCATCAGATTTTGCACAAACAAGGGTCCATGCCAGCTCAAGTGCATGCTGCCATTACAGCAAAATGGACATGTACCAAATCCTAATTCACTGTGAAATTTATCCATTTATTTATTCAAATATTGAACTTTTCGTCAAATTGATATGTTGATCATGGATAGTTTAAATTCAAGAAAAAAAAAACAAAATAGGAGGATTTTCAGAATTTGGGCCACACTGCATATATAGTTGTGTCCTACACCTATAGTTTTTATTGATTGATTGATTTCTTTGTATCTTTGTGATCCTTTGACCTTCACTCCAAGCAATAAATACAAATACCCACATTATCCTCACAAGATAATACTTACTTGAAATTTGAGTTACAACATTGCCAAAGGCTTCACTACATTACATATACAGTTGTGCTTGAAAGTTTGTGAACCCTTCAGAATTCTCTATATTTCTGCATAAATATGACCTAAAACATCAACAGACTTTCACACAAGTCCTAAAAGTAGATAAAGAGAACCCAGTTAAACAAATGAGACAGAAATATTATACTTGATAATTTATTTATTGAGGAAAATGATCCAATATTATATACTAGTGAGTGGCAAAAGTATGTGAACCTCTAGGATTAGCAGTTAATTTGAAGGTGAAATTAGAGTTAAGTGTTTTCAATCAGTGGGATGAGAATCAGGTGCGAGTGGGCACCCTGTTTTATTTAAAGAACAGGGATTTATCAAGTCTGCTTTTCACAACACATGTTCGTGGAAGTGTATCATGGCACAAACAAAGGAGATTTCTGACACCAGATACTGAAAGCAAAGGTTCACATACTTTTGCCACTCACTAATATGTAATATTTGATCATTTTCCTCAATAAATAAATGACCGAGTATAATGTTTTGTGTCATTTGTATAACTGGGTTCTCTTTATATACTTTTAGGACTCGTGAAAATCTGATTAGGTTTTAGGTCATATTTATGCAGAAATATAGAAAATTCTAAAGGGTTTACAAACTTTCAGGCTTTGCTGTATAGGTCTTATTATTGCTTTACTTCGGCATAGTTAATTGCTAAGACGTTGTGGCTTAGAATGTAAAAATAAAAGAAAATAAATAAACATCAATAGCCCATAACCGTAACCAACTCTGAATTAGGTTTAAGGCTAATTCTGCTGAATACATAAGCTTGTATGTATTATACAAATATGAACAGGGATGATTTTGAAGCTTACCAAAGTTATGTTTATGTTGCCAGTAACCTGAGACTTGAGTCTCACTGGTTCATTAAGCATATACATGGGACAGAACAGATATGCTCCATTGTGTATAAAATCTAATAAGAAAGCATTTACATCTTAACTGGTGAATATATGTACATGTGAATTAGAGAGAACAGGGCAGACAGATACATAGAGACACAAAATGGAGAGAAAGGGAAGAAGCATCTTTTCAGCTTTGTTCTCAGACACATATGATGCAATCCACTGTAAGAACAGTGTATTGACATAACAATAAAGAAATGAGTCATAAAACCTATAAAGATGCATATAAAACACAGTCTGCGATAAACAGCATGCAATCACGGCACATAATAGAGTAAAACTGCAGCTATAAAATCAAGTGAAAATTACAAGGAACATATTTAGAGACTAAGTCTTATCTACTAGGCTGATTCATGCTTCAACAGAACATCTGAAACTGTGGAACACTCTTGTTTTTTCAACACAGAAGGACCTATCAAGATTTTGCAGGGTGTCCATCAGTCAAGTGGCAAGTGTGCTTTAAGCATTGTTTGTTGTATCTGTATGTCAGTATGTTTTAGTAAAGACGAGAATGTTTTCTGGACTCCTAGTGGAATCATGTATATAAAGGCATGGAAACTAGAAAACAAAGAAAATAATTGGACTATCTGACAAGGATGCACTTGGAGCCTCACTCTGGACAACTGTGTTCTGCTGGTAAATTTTCATTATCCATTCTCCCCTGAGGATACCTGACTACCATGCCCCCTGGTAATCATCTACAGCCTCCATATTTTATGGCATCCATGGGTGAGGTTAGGACTTTTTTCAACAGCCTATCCTAAATGCATTCAACTCATCAACACAGCAGAAACTAAGCCAATTTGTCAATTACCACTCACTTTATCCAGCAAGTCCCCTAGATACATACCAGTTCCCCAGTTCCATTCCAAAAGTGGGTTCACATGTCCAAAAGCTCATATGTCCAACACAATTACCCTAGTCATCCAGCTTGTCATCCAGCTTGTGAGCCAACACCTATGGCTCACAAGCTGGATGACTAGGCTCACAAAGCATTGCTATGGCTCGCCACTTCTGTGCAAGATCATCATTGCTTTTCTGCTTAATACCAGTCATTCTAGGTTTAAAATAGTGCAATAATTCCACAAAAAAGAGCTGTACACAACGAGGCTACACTACCCAGACCCCTTCCATATCATCTTTGCATCACCATTGTTTACCTTTGTATGACTTTATGATTTACAGTGGGGCAAAAAAAAGTATTTAGTTAGCCACTGACTGTGCAAGTTCTACTACTTAGAAAGATGAGAAAAATCTGTAATTTTCATCAAAGGTACACTTCAACTATGAGAGACAAAATGAGATAATAAATCCAGGAAATCACATTGTAGGATTTTTAAATAATTAAATTTTGAATCATGGTGGAAAATAAGTATTTCGTCACCCTCAAACAAGCAAGATTTCTGGCTCTCACAGACCTGTAACTTCTTCTTTAAGAAGCTGTTCTGTCTTCCACTCGTTACCTGTATTAATGGTAAATGTTTGACCTCATTATCTGTATAAAAGACACCTGTCCACAGTCGCAAACAGTCAGATTCCAAACTCAACCATGGCCAAGACCAAGGAGCTGTTGAAAAACACCAGGAAGAAAATTGTAGACTTGCACCAGGCTGGGAAGAGTGAATGTACAATAGGCAAGCAGGTTGGTGTGAATAAATCAGCTGTGAGATCAATTATAATAAAATGGAAGACATACAAGACCATTGATAATCTCCCTCGATCTGGGGCTCCACGCAAGATCTCATCCTGTGGGATCAAAATGATCATGAGAACGGTGAGCAAAAATCCCAGAACTACAAGGAGAGACCTGATGAATGACCTGCAGAGAGCTGGGATCAAAGTAACAAAGGCTACCATCAGTAACACACTATGCCGAGAGGAATTCCTGCAGTGCCCGGTGTGTCCCCTTGCTTAAACCAGTACATATCCAGGCCCAACTGACGTTGGCCAGAGAGCATATGGATGATCCAGAAGAGGATTGGGAGAATATCATGAGGTCAGATGAAACCAAAATAGAACTTTTTGCTAAAAACTCAACTCGTCGTGTTTGGAGGAAGAAGAATGCTGAGTTTCATCCCAAGAACACCATACCTACTGTCAAGCATGGGGGTGGAAACATCATGCTTTGGGGCTGCCTTTCTGCAAAGGGGACAGGATGACTGATCCATGTTATGGGAAGAATGAACGGGGCCATGTATTGTGAGATTTTAAGCCAAAACCTCCTTCCATCAGTGAGAGCATTGAAGATGGAACATGGCTGGGTCTTCCAGAATGACAATTATCAAACACACCACTCGGGCAATGAAGGAGTGGCTCCGTAAAAAGCATTTCAAGGTTCCTCAACCCCATAGAAAATTTGTGGAGGGAGTTGAAAGTCCAAGTTGCCCAGCAACAGCCCCAAAACATCACTGCTCTAGAGGAGATCTGCATGGAGGAATGGGCCAAAATACCAGCTACAGTTTGTGCAAACCTGGTGAAGACTTACAGGAAACGTTTGACCTCTGTCATTGTCAACAAAGGTTATGTTACAAAGTATTGAGTTGAACAAAATTTATTGACCAAATACTTATTTTCCACCATGATTTACAATTAAATTCTTTAAAAATCCTACAATGTGATTTTTTTTCTCATTTTTGTCTTTCATAGTTGAAGTGTACCTATGATGAAAATTACAGATCTCTCTCATCTTTTGAAGTAGGAGAACTTGCACAATCAGTGGCTGACTAAATACTTTTTTGCCCCACTGTACTTCAACTGTTTCTAATTTCTGTCTCATTTAGTTCAGAAATTTAAACCCCAAATTTAGTTTGTTTAGTATGATAGTGTACATTTTTCTAATGTGTGGTTAGTGCTGTCCCTTTCCAGTTTTCCTCTCCTCGTTGTGTACATATTCTTTGCGTTTTGGACACTGTTTGTGGACACTGTATGCCCGGGTCTTAGTTTTGTTATTGCACTCAGTTCTCCAGTGTTTTTCAGTTTCTTAATAAAGCTCTGCTCTGTACCAGCTCTAGTGTTCATCTTCTGGTTTCTGCCCAAGCATTACAGTTGGTAACACAACCACATAAAGCACAAATTTGCATGAGAGCGAGTAAACAACAATGTTTTGCTTACCTCCGCCAAGCGCCAGTGATGTGAACTAACTGACCGCTCTGACATGCAACTGTAAACTAAATTGAATTAAAATAATTTTCATTGTATTTATCATGCAATTTCACTTCTTTGAATGTTTGTTAGTCAAAGGTTCATGTCTAGGGGACTTACAGTATTTCTAGTCTTTTGCTGTGGAGATAGGGGCCTTAAAGAAATTCATTTTATTATTATTATTTTTTTTGTCAGTTCTCATTCACTTACTCCTTCTCTTCTTGTTTTTTTTGTCTTCCTTTCTTTTATTCTTACTCTCTTCCTTCCATTCTCTACAAAAATATGCATTTTGTTCTCAATTGTCTATACAGCTATCATTTTTTACACAATTTTTCTTTTGTTGCTTGCTCCTATTTTCTTTTTCTTCTTAATCTGAGGCATTATTACTACAACTGTAAGGAGCTTGTGTAGACATTCCTCTGGAACAAATCATATTATGGAGATGATAAGTTATGATAATAACTTGTATGTGTGACTACAGTGTTATTCATAGCTGTGTTCACACCAAGTCAAGAACATTAGCCTGCTGTTTACTCAAACCTCTGATTCTCTCTCACCAGGGCAACCAAGTAGGCACACCTCCATAAATTACAAAATGTACTGTATACTGATCCTAACAATGATTTGTAAAGTGTGTGTGTGTGTGTGTGTGTGTGTGTGTGTGTGTTGAGGAACACATTGCATCCTTGGTGGATCCCAGCATGCACTGCTGGTCCAGAATGCTGTATTAAATTTTTTGTTATTTTATAAGAGTAGTCATTGCAATTCATTTTATGTCCATCATTGTGGCTAAGCAATTTTCAAAATTGTCATTCATGTGCACTATTGTGCATCTCACTAGTTGCTCACCTAACACTTTAAGGGTCATGTTTCATGGGTAGAAAAATCATAATCTGGTGTAGTTTTAGACTTCCTTGTACTCACCATATTGAAAAATGATCTTCCCCTGAGCCATGGCGTATATCCTGCTCATTAGCTGTATGTCTTTTCCTCACAGTTAATGTCTATATCTGAAATAAAAGAAGCAATGACTATGTTAAGAACTGAGCTATAGTAGACTATAAAACAAATAAAAAAACAAATAAATGAAAATAAGCCAATAAAAGACAGCTCCAAAACTAACAACAGCTTTGTAAAATATAAGAGGATTTTATCAATAAATAATTTCAACAAAATCACATGCATCACATTTATGGAATCCTCTGGAATTTTGTATGACAACCATTTTCCCATTTAATATTTTATTTTATTGTTTAAGTTCACGTAAAGTATCTATCTATCTATCTATCTATCTATCTATCTATTTACAGTGGGGCAAAAGTATTTAGTCAGCCACTGATTGTGCAAATTCTCCTACTTAGAAAAATGACAGAGGTCTGTAAGTTTCATCATAGGTACACTTCAACTATGACAGACAAAATGAGAAAAAAAAATCCAGGAAATCACATTGTAGAATTTTTAAAGAATTTAATTGTAAATCATGGTGGAAAATACGTATTTGGTCACCCACAAACAAGCAAGATTTCTGGCTTTTACAGACCTGTAACTTCTTCTTTAAGAAGCTCTTCTGTCCTCCACTTTTTATTTGTATTAATGGCACCTGTTTGACCTTTTTATCTGTATAAAAGACACCTGTCCACAGCCTCAAACAGTCAGACTCCAAACTCAACCATGGCCAAGACCAAAGAGCTGTTGAAAGACACCAGGAAGAAAATTGTAGACCTGCACCAGGCTGGGAAGAGTGAATCTACAATAGGCAATCAGGTTGGTGTGAATAAATCAGCTGTGGGAGCAATTGTAAGACATACAAGACCATTGATAATCTCCCTCGATCTGGGGCTCCACGCAAGATCTCATCCTGTGGGGTCAAAATGATCATGAGAATGGTGAGCAAAAATCCCAGAACTACACGGAGGGACCTGATGAAATGACCGGCAGAGAGCTGGGACAAAGTAAAAAGGCTACCATCAGTAACACACTACGCCAAGAGAGACTCAGATCCTGCAGTGCCAGGAGTGTCCCCCTGCTTAAGCCAGTACGTGTCCAGGTCCATCTGAGGTTTGCCAGAGAGCGTATGAATGATCCAGAAGAGGATTGATAGAATATCATGTCGTCAGATGAAACCAAAATAGAACTTTTTGGTAAAAACTCAACTCATGTTTGGAGGAAGAAGTATGCTGAGAACAACATACCTACTGTGAAGCATGGGGGTGGAAGTATCATGCTTTGGGGCTGTATTTCTGCAGAGGGAACAGGATGACTGATCTGTTTTAAGGTAAGAATGAACGGGGCCATGTATCGTGAGATTTTAAGCCAAAAGCTTCTTCCATCAGTGAGAGCATTGAAGATGGAACGTGGCTGGGTTTCCAGCATGACAATGAGCCCAAACACACCCCTCGGGGAAACAAAGGAGTGGCTCTGTAAAAAGCATTTCAAGGTCCTGGAGTGGCCTAGCCAGTCTCCAGACCTCAACCCCATAGAAAATGTGTAGAGGGAGTTGAAAGTCCGTGTTTCCCCAAAACATCACTGATCTAGAGAAGATCTGCATGGAGAAATGGGCCAAAATACCAGCTACAGTGTGTGCCAACCTGGTGAAGACTTAAAAGAAACGTTTGACCTCTGTCATTGCCAACAAAGATTATGTTACAAAGTATTGAGTTGAACCAAATTTATTGACCAAATACTTATTTTCCACCATAATTTAGAATTAAATTATTTAAAAATCCTACAATGTGATTTCCTGGATTTTTTTTTCTCATTTTAATCTCTCATAGTTGAAGTGTACCTGTGATGAAAATTACAGACCTCTCTCATTTTTCTAAGTAGGAGAACTTGCACTATCAGTGGCTGGCTAAATACTTTTTGCCCCACTGTGTGTGTGTGTGTGTATATATATATATATATATATATATATATATATATATACATATATACATACACACACCCACACACACGGGCACTCTAGTTTCCTCCCACAGTCCAAAGACATGCATGTTAGGTTAATTGACTGCACTACATTGGCATGATTTCAGTGTTGTCTTTGACGACAGACGGAACAATGCATCGGCTGGAGTATTCTCGGTTGCATCAAAATGGCAGTGGGTGGACCCCACACCGGGGACAAGCACCAGGATAATGATGATGATACACACACACACACACACACACACACACACACACACACACACACACACACACACACCATCACTGATTACTTTCACTACAACCCCAAATCAGACAAAAGTTGAGACAGTATGGACAATGCTAAATTAATAAATAAATAAATAGCACAAAATGCAGTGTGTCTTTCGTTTACTTTGCCTTTTAGTTCATTGCAGACAGTATGAACCCAAGATATTTCATGTTTTATCAACACAAATCACTGTGATATTGATATTAATGATTGACATGAACACAACCTGAAGTATATGCATGAATTTATGCATTGGACTGGTACCACATGTTCGGCTGATTAGATGATTGTTTGAATATGTGTAAAGGTCTTTCTAATAACAAGCTTATTCACACTGATAAATCTTTGCAGCTAAAAAATATATTTGTAGACTATTAATTGACTATTTTACTTATAACTGGATGAGGTCTGTCATTGTTGCTACAAGGTGATGTTATTTTGTTGCCTAAATCAGATTTTTGTCCAATCTTTGTCAGTGGTGCTCTAAGATCAGTATTAATGTAGTTGAGCTAAGGCAGTCAAATATCTAACACAAAACCTGCATTCGTCTGCATTCAGCCTAATGCCATTTAGTGTACTATTCCTTTTATACTCTGTACTTGATGATTAAAAATGTATTTTGTTTCATTTTCATTTCATGTCAATACCTGCACTGTCTTGTATGATATCTTATATATATTTTATGTTCTGTAGTCATTCCAATGGATTTGTGGTTTTTCCCTCACTGGCATTTCACTTGTCACAATTTATTTAGGCCTGAATACATCAGCCTTGTACCATATGTTCCACAATGGTGCTGCATTTTTTTTTTTTTTTTGTACTTCCTCGCAGTACACATGTCCACTTGAATTGATATTAGTTTGACCAGATTTTGTTTCTCGAAAACAGTATTGAGAGTAGACAGGTCTCAACGAAAGAGAAAACCAGGGCAATGTCAGTACATGAAATCATAATGCTGTACCTTGGAGTGAATCACCAAGTGACATCTCTAGCCTACAGTCATATTTAGATCATAAAGTACGTGTCTTCTGCCTGTCCTGCATAAATCATATTGCTCTCTTGGCCTCACAACATCTGAGAAGAAAGACACTAATGAGGCTCTCTGAGCAGGATAGTAGGAGACAGAGGCAAGATAATTATGCAAACACTGGTTCAGAATCACCAGTGACATCAGTAAAGGATGGAAAAAGGTTGGAAAATGGTTAAAGAAGGATGCATAATATAAAGAGGGAGAGACGGAAAGTTTAGGGCTGCACTCTTTTGTAAAATAAGGTTTAACACGGAATACTATTAGTAGGGTATTAAGCAGTATGTGGGCAATATATGTTCTACTGTTTGATCACTTATCCCACCAATCCCTTGTTAAAGCCGAGCTCATTCTCTCTCTGCCGAACAAATATCAATGGACCTGCAACAAAAAGAGCTCTAAACAGGATACATAGATTGTCATTTTTCTTTTACCCACTTTGCCCTTTGGAAGGAATGCTTCATATTTCACAGTGCTGCACTAGTCATGAATTATATGCTTTATCTTTAAATGGTCATGTAGCACACAGAAGCCTGACCTGACCTTACAGTCAGTTTATATTTCACATTTACAGTGAAGGAGAATTCTGTTTTTTATACAAACAAAACAGTATGAAGAGCACTTACCTGCGAATCACCTTAATGCTTTCACATGATACATTTGATAAAGATGTGACATGGCTACAGTGGTGCTTGGACATTTGTGAATCCTTTTTTTATATTTAATTAAATTTATAAATGTTTATATTTCTGTATAAATATGGCCCAAAATATCATCAGGTTTTCACACAAGTCCTTAAAGTAGATAAAGAGAACCCAGTTAAACAAATGAGACAAAAATACTATACTTGTTCATTTATTTATTGTGGAAAATGATACAATATTACATATTAGTGAGTGGCAAAAGTATGTTAATTTGAAAAGTTGTTAATTTGAAGGTGAAATTGGAGTCAGGTGTTTTCAATCAATGGGATGACAATCAGATGTGAGTGGGCACCCTGTTTTATTTAAAGACCAGTGATCTATGAAATTCTGCTCTTCACAACACATGTTTGTAGAAGTGTATCATGACATGAACAAAGGAGATTTTTGAGGAAAAGTGTTGTTGATGCTCATCAGGCTGGAAAGGTTTACAAAACCATCTCTACAGAGTTTGGACCCCATCAAACCACAGTCAGACAGATTGTGTACAAAGGGAGTAAATTCCAGACCATTGTTACCCTCCCCATGAATGGTCGACCAACAAAGATCATTCTAAGAGCAAGGCGTGTAACAGTTGACGAGGTCACAAAGGACACCAGGGTAACTTCTAAGCAACTGAAGGAATCTCTCACATTGGCTAATGTTAATGTTCATCAGAAAATCACTGAACAACAATGGTGTGCATGGCAGGTTTTCAAGGAGAAAGCCACTGCTCTCCAAAAAGAACATTGCTGCTTGTCTGCAGTTTGGTAAAGATCACGTGGACAAACCTGAAGGCTATTGGAAGAATATTTTGTGGATGGATGAGACCAAAATAGAACTTTTTACTTTAAAAGAAAGACATTATTGTTACAGGTCATGCTGACTTCCACCTTTTGGATGCTAGAGCTGTTTTCAGTCCTAGGCATGCTTTTGCGATCGCGCATGCTCCCGCATTGATAGCATTTAATCATAGATGGGCAGCACCTGCTTACCCAGATATATAAGGCATTTGATGACCTTGCTGCCTTGTCGCTTTGGCGTCTTTGTTAGGCGGTATTGTTTCACTGGCCTGTTAGGCTTACTGGTAGTCCGATCTCACATAAGGAGGCCAAACGGATATGGATCAGAAGACCGGAGGTAAGCTAGGGCGTAGAAATTGCATAGGAATAGCTTTTCCCCCCTGCATCCTTGGAGAGGTTCGGTGAGCTGCTTTTTCAGTCTCGAGCCTCTCTGTTGCGCCGCTGTGCTGCGCACGCGCACTCCTGGTGCAGCCCGGGATTCCCTTGATGCTGCCGATGCAATCCTGTTGGAATCCGGCTCACTAGCGCGGGATCCCGGCCTGCGCATGCGTGGACCGCTGTTTGCATTCCGCGTCAGCTCCGATTTCTATACTCCGGCGTCCTTTGAGAGGCTTGCTAAGTAGCCTTTTAGCCTCGCGCCTCTCTGTTGCGACGCCGGACTGTGCATGTGCATTCATGGCGCACCTCGAGATTCCACGACGCTGCTGATGCAGTCCTGTTGGAAACCGGCTCTCTAGCACTGGATCCCGGCTTTCATAAGCTTCAGCACTTTCATTTTTGGATGCGCTGCTTACTGGCGCGTGTCCTTATAATTCTCTGGTGTCCGTCACACTTATTAGACGGCATAAGACTTATTTTTGAGTCCGCATTAGGTGGGTCTTCTGTCGGACGTTATCCTTCTAAGCTCTTTCCCACTGGGTCCTAGTGTTAAGCGGCGTTGCAAGTCCTGATTATGTTCGCCCATGACATTAGAGATCGGGGGTTCGAGCACCGGATCCCGCTTTTACATCGGGCCCGTTTAATCATCTTTTTTTGTTCCTTAATTCCATCTGGAGCTAATCGCACATTGGGTCCTACACCAATAAAATAAAATATTAAAATGAAAATATATATTTTATTTTATTTCAATGGTTCGCCAGCCAGTCACTATGGCGACTCGTAACAGTTATGTTTAGAGATAGGAAAACACTGCATTCCAACATAAGAAACTTTTCCCATCTGTGAAACATGGTAGTGGTAGTATCATGGTTTGGGCCTGTTTTGCTGCATCTGGGCCAGGACGGCTTGCCGTCATTGATGGAACAATGATTTCTGAATTATATCAGAGAATTCTAAAGGAAAATGTCGGGACATCTGTTCATGAACTGAATCTCAAGAGAAGGTGGGTCATGCAGCAAGACAATGACCCTAAGCACACAAGTCGTTCTTCAAAAGAATGGATAAAGAAGAATAAAGTTAATGTTTTGGAATGGTCAAGTCAAAGTCCTGACCTTAATCCAATTGAAATGTTTTGGAAGGACCTGAAGTGAGCAGTTAATGTGAGGAAACCCACCAACATTCCAGAGTTGAAGCTGTTCTGTATGGAGGAATGAGCTAAAATTGTGTGCAGGACTGATCAACAGTTACAGGAGACGTTTAGTTGCAGTTATTGCTGCAAAGAGGGGTCACACTAGATACTGAAAGCAAAGGTTCACATACTTTTGCCACTCACTAATATGTAATATTGGACCATTTTCCTTAATAAATGACCAAGTGTAATATTTTTGTCTCATTTGTCCAGTTAGGTTCCCTTTATCTACTTTTATGACTTGTGTGGAAATCTGATGATGTTTTAGGTCATATTGCTGCAGAAATATAGAAAATTCTAAAGGGTTCACAAACTTTCAAGCAGCACTATAACTTCCTATTTTTTTGCATAAATATGACCAGAAACATCATCCGAGTTTCACACAAGTCCAAAATGCAGATAAAGAGAACCCTGGTAAGCAACTGAGAAGAATGTTATATTCACTCAATCATTTATTGAGGAAATTCAAGTCAATTTTCATCGTTCCATCAAGGATATCCTTGATGGTTAAGGTTGTAATGCTGGAATGTGTGTTTTTCTTTCTCAGGCCATAGTGTTTCTTATTTTAAACCAAAAAGCTCTATTTTAAGCCCCTAGAGCTTTCTGGATTGTCCATATGCCACAATGGCTTTCTCCTGGCAACCCAGCTATGAACACCATTCTTGTTCAATGTTCTCCTGATGGTGGACTCATCAAAATTAACATGATCCAATGTCAGAGAAGCCTTTAGGTGCTTAGAAGTTACCCTGGGTTCCTTAGATGAATGACCATGTACAACAATTTTGTCTCTTTTGTTTAAGTGGGTCATTTTTATCTATGTTTAAGACTTGTGTGAAAATAGGATGATGTTTTAGGTCATATGTATGCAGAAATTTAGAAAATTCACAATTTTCATACGAATCACAAACATTCATGCACCACTGTATGACTATGCAGATATTCTACTGGCCTTTTTATAATCATATACAAGCTGTCTCCTTGCGAGCTTATGTGTCACATTATCTCTTTATTGCTTTTAATGAATGCTTTTTAACAGTGGCATGCAGTGCATACAGTGGGTACCTTTTCTGAAACCACCAACATCTGCCAAGGAACTTGCACACATATTCTTAATGCATAGTAAATTTACCACATCAACTTAGGCTTGACTTCAAATTGCTGTATGGATTTCAAAGAACAACAGTCCAAAAATGCAATTACAAATGACAAAACTAGCATGTACTAAATTTAGTATGTATACAGTATGCCTGGGAAGCCAAAAGATTAAGTAATCACCAGTCCATTTATTTGAAGATAAAATCCATCCTCCGCTCATTTGCCAGAAAATGGTCTATTGCTTTGTACGTAGCCTTGGCTGATACACATTGCAGAATTATCACCATTTGATGCTACCTAGCCAAATTAGCATCTGAATAGACAGTGGCATTCATTTATGAATGTGTAAGAAATGTGTTATTATTATTATTATTATTATTATTATTATCATCAGAGTTGGGTTCAAATAAGTTTTAAACAAACTTGGCCAGAGATGATCTAGTAAGGAGGATGCATGTCTACAGAAAGTCTTCTGAAAAGTTTATACTGCATACTGAAAAAAGCAAGCGCATGCCATGCCCACAGCTTTGCCTCATAACCCTGGCTGTCACTCTTTGCACCTTTAACATTCGGGGGAGTATATTCCATAACTCAAGCAAAACAATGTCTTGAACTATAGCCAAAAGTCTTGAAAATAACTGTTTCAGAAATAAGCCTAGAGTTCCAGTCAGTTCTCTTGGATGTGAGTTCAGTGCCCTGGAATGCCTATGGATTAAAGCATTCTGCTTTACTCAAAAACATAAAACCATTTAATGTACATGCGTTGAATATTTACTCAGATCTTAAGTCAAACATTTACAGTTTTGTGTATATGAACTGTGTTTGTGTTAAAGTGTTGTTTTTTTTTGTTAGATTATGCTTAAAATCATACTCAAACATAGTGAGATTACATTTTAAAAAGAAACTTGAGACGGGAAGAGAAAGTATAGCACTAATGGGGAGAAGAAAAAAATCTACTGCTAAAATAAAGTTAAAGAATGTAGATTTTACCAAAGTAAACTTCTACTAATTGATGCATCTGCAGTCTAACTACTGCTCGTCAATGGAGTGGACATGATGCAAGAAAAAACAATTAAATTTAATTTGTGAGCCCCATATAACAGAGAACACATATGTCACTCAGTCACTGACTTTCTTATCCACTTGATCCTGGACAGGGTTGCCGGAGTCGGCGGCATGAGGCACAAGGAAGGAACAACCTTAGACAGGGCCCCATCCATTGTAGGGCAGAGAACACCTGTGTTCATCAAAATGCTATTCACTGATTTTATATCAGCTTCAGAAACATCACCTTGCCAGAGCCAGTAGAGCACTAGTTTTCAGTTTTGAACCACCTGGGTTTGTGCATACCCTTCTGAGGTTTTCTGATGCCATCATATGCAGAATAGCAGTGGATTTCTTGGCAGATGAGATCCAGACATCTCAAGAACAGATAGTATGGGCACTTTGTTCAAGCACAAATTAACATATTGTCAGTAAAAGTCTAACATCACCACAGTAAATGCCAAGAGTGGGCAGGAGTGGTGTGTCAGCGAGTTATCCACGTCATGGTCCTCTTGAGTACTTGAAATGAATGCAACTTGACTTCTTATTTTATTTCTGAAGACATTTCACATCTCATTCGAAAGGCTTATTCAGTTCTATAAGATGATGGGACGTCCAATGTATTTAACCTTTAGTGGAATTGTCACCTTGGAGGTGATCCTGGGAGTCATTGACCCACCCTGTCAACACATCAGTCATGACCCATTTGTGAGTCATTGCCCCACCCTGCTAACATGTGAGTCTTTAGGATCACATGGGTCAAGGTGCAAATGTGTGTTAAGCCACCTAGGACAGGATCTCAAGACTGCTTTAAAGGTGGATGATAACTGGTGTTATCACCAGTTACCCTCATCTCCCTGTTCAACAATGGTATTTGGACATAGATGGCCTCCTTTACTCCTCTTTCAAACCATCTGTCTTCTCTGGGCAAAATGTGAACATTAGTATTATCAAAGGAGTGTCCCTTCGACTTTAAATGCAGATGTACAGCTGAGTCCTGATCAGCTGTATCTTCTATGTTGTGGAATGCACCTGTGGAGTGGCTGTTTGCTTTGTGCTTGGGTGTATTGTCCTTGGGATGAGCCAGTTTTTGTCTAAAAGCTTTTTACCAAGTGGGCTAATGCAACAAGGATGGGACAAAAAGGCAGGTGTGGTGAAAAGCACACGGTCATTGGAAACTGGAGCAGGTGGTGTTTTATATCTATACATGCCAGAATATTGCTGCTGTTTCATTTCATGGGTTTTGCTTAGCTTTTTTAGTTCTAACAAAGGGAACGTTATATCATACAATTACAGTCAAGACAATTACATGCATTGTAGCAACAATTTGGGCAAGAACCTTACTTGTGTTGTAGCCCCATGCACAGAGCAAGGTCTGAAAGGAAACAGTTTGTTGAGAACTCCTATTCATACTGTCCTCAAGCCCACTGAAGTTTCAGATTATCTAATTTCATAATGACATGTTTATTTCGGCAAAAGAACGTATCACGAAGTGTCTTAACTAGCATGTCTATTTTCCACAGCTAAACATCTTGATCCCTTCTCAATCTGTCTTGCTTGATTAGGCCGAAATGAATGCTCAATGCACTTCTGCCATGCAGTGATTAGTACCTTGTTGTGATAGAGCAATTACTTTCATAATTATGTCAATTACGTAGGAACAATGCCCCAGTACTGGGATGCAAATTAGATGGGGTGACAGGGTTCAAGATTGAGTTAACACCCATGTCGGCTGTATGTTTATTGTGGATGTGCAAACTCATATCGTGTCTTATGGAGCACATGCTGAGGCTTCACCCCAATTGCCAAATAAAAGCAGCAGTGGTTCAGTGTGAAATAATATCTGAGTTAATAAGAAATGGCATTTCAGCTATTGCTACCTGCTTCAGAGACTCAAAGGGGGTTCCGTTTGTTGGCAGGGGGCACACTGGAGCTTGGTGGGGAATTAGCGTGCAGCGTGTGGAGTTTCACTTCTGTGTTAATCCAACTTGATATCATTTAACATTCATGAGGATTCTACTAGGCACGTGCACACTTATGAGGCCAAAAAAGAAAAAAAGTACATACAAATATTAACCTGAGCCATTGACAAGTTTATGTAAAAGTTCAGTTCTGTGAACTTGCAAAAACAATATATCGGTTGGTAATTAGAGAAGCTGGATTTCAATCACAACGAAGTATTAACAGAAAAGCCATAGTTCTTATTGTTCGTCTAGCAATGCATTATTGTAGAGAATTTTTTTAAATGCTTATGCTGCGGTGTAGTGCCTTCTCAAACTCTCTGTTTGTTTTTATAAGCGGTAGGATGCAGGTCCGCTGTGAAACTGAACTTAAAAATGTTTGTTGTGACAAAATAGTATAGTCCCAGTCCTCCAAAACTAATTGAAAACAAACTGCAGCTTTCACACGCTACAGCCTGCTATATAAATGCCTTCTATTATAATAATTTATAGTAACTAGTTATTTTTTCTATCCCTTATTAAACCCACATATCCCATGTCTCTTCTCGCTTTCTCAGAGTGGCTCGTGTGTTGGTAATGAGATGTAGCAGTGAGTGCAGACACATGTACTGTGTCTCCTCTCATTATTGTAGAGTGCTGTGTGTCCCTGTTGCATTAGCCAGCATGGTACAAAGGCTTTTGAGAACGACCAAATGAAGACAAAACACTAACAACAAACCCAGTGCAAAACACAATCAGGTAGATGCTATGTAAAAGAGCCGGGGAAGAGCACCATTTTTTTTAAACCAATAAACACCATGACACTATGTTGATGTTGTAATTAAAGAATAGTATACAATTAGACATCAGTTTATAAGATACACATAATACACTGTAGTCATTTAAGTGTCATATATAATTTGTCAGGCTCAGTACAGCTCATCCACCAGTGGAAAGGGGCCACCTTAAGGTCACTACTAACCAGATCTTCACAGAAGAGCCGTGGCATGCTAATGTGTTTCAAATCAATCACTGAATGAGGGCTAGATGAGAAGTTACTGAATAAGAGCTAGAAGAAGACTGATTATCTCCAACAGTGCATATACACAGTGGACTAAAAAGTGTGGCTCTATTAAAGTTGGCAGTAAGTGTATGTATAAATGCAGTTGCCAGGTATGGTAATTAATAAAGTGGTATGTTTGACTCTCGTTTAGGAAGAGTATTTGTGGGTAATACATTAATAGATAATAAATATATTATCTAATTGTCTACATTATAAATACAAAGCAACTGAAGATGTAAACCGATATGAAGGGCAGGTAGTACTTTTATGCATAGAGAATTTGTTTATTTTACTTAATGTCGCTTTCAGTATCAATGGCTATTCGTGACAGGAACAATGCCACGTCAATACTAGCCAATCACATTCACACTGGGCCAACTTAGAGTGACTAATTAATCTAATGCATGTCTTTGGGATGTGGAAGGAAACTGGAACACCTGGAGTAAACTCACACAGACACAAGGAGCACATGCTAAGTCAACACAGACAGAGTCCAAGGTCGGGATTGAACCAGGGATCTCTGGAGCTGTTACACAACCACAATAACTGCTTGCACCATGTGCTGCCTTAATGCAGAGAAAGTAGGAAACTACGAAAAAAGAGAATCTAGCATTCAAGTTCAATGTTAAGCTGTAGAGAGCAATAATTACTTGTTTGCCTAAATGTATATGCAGGTATGTACCACATAAGGTCCGTGGTACAAAAAAAATTCTACTTAACTGTTTTACTGAACTAATTTCATTTTAGTTTAATAATTAGAAACTATCACAAGAGTGAAATATACCACAAATTACCACAGACTATTTATGCTTTACATATTCTTAAAAGCATTTATGCATAATATTGCATCTTTAAAACATGTCAAGTGTCTTCTGTAAGTATTTCTCATGTACAGTGTATTTTATTGCTCAGTTGCTATGCATTACTAGACCTAAAGTCTTGTATTTCTTAAGTCGCAAGCAACGAAATATAAAATGTCATACAGTTAGTTCTTGTCTGGTTTGACAGCTATACTTGTGACATGCAGGATGTCGTGTAAGTGGCAATCAGTCAATGAAACATTGTAACTTACTGGCAGGCCAGTAATGATGCATTCTTAAGAGTGATGCTGCGGGCCAATTAAAATCTGTCCATGAGTCGCATTTCACCCTAGGGCCAGACTTTGGACATCCCTGGCTTAATGTATGACAATTAATAATAGTTTGAATACTTAAAACAATCATCTAAAATGAAACCATTTTAACAATTGTAAGAAAAAGAAATAGATGGAAGTCAAATAAGTGAGTATTTTTTTTGGTTTTCCCAGTTATCCACTGCATTATAATCTACTCTCTTTGGGACAGACAATAAACATATCTTAAAACAAGTAGCACATGAAAAATAACTACTCCAGATGGAATAGAAGAGGGTTTGTGCAGAGGGAAATATCTTTCAACAGACACGATACACACTGTGCTAATAAGGAATGCATCCCCTGTTGAAGTGTGTATGTCGAGTTTCCAGCTTATTAGGTACATATTTGCCTTATTGCAAATGTAATTATGTATGTCTCTATGAAGTTTGCAAAATACAAGTTGGTGCTAATGAAACAGACGAACTGAGACTGATTTATGAAAAGTAATTTTGAAAAGGATGAAGAACGGAAAGGCAGTGGGACCTGATGACACACCGGTTGAGGTATGGAAGAGTCTAGGAGAGCTGGGAGTGGTGTTTTTGACTAGGTTATTCAATGGAATTCTGGTGAATGGGAGTATGCCGGAGGAATGGAGGAAAAGTTCACTTGTACTGATTTTTAAGCAGAAGGGTGATGTACGGAGTTGTGGCTCTTACAGGGGCATAAAGTTGATGAGGAATCACTGTTGATGAGCCACACAATGAAGATTTGGGAGAGAGTTGTGGAAGCTAGGCTCAGACAGGAGGTGACAGTGTGTGAACAACAGTATGGTTTCATGCCAAGGAAGAGCACCATGGATGCGATTTTTGCTTTGAGACTGCTGATGGAGAAGTATAGAGATGGTCAGAAAGAGCTACACTGCGTCTTTATGGATTTGGAGAAAGCTTATGACAGGGTGCCAAGGGAAGAACTGTGGTGGTGTATGAGGAAGTCTCGAGTGGCTGAGAAGTACGTTAGATTAGTGCAGGACATGTATGAGAACAGCGTGACAGCGGTGAGATGTGCTGTAGGAGTGACAGATAGCTTCAAGGTAGAGGTGGGACTGCATCAAGGATCGGCCCTGAGTCCTTTCTTATTTGCTCTGGTGATGGACAGACTAACAGATGAGGTCTGACAGGAATCGCCGTGGACTATGATGTTTGCAGACGACAATTGTGATCTGTAGTGAGAACAGGGAACAGGTAGAAGAGAAACTTGGAGAGGTGGAGGTATAATCTGGAAAGGAGAAGAATGAAAGTCAACTGTAGTAAGACAGAAATACATGTGTGTAAATGAAAGGGAGGCAGGTGAAAACAGTCAGGCTACAGGGATCAGTGGGTCGAAAAGGTCCAGGAGTTCAGGTACTTGGGATCAACTGTCAAAGGAAATGGGGAGTGTGGAAAGGAGGTAAAGAAAGAGAGTACAGGCAGGATGGAGTGGGGTGGAGAAGAGTGTCAGGAGTGCTGTGTGACAAAAGGGTTGCAGCAAAAGTGAAAGGAAAGTGAGACCAGCCTTGTTGTATGGCTTAGAGACAGTGGCACTGACAAAGAGACGGGAAGCAGAGCTGGAGGTGGCAGAACTTAAGATGTTGAGGTTCTCTTTAGGAATGTCTAGGGTGGACAGGATTGGGAATGAGATCATCAAAGGGACAGCACAGGTTGGAAAATTGGGAGACAAAATTCAAGAGGGCAGACTGAGATGGTTTGGACATGTGCAGAGGAGGGATAGTGGATATATTGGTAGGAGGATGTTGGCGATGGAGCTGCCAGGCAAGAGACGGAGAGGAAGACCAAAGAGGAGTTATTTGGTTGTGGTAAATGAAGATATACAGGGAGTTGGGGTGAGAGTAGAGGATGTGGAGGACAGGGTGAGGTGGAAACGTTTAACTCGCTGTGGTGACCCCTGATATAGGGAGAAGCCGAAAGAAGAAGAAATTTTGAAAGTATCTAAATTAATACATGAACAGACAGGTAGCAAACAGACACGCTATAAAGAGAAAGACATATAATAATGTTACATTAGTATTTATTCTAACTTCTTTGAACATGTTGTCATTTGTGTTATTTATTTATTTTTCAAATTTTAACCATTTTGTCCTGATCAGGGTTTGCAGGGGCTCTGGTGCATGAACTGAAAGATGAGTGTAAGTGTGCCCTTGTAACGTTGGGAGGCGAGAGGGATGGCGAGACGAACGCAGGTTCAAATAAGGAAGGCTTTATTGACAAAGACACAACAGAGGAGAGACACAGCGAACGGAAAACGCCGAGGACCGAAAACGGGTGCACAACATAAATGGGGACGAAGCCGGAAACGGGCATGAAAACAGAAACCAAAACGGGTATGAAACAAAACACAAAACGGGTGTGAAAGAAACAATACACGGAAGTGAATGAAACGGACTATGCCTTACAGGTGACGTGCGTGTAGATTCGATGAGCGAAGCGGTGCGTAGGGACGCGGCGATGAGCAGTGCAGCGTGTAGGAACACGGCGATGAGCGGAGCAGCGTGTAGGAACGCAACGAGCATGGAGTACAACTGATAAACCGCGAGGTGAGTCTCTCGCGGGCGCGCCCTTATAGGAAGTCCCACGGCTGATCGCGATCAGAGTGATCACGGTGAGGCTTCCTGATTGGTCCGTATAACGGCGCGCGCTGCCGTGGCGCGTGACAGCCCTGCACTGCAAACCAGATGTGGTCACAGTTGTAGCACCAGAGGAAGGTCTCCCAACCATATATATATATATATATATATATGTATTGTACTAAATGATGGCCCAACAACCCCAACCTCGTCTCGAACCCACCTGGACAGAGTCTACAATTGAGTAATGACCACAATGGCCCCATCAACGCCAGACTCTTGCTCAAATCAATAGAATTGGAGGTCTGTTTATACAGACCTACAACCTTCAACATCTCGGCAATCATAAACTAAGTCCATGTGTTAACCTTAAAAGGGGGTTTCAACGTTCAGACCACCAGTTTCCTCAATCTCTCTCTGACTGTTGCAAGAGTAATGACCTTTTTCCTCAGTCGGCATGGCGCCAGAAAGACAGCCCTGGATTTACGACCCAAGGAACTATTGCTTTCGTTTTTAAGAGGCAAACTTTAATAATAGTATTAACTTTTGTTGGGAACAAATTACCTTTGCCTGGATCACTCAATTAGAGAACCCATGAGATTTGCTTCATAATAAGTCCAAACATACCCATATGTACTTCATATTGCTATTTCATAAAAAATGTGATCAGGGATATTTCAGGGATGTTTTTCATACTCTCATATATAATCATACATATATATCCTCGTGTATTTTCATATCTATTTGGTCAATGTTTTATACGTAATATGGTCCAGTTGTGCTATACTAATGGTTATGATTAGAAATAACAGCTGTTTTACCTATACATATCGATCGCTCGGGTTTAATACTTGTTCATACTTATAAAGAACAGAAATGAAGTTGTTATTTAGAATGTACTGTTTCCTACATCTTGTATCGATCGTATTATTATTTAAGGAATAGCAAATGTATGTTCTGTAGTTAGAATGATTTAACGATGTTCTAGGTTATCAATTCAAGGTGCCTTTGATCATGTGAACCTTACAACGAAGTTCTGCAACTAAACTTGTAACTTTGAGGATTTTTGGTTATTATGTGATACTTTTAATCACCTTAGATATGTAGGAATATATTAATTCAAGTTAGAACGTCTGTAGCTCATGTGGTGAAATTATAAGACACAACCACGATAGGAGGGACTTACTGATGAGTCGGCTTCTCATTGGCTAAGTCAGGGCAACTCCTTGAGCCCCCGTCTCCAACCACCTACGAACCGGAACATACAAAGGCGACGCGGGCCAACCGCATGGCAAGCTTCGCTTCGAGTCTTGTGTGTTTTTGTTCTCTTTGTTCGTCTAAGTCTTTTCTTTTTGTTGTCTTTTAAAGTTGCAGCTTTGTCAGTCTTTAGTTTTTCGTTCTCAAATTCTTTCAGTTTTTCTGCGTCCAGCAGTCTTAGTAGTTTGGTATTGCCGAATTAGAAATTAAGCCAACGAAAGTAGACCAACCAGCCAAGATCTCCTTCACGCTCTACCATTCTCGTACATCCAAGTTTTCCAAGTTTTTTTTGAAGCTCGTGGTGCTAGAACGCGTTCGACTCCACCTTTATCTGTGGCCAAGATAGACTCCGAGTCGCACGCCCCCAAGTCGAGAACAAAGGCCCCGACCACCAACAGCTGGGAAGAAAGCCAAACCAAAGCGAGACCCGCGACACATCCATGGCTCCAAGGGGGGCATGCCGACACGAGCCGAAGGCTAGTAGCCAATATCATCCAGAAGTCCACCAAACAGTCGTCGTCGAATCTGAAGATAGACCGCTACTGTTCCCCCGTGTGACTTCTGACGACAGGCAGAAGCCTGGTTCCGTTCCATCTCCTTCACGTGAGGCCCCCGCAAAGAAACAGGCAAGTACCGCTTGGTGTGCCTTATCTGGGTCCCTGATTCTCGAACCTTGCGTTTGATCTTAAACCACGCTTCAACATAGACTTATCCACGCCTAAGTAACTTCTACCATACTATTCATGTTCAACGTAATTTGTGTTACCAGTAACATTGCCTCTGGGTAATTATTGAGTGACCAATAAGTTGCATATAGAGTCATCTTGGTTTTCTGATTTTAATTACTGTGATATCTGTACGTTTGCCATCATTTCCTGATTTTAATACTGTGATACATATGTTATTGCATCAGATAGTCTGTTGGTATTGCCTTGTTTGTAATTAATAAACTTATTATAACCTTCTGAATTTACCGCATGGTGTGAGAGAGTTTCATTCAAACAAAGGGAACGAGAAACATAACTTTGAATTCACTATTCAGACCTAGACTGATCAATTTCGCGGTTCCCTTTTCAACTGGTTTTCCGGATCCACCAGTCCACAAACGATCCAGTGGTGCCTCGTTTATTAACTAAAAATGAATCAACATAAAGTGTAGTCTTAGGTTTGCTACTATATATATAAATATATAAATATAAAAAAACCTTATCCTTGTTGCAAGGAAGGGTTTACATATTAAAATGACTTTTTTGAAGGTTACTTTGAGAGTGTATAAGTCATACATGGACTCACACTGTATTGAATTAGGTTAATTCAGAGTTGAGTTAATAATAGTCTCACTGTAAACCATGTTTACATTTGGCCATGAGAAAAGTGAAACTGGCAAATTGAGAGGTCTTCTATGACTGTACAGACTATTGCCTCCTTCAAAAATGGAATTCAACTTAGATTTACTGTACTAATTTGTACAAATAAACAACAATTGGTGCATTTGTTTTTGTTTGATTAAATTAATTGCTTGTCAACCTTTCCTATGGTTGCCACAACAATAAACTAGGAGTTACATAATCTAATCACTGCCTTTGTTGGAAAGTTCAAAACTATCTACCTCTGTTAGGCCCTTGACCAAGACCTTTAGCCTTCAACTGTAACAAGCTGTAAATGTTGTAATCATTATTGTTATAAATATTAAAAACATCGATTCAAATATTTGTTAATATTATGCTATTACAGAATAAAAATGCAAATGGCTGGCTCTTTCCATTGCAGAACACGGAAATTATGAGATATGATGGGGCAATGGTTATGTCAATATTCTGCAAGAAATATGTCTTTTTCTTACACAACAAAAGCATTAAGAACTACAAATTCAGGCCAGGGTTTCTAACCAATGACCTGAAAAAAAGCAATCTCTAATATGGAAAGCTCATCTTTAAAACTATATATAAAAAAAAAAAAAAATGTAAATAAATAAATAAATCTGTTCTTCTGTTTGTTATCTTTTTGAATATAGAGGAGACACTGAGGAGACAAGAAGAGAAATCATTTATGTCATTTAGCAGACACTCTTATCCAGAGTGACTTACAATTGATACAGTCTGACAATCCAAGCAATTGTGGATTAAGGGTCTTGCTCAAGGACCCAACAGTGGCGGTTTGGCTGGGATTTAAACCCTAGACCTTCTGGTACATAGTCCTGCACCTTCACCACTAGGCCACCACAGTCGCAACGTGTCATGAGAAATAGTTTACAACATAATTGATATTGTGATTAACACACTGTCAAATAATGCCTATAGTTCTTTACTGCTAATTAAAATGTCTTAATATCTTCTTAAATACTGTCACATTAACTAATTGCATTCAGTTCCACATGATTATATATTGCTTTGTTTACAAGTCATGCGGAAATAGAACAGCACCTAAATCATTACAAGTGTCTAGCAATTTTTTCTTGAATTGCTATAACATTATCATTCAAAAGGAGTTTTGATTTTCTTCCGATACATTTAAAGTAAAAACAGACAAATATATAAAACAGCACTGGAGTAATACTAAAAGTTTTGTCTTAAAACAGATGTTGGGTTTTCTATCCTTCTAGCTTTTTTTGCTGTTGTGAACACAATTGGGAGAAATAGTCAGACCTCTCATGTCAGATAGAGTGCATCTTACTATCTGCAGTACTGTGCAAAAGTGTACAGTATACAGTGTAATGACTATACAGTGGTGCTTGAAAGTTTGCGAACCATTTAGAATTTTCTATATTTCTGCATAAATGTGATCTAAAACATCAGATTTTCACACAAGTCTTAAACATAGATAAAGACAACCCAGTTAAACAAATGAGACAAAAATATTATACTTGGTCATTTATTTATTAAGGAAAATCATCCAATATTACATATTAGCGAGTAGCAAAAGTATGTGAACCTCTAGGATTAGCAATTAATTTGAAGGTGAAATTAGAGTCAGGTGTTTTCAATCAATAGGATGACAATCAGGTGTGAGTGGGCACCCTGTTTTATTTAAAGAAAAGGGATCTATCAAAGTCTGCTCTTCACAACACATGTTTGTGGAAGTGTATCATGGCATGAACAAAGGAGATTTCTGAGGACCTCAGAAAAAGAGTTATTGATGCTCATCAGGCTGGAAAAGTTTACAAAATCATCTCTAAAGAGTTTGGACTCCACGGTCAGACAGATTGGGTACAAATGGAGGAAATTCCAGACCACTGTTCACCAACAGACATCACTTCAGATTAATGTTCATGAGTCCACCATCGGAAGAACACTGAACAACAATGGTTTGCATTGCAGGGTGGCAAGAAGAAAGTCACTGCTCTTCAAAAAGAACATTGCTGCTCGTCTGCAGTTTGCTTAAGATTACGTGGACAAGCCAGAAAGCTATTGGAAGAATGTTTTGTGGACAGATGAGACAGAGAGATAAAAAAAAGTGTTATGTTTGGAGAAAGAAAAACACTGCATTCCAGCATTATCCCATCTGTGAAACATGGTGATGGTAGTATCAGGGTTTGTGCCTGTTTGGCTGCATGTAGGCCAGGACAGCTTGTCATCATTGATGGAACAATGGATTCTGAATTATATCTGAGAATTCTAAAGGAAAATGTCAGGACATCTGTTCTTGAACTGAATCTCAAGAGAAGGTGGGTCATGCAGCAAGACAACGATCCTAAGCACACAAGTCATTCTTCCAAAGAATGGTTAAAGAAGACTAAAGCTAATGTTCTGGAATGGCCAAGTCAAAGCCCTGACCTTAACCTTTTGCTGCAGTAATGAACGACCACTATCAAATTTAATAGTGGTTTTACATATAGCACAATGATCATTCAGGGCTCAAATTGAAGTAAACACTTGGGCCAACATATTTATTCACCCCCAGTCTTCTATTTTCATCATTTAGGTTACATTTGGGAAGATTAAATGCAAAAAAAATGGCGAAAATCAAAAAAACGCCGACGAAAATCAAAAAAAACGCCTATAATTTTTTGAGATTATAATTTGTGTGTGGATGCTGGTGATTGAACATTTCCCATGCTGCCACATTTTTCTGTTCAGCAGGGACTTGTGAAGCTAAATAAAAAAATTTGGAACAGATACAACAAAGTGTTCAGAGTTACACAGGTTTTTATCAAGGGTCATCATTCGTCTCAAAATTTGCCACAGCCTCTAAAAAGACAAATAAAAAGAAGCCTGTCACTATAAATCAAGTGGTTGCAAGTTTTTTTATGTCTTCTGTAATAGAACAAACAAATATTAGTCACAATTCAGTGTTATTTGGTTTGTAACTAAAGAAATCCAGCAGGAAAGGCCTCTCCATTGTGCAAGACGCATGGAGTGAGAGGATTAGCACCCATCCCCCCCGCGCTGTGTGTGAGAGCGTGCTGGGGCCGGTCTATATCTGAGCCGTAGGCTCTTAGCTCTCCATTGGAGCACAGTTTTGTCACTCAGCTCGCACACAGACCCAGAGATTTGCATATATGTCTAGGCATAGGCTGGCTGGTGAGGAAGGTGGGTCGTGCGGTAAACAGCTGCGCCAATACCGCTACAGGCTCTTGAAGAACGAACCAACCAGGTAAAGAAGTAGAAAAGGGATACAGGGAACATAAAGCAGCCTCGTTCAAGGGAAAATGTGTTTTGTGTAATGGAAAACGTCCAAAGAAGAGCGTGCGTCTGAGCGAATGGATTTTACGCACCCACATAACCATGGAAAAAAAGGACTTTACTGACGATTTATCGGCAATGTAACGGTATCATGGACTTGTTTAGACGGTAAGTGAATTTTCTATGATAAAATAAAAAGTTATTTTACATCCTAAGTATGTTTTATAAGGCAAAATAGTTGTATGTTTTGCGCAAACCAAGATGGCGGACGTGTTTGGTAACAAGTGTTTGGTACGTGATTTCGGGCGAATGGCTGCATGTAGACGGTTGAAAATCGGTATGCAGGTAGTCATGATAGTATTAAATCTTTTGAGATTGTGTTTTAAGAATTTGTGTTTTAAATAATTAAGACTATTTACTGCAAATTTGCAGGAGCGCCCCTAGCGGGCCCGTATACGGGCCCGCTCTGCATTAACTGCAATGGAAATGTTGTGGAAGGACCTGAAGCGAGCAGGTAATGGGAGGAAACCCACCAACATCCCAGAGTTGAAGCTGTTCTGTATGGAGGAATGGGCTAAAATTCCTCCAAGCCGGTGTGCAGGACTGATCAACAGTTAGAGGAAACGTTTAGTTGCAGTTATTGCTGCACAGGGGGGTCACACCAGATACTGAAAACAAAGGTTCACATACTTTTACCACTTACTAATATGTAATATTGGATCATTTTACTCAATAAATAAATAACCAAGTTTAATTTTTTTGTCTCGTTTGTTTAACTGGGTTCTCTTTATCTACTTTTAGGACTTGTGTGAAAATCTGATGATGTTTTAGATCATATTTTTGCAGAAATATAGCAAATTCTTAAGGTTTCACAAACTTTCAAGCACCTCTGTATATGACACTGCAGCCTCGAGAAAATTTTTTCCCCCTGATTCCACCCCCAGATTTTTAATACTGCATACAATTTCATGTATTCTCTGGTTGTATTCTAAAGAAGAGACTGAGAAATTATTATATATGGTAATTACACAACTGTCAAAACATTGGTATATGTAATCTAATGTTGGCCTAAGACACAATATTATATATGACATTTATGACTGTCATTATAATCAATATATGCACAGATGAAGCACATATCACCTCACAGCTTGCTCCATAATTACTGGAAACCACTTTCTCCAGGATAGCAGTTTCTTAGAAACAAATAAAATAAAATCAAAACAGTGCTTCCTGGGGTACACCTAATAAAAGTGATATTTCCTGCTGTCAGCTTTGGTTCTCAGTGAAACACTGCGATATAAAACCTTAAAAGAGTTGTGCAGTGTGGTTCATGTAGTTTGTCTGCATTATGGCTATAAGATAACATGCTTGCTGATACAGGAGTTTAGTGGGGGTTGCCTTGCAGACCAGATGAGAATCTTGATCCTTAGAGACATCTTCCAGCTTTCGTATTTACTGAGGTAAGCAGAAGAGACTGGCGAAACTCTGGAAGCATCAGGACTATCAGTGTAAGCAGTGTAGTAGTTTCAGCTACACTAGCAGAAAACAGGCCATCAAACATAACCCTCTACATTGAAACCCCCTATTCACAAAGTCCCAAGTCTGTTATTACAGAAAGAGTTGTGAATTGACTTTTTCCCAACAGAAGCCCGTGAGCATTACTACCTATTCTGTTCTGAACAGGAAAGGCCTTACAGGTCTATAGCCATAAGAGGACCCACAAAATACTACCATTTCAAAGAACACAATATACTGTGGTCATAAAAGTGTTTTTACATAGCTGTCCTTGATTGTAAGATATTATTCCACTTTTTTACAGACTTTTCACAGACTTTTTACAGACAAAACATGTTGTCGTCATCTGAATTATATAAAACAACAACTACATATTTTTGGTTAGTTGGAAAAGGTTACATAGATTCATCATAATTTGATATATAATATAAACATATAGGCGCACAAACTGTACTATTAAACACATAATGTTACATTACAATACCATATATTGAAATTTTACAGCTTGCACCTCAAAACCCCATCCACATTGTAAAATAGCCATTAGCATTGATTGTGCTCAATGGATTGCTATAAAGTTACTCACATAGACCTGAATTGGAGTGAGCGTGATTTTTTCCAGCCTAGCTGTTTTACTGTGTATGCAGTATTTCAGGTCAGTGCTGCTGGGGCCTGTTCACTGTTTATTATCAGGGTATGAACAGTGAGCCATGCTAGTTAATAGCAAGACCTTCTGAGCTGCTGGGCAACATGGGAGCTGGCAAACTGACAATCAATAGCCACACTTCATTTGGTTTATATCCATCTGCTCCTCATTGCCACTATAACTGTTTTTCCTCTTACAGAACTTGCACTCACAATAGCTTGAGAGGAAGAGTAACGTATTTAGCTTGGCAATCAGTCCTCCTTGCTACTTTGTTGTCAAAGCACCATGTTGAGGGAATCCGTACAGAAGTTGCATTAATTCAGGTCATGGAGCTTTTCCCAGTGTAAAGTAACACAGTTGCTTTCCTTAGAAGAGTCAATGGAGCTGGCACAGTGCACTGTATTTGCATTGGATGCTGCAAAGCGCTATCGACTGTGCAGGAAATGTATTACCTTGTTCAGTCACTGTGCAAAAATATTATACTTTGGATAGTCTCTAGATTTGAACATTTTAGCCTTTGGAAAGCAAAATGCATCATGAATTCCTTTCTTCCTTTTGACGATCGACTAGATTCAATCTGAAACATCAGGAATGCATTCTTGTTTTTTTTTCTGGTGGGCTTGCTATGCTAGTTCCCATTCTATGAGGAACTACAGTCTATAATCTCACAGAAACATATGACGTAAACTTCAAACAGGCGAGGCGACAAGGACGGCACATGGAAAAGAATAGCTGGAACTTGTCCTACACTATTCAAAAACTAAAACCAGGCGATCACCTCGGGTGATAGTTCGATGATGTGACCACCTGACTAAGCTCAGGGGTGCTCTTATATAGAAGAAGCAACAAGTGTTGCTGATCGCACAATCAATGCTAAATAAGCGCTGGGGGATGCGCGATCGCCTCAAGTGTGCCCAGGGGAAAATACGAGTCGACGCTGCCCTCTAGCATCATAACACGGGAATCAGTGCGACTCCTAACACAAACGTATTACTATTTTATTATTTTAATACTACTACTACTACTACTACTACTACTACTACTACTACTAATCATAATAATAATCATTATTATTATTTAAATTTCTCTTCAGAGTCTTCCCAAAAAGTGTTTGATAGTCATTTGGCAATTGCTGCCGCACTCAATTTCAAGGTTGCCAGATGCCAGGCATCCGGGCAGCAGACACTTGACTGAGCAGAGCCAAGCAGAGCAGAGCAGAGCAGAGCAGAGCAGCAGCTCCAAGGGTCTAACCATTTTTGTTTTCACTTTCAATACATTATTCAATAAATTACATTAGATATTCAAAACTTTATTATAAAACAAGCTTTGTGTTAATGATTTCACCCAGCTGTGGATTAATGTAAATGTTTTAAGCATGTCTAAATTAGGCTACACTATGACACAGTATATCTAAACTCAGTTTATTTTTGTAGTTTAGTTTATAGCCCTCAAAACCTCCATCAGTAACTAGATTACCTATATAGAAAATGAACCCAAAGTTGCATAGAATAAGCATATCTGGCAGTTAATTGTTTCTAGGCAGCTCTACCCTCTATCGGTCACATGTGCGTGCAGGTGCAGACTGAGAAAAACGATTGAAATTGCACTATGGATATGCATACACTGAGAAATCTGATTACTGAGGTTAATTCCAGCTCTGAATCGGAGTGTACTGTATACATGACTATTTGAATAATCAGATAACTGCAGAAATCGGATTTCTGATCAAATTATTAAGTTCATATAAATGCACTTACTGTTAAGCCCTTCTGGTATGTAGTAAAGTACTGTAAACACTGCACCACCACAGCCCTTATTGTGTGTTCATTATGTACATGTTGTTAAATGCATCCAAAGGAAAGTGTGGGAAAGTAGAGAATCAGGACAGACCCTAACTGTAAAAATATTCACTTAATTTGTATGTAATGTAGCAGACATCCCTATCCAGAGCTACTTACAACTGATAAAATCTTACAGTCCATGCAAATGTGAGTTAAGGGCTTTGCTCAAGGACCCAACAGTGGCAGCTTGACAGAGGTGGGATTTGAACCATGGACCATAGCCCAGTACCTTAACAACTAGGCCACCACAGTCCCACATCTATAGTTCTATAGGCTGAATGTTCAGAGCTGAACTATTTCAGTGTGTTGAAGCAAGGTGACTAAAATGTGTTTTATTCATTTATTTATTTATTTATTATTATTATTTTTTTATAATGAGGCAACCTATTTGCAGTGCACTGGTTAGAGTGCTGATGCTGATTGGCTCTGCTGGGAACTGATCTGCATAATCAGGGCATGTGGTGGGTGTCTCTGCAATGGCCCATACCATCCACTCACCTCAAAGCTACACTCCGCAATCAAGCTGGCGATTAGAGTTTGTGCTAAATATCAATCCACCAGAGCACTTGCACAGCTCACAAGGGAGTGTTACTCAAATGTGTGGGCTGATGGGAGAGAGGGAGAAAGTGGGAAAATTACATCACAAGCCACTGAGAAACAAGGAACAAATGGCTCTTACTCTATATCATCTGTGATGTGAACAGCAAAGATGATTATTTTTAGAAGGCTGTCTGTTACTTATTAAAAGCTGGGATGTGTTTGGTGTTTAATGGAGGGTGATTATTTCTGGAAGTAGGTGTGATTTTTGTGGACACTCATGTCAAGTGTTTTTGTTAATATAGGTTCTAAACAATTACCCCATAGACTGCTGTTAATTAGAGTCATCTCACAAGACTTACAAGAAAATCTAATTCTTCTATAAAAGAAAGCCATTTCTTTCCCCAAATAGCTGTCATTCCTGCCTTTAGTTTAAATAAATGCCACAAGATGGGCATGAACTATGTCTAGTTTAGCCATTCATCCTCACATTCTATCATCACTTTATAAAAGTGGTCTATTTATGACAGAAAGAGAGAGCCTCATTATAGTATTCTACATATTATTCATTCAAAGAATTATTTAGTCTGTAACTTTAGTTTGTAACAACAAATTTAGTTGTAACTACTTGGAGTCTTGCGTTAGTTAATCATAAAATGTGGTTGGTCATAAAATTAGTCGGTAATCTGCCACACCTGATGCTGCCCACCAAAATATTAAAAACAAGCTCTTAAATAGAACCAGGAATGAGAGATAATAATTAATTGTAAATCCCATGGTAGATATCATGCAGGGGTTGTTGTAAGAAACCACATCGCTGGTCTTTGTCAGGGCCATTACAGCTATTCTGAAATATATAAGACCTTAAAGGTACATCAAATTCCCATTTTAGTATTGGCTATTAAAATAAAATGTGAAACTTTGAAAAAAAGAAAAAAAAAGCGTAATTTGACAGAAAGAAATTATCTGGAAGGCCCAGAGAAGCACAGATGACCACTTGCTGAAACTGACAGTTCTCAAAGACAGGAAAAAACATCTCAGATAATAAGACTCTTTCAAGAAGAAAAATAATCAAAAGGTTGTCTAATTCATGATGTGTGTCTAGAAGTTCTATCACAAAGAAACTGTTGTCTAAGAAAAACTCCAAGAACAAAAATGAAGTTACTGCAAGGATATGGAAAGATTGATTCAGAGTGGAGTTGTGTGGACTGAGAAGTCGTGATTTTCATGGTAATTTTCATGCAAGTTCTCCTCCTTAGAAAATGAGAGAGGTCTGTAATTTTCATTATGGGTACACTTAATCTATGAGAGACAAAATGAGAAAAAACATCCAGAAAATCACATTGTAGGATTTTCAAAGAATTTAATTGTAAATCATGGTAGAAAATGAATATTTGATCACCCACAAACAAGCAAGAGTTTTGGCTCTCACAGACCTGTAAGTTCTTTTGTCCTCCACGCATTACCTGTATTAATGGCACCTGTTTGAACTCGTTATCTGTATAAAAGACACCTGTCCACAGCCTTAAACAGTCAGACTCCAAACTCAACCATGCCAAACAAAATGAGACAATGAGAAAAAAAAAATCAGGAAATCACACTGTAGGATTTGAAAAAATAATAATGTAAATTACAATTATGTAAATAATGTAAAATATAATAATAATGTAAATTATGGTGGAAAATAAGTATTTGGTCAATAGCAAAAGTTCAACTCAATACTTTGTTAACACAACCTTTGTCGACAATGACAGAGGTCATTCATCTCCTGTAAGTCTACACCAGGTTTCACACACTGTAGCTGGTATTTTGGCCCATTCCTCCATACAGCTCTCCTATAGAACAGTGATGTTTTGGGGCTGTCTCTGGGCAACATAGACTTTCAACTCCCTCCACAAATTTTCTATGGAATTGAGGTCTGGAGACTGGCTAGGCAACTCTAGGACCTTGAAATGCTTTTTACAGAGCCATTCCTTTGTTGCCCGAGCGTAGTGTTTGGGATCATTGTCATGCTGGAAGACCCAGCCATGTTCTATCTTCAATGCTCTCACTGATGGAAGGAGGTTTTGGCTTAAAATCTCACGATACATGGCCCTGTTCATTCTTCCCTTAAGATGGATCAAGTGTCCTGTCCCCTTTGCAGAAAAAGCCCCAAAGCATGATGTTTCCACCCCCATGCTTCACAGTAGGTATGGTGTTCTTGGGATTCTTCTTCCTCCAAACACAACGAGTTGAGTTTTTAGCAAAAAGATCTATTTTGGTTTCATCTATCCACATGATATTCTCCCAATCCGCTTCTGGATCGTCCATATGCTCTCTGGCAAACTTCAGACGGGCCTGGACATGTACTGGCTTAAGCAGGGGGCACGCCTGGCACTGCAGGATCTGAGTCTCTCTCGGCGTAATGTGTTAATGATGGTAGCCTTTGTTACTTTGGTCCCAGCTCTCTGCAGGTCATTCATCAGGTCCCTTCCATGTAGTTTTGGGATTGTTGCTCACCGTTGTCATGATCATTTTGACCCCACGAGACAAGATCTTGCGTGGAGCCTCAGATCGAGGGAGATTATCAGTGGTCTTGTATGTCTTACAATTGCTCGCACAGTTGATTTATTGACACCAACCTGCTTGCCTATTGTAGATTCACTCTTCCCAGCCTGCTGCAGGTCTACAGTTTTCTTCCTGGTGTCCTTTGACAGCTCTTTGCATCGTTGGCATCGTTGAGTTTGGAGTCTGACTGTTTGAGGCTATGGACAGGTGTCTTTTATACTGATAAGGTCAAAGAGGTGCCATTAAGACACACACACACACACACACACACACACACACACACACACACACATATATATATATATATATATATATATATATATATATATATATATATATATATGTGTGTGTATATATATATATATGTGTGTGTATATATATATATATATATTATTTGTTGTTGTTGTTTTACAAAAATAAGTCAGTCTTTAAAACTTATAGGAAAAATAGGAAACATATTCTATCTTGTATACAAATCTCTACAGTGACCTTGTAATGGAGTCACCCCTTGTTTGAGTCACATGCGACAGACCCAGCCATCATTACAGAGTGGGTCTTGTAAATTCAGTGTGGCAGAACAAAGGAAAAAAATATGCATCCCTGGTCTTCCAGTTACCAGACCCTTGTTCTCTACAACAACAGACAATCATAGTTCTTCTCAGCCCTTATTCTGCACCAGGCCCTTCATGGGCTCTCAAGTGCTCAAGTTACAGACCCCACTTGGGAATCAAAGCTAGGCAAAGTTGTGATGCAAACACAGGCACCCAATAACAGAAGTGGAACACATACACAAATGCCCCAGAGCCTCAGTTATAGAAAGTTACATGGATTCAAGTCTGGATTTGTGAGTGATGATAAAAAAGATAATGGCATGTATGCAATCAATAAAAAAATAATACAAATAAATTAATTAATTAAGAAAAATTGACGTACAACCATGTGTGCATGTTTTTGCTTTATAAATCACAATTTGAAATGCACCTGATGAAAGAGTTGTATTTTCCCACCTGGATACCACCCAAAAACTTCCATATGTGTTTGGTGCAATTTATATATACCTATATAAATGTGGGGTCTCCAATTAATTGATGAGTGAGGAAGTGGATATGATGGTAGAGAAAAAGAGGTAGGAAATTTAAGGTTGAAGTTTTGAAACAATGTACCAATTGTGAAGCAAGTTTGGACTGAATTAAGCTGCTTTAATTAATTGTATTCTATAAATGTATAAGTCTTTTGTGATAGCTAGGATCTTTAAGGTCACCCGAATTACATTTTAGGGAAAAGCACACAATCCTCAAACTGTTCTTTGAAATTTCATTCACTGCAGAAGAAACATAATGTACTGACAAGTGAAATTAATTGTGGAAACCAATATGATCAAAATGGATTTTGGAGAACTTTACACAAATTATGGCACTCACACAAATTATTACTAAATGTCCTTCACATCGGCTTGGGGAAGCTTTAGCACATTTCTCTGTACAGAACAGCTTCAGCTCTGGGATGCTGGTGGGTTTCCATGACATTTTTATTAGATTAAGGACTTTGATTTAACTATACCAAAACATTAAGTTTAGTTTTCTGTAATCATCTTTTTGTCTAACATGGTTGTTGTCTTGCTGCATAGCCCACTTTCTTTGTTGAGATTCAGTTTACAGGCAGGTGACCAGATATTTGCATTTTGAATTTGCTGGTGTAATTTAGAATTCATTGTTTCATTCAAAGTTGCCAAGTAATGGGCAGCATTGTTGCTCAATGTTCACCTACATTTACATTTACAGCATTTAGCAGACACCCTTATCCAGAGCAACTTACAATTGATACAATATTACAATCCAAGCAATTGTGGGTTAAGGGAACCAACAGTGGCAGCTTGGCAGAGGTGGGATTTGAACCCTGGACCTTCTGGTCCATAGTCCAGTACCTTACCAGCTAGGCTACCACAGTCCCTGATGGTGGACTCAGTGAGGAACTTTGACATTAGATACTTTGCAAGAGGCCTTCAGTTGCTTAGAAGTTGCCATGGGTTTCTTTGTGACATTGTGGTGCATTACACACCTT
Organism: Ancistrus triradiatus; assembly: GCA_025084515.1. Taxonomy (NCBI): domain Eukaryota; kingdom Metazoa; phylum Chordata; class Actinopteri; order Siluriformes; family Loricariidae; genus Ancistrus; species Ancistrus triradiatus. The sequence continues at coordinate 45,794 of JAJAGP010000503.1, forward strand.
AGTCTTGGAGTGATCTTTGTTGGTCGACCAAGTAACAATGGTCTTGCACATCCTCATTTTGTACATAATATATCTGAATATGGATTGGTCTGAAGTATAACAAGGCAGATGAATACCAACAACTCTCTTTCTGAGGTCTTCAGAATGTTTTGTTGTTGTTGTTGTTGTTGTTCATGATTCACGTCAACAAATGCTTTGAAGATCAAACCCAGAACGTCCCAGTTCTATAAAATACCTGACTACATAAGTCTAATGGGTTCACAAACTTCCAAGCACCACTGTATGAGTATGGTGATTTCCTCATTTCCCTGTTATGTCCTACAGATTCAAAGTCTGTCACCAATTTGCACTGTGTCGAAAATGTTGTGAATGGCTGTATGCATGGGTCAAAAACTGCCATAACTATAGATCCAATTTTCCATCAAGTATTTCTTTATTAATCACTTTTAATATTTGGAAGGTGTTGTAGGCACATTCCACTACCATTATCATGCATTCACACTATTTAAAATGAGAACCATGGTCTTTCGGGTTCCAGGCCATCTGCCTTTCCTGTGCAAGACCATCCTGGTCCGTTGGGCAACACTAAACTTCTGGTTCTTAGTGGGCCCCTACTGGTGACTCAGATACCGGAGTTACAAAACCCATTTAGGTAATAAAGGCCTATGGTGTGTGATGCAGAAGTGTAGTTTATTGTTATGCTCTGATACAACTAACTTAAATAATAATGCCCATGATGTGAATTTAGAAGCTCCCCTTAAACATCTCGTGCTATTCATACCTCAGAAGAAAATTTAGGTATGGATATCAATGAAAATGAGGCATCCTTCCCTTTCCAATGACAAACCATAACATGGTTTTAAATGTATGGAATTTTATTTGAAGATATGAGTGTGAGTGTGAAAATGAATGCAAATTGCTTCAGTTAGTCTCTGACGGTTAATATGTGATCACCACACCTGTGTATGTGAAGGAACACCAGTAATGAGCAGCTGTTCTTAATTTAGGAGTCAAGGTAGGTACAATGTCGGTAAGACACACAAAATCCTTTGTAAATGCATCATGCATCAGCGCTGACCCACTTTCCCGAAACTAAAAAGACAGCATGGACATTTAATTCCAGAGCTCATTATTGCTATTCATGCGCACTCAGAAATTCGAGCATAAAGTGCATTCAGACTCCCATTATGAAGGCCTGAAAGAATCACGTAACAACAAAGTTCTAAATTATCTTCAATACAGAGTCCTGATAGCAAATCCAAAATAAAAGGTTTTATGCTGTCATTTAAACCTGAGCACTGATTGACTGAAAGAAATAAGAGCACACAAACATAGAGCTGCCACTCCACCTCATCTTACCCTTAAGATCACAGTATACACAGAGGAAACACAAAAAACACTGCAGCCAAAATTAAGGTAAACCTCCACCACCATTCAGCAACCTTCTACACAGGTGTGAGGTTACACAGCCATATTACCTTCCCATTCTGGAGGATCAAATCTCTCACTGAGGTCAACATTACAGATAGTGCTCAACAAAGCCCGTGACACGCAAGCAGCAGACCATGATTCAGCTTAATTAATGATGAATTACACCGTCAGGAAATAAGATCATGTCCAACAGACCAAATTAATCTTATCGGGTTAATGACATCACAGTTTGTGTTAGCAGGTCATCACTCGATCATCGATTGCATTTTTTTCAGGGGAAGCATTCAAAGAAGTCAGAATGGAGTTTTAGTTTGCTGTTCATCTTGGTAAGAATCCAGGAATGGACGAACAAGTAAACAAGGTGTTTCACCCTCAACTTGTTGACTGGTATTTTCTTCACAAATATGCAACAATGTTGTTAAAGAAACAGCAGTATCATGCAAAACATAAATTAAATAGCAAGGCAAAAAACAACAATAGTGGGGCTGTTGGATTTCAAATTAATTGAAATCCAATAAGTATGCCTTATGGATTTTATAAAAATCAAAGGGCTCTAACTTTCCCTCCTCTCCTCTTATTGACTAATATGTCATTCCACTAAAATTACACTATATAGACAGAAGTAGTGGGACACACCTTTTAATCGAGTGTTTTGTTCAGTCCCATTGCCACAGGTGTATAAAACCAAGCACCTTGCCATGCAATCTGCCTTTGCAAACATCTGTGAAAGAATGGGCTGTTCTAAAGTGCTCACTGAATTGGAGTGTGGTACTGTAATAGGATGTCACCATTGCAACAAGTCAGTTTGTGAAATTTAGTGGTATTATTGAAAAGTGGAAGTGGAATCAACAACAAGTGGGACACAATCGAGAAGTGGAACGAAATTTATTGGATATTTTAAACTTTTTTTAGAAATAAAATAAAAAACTGAAAAGGGGGTGCGTGCAAAATTATTCGGCCCATTACTGATGATGATAAATAGAATCCACCTGTGTGTAATCAAGTCTCCATATAAATGCACATGCTCTGTGATAGTCTCAGAGTTCTGTTTGAAGCTCAGAGTGCATCATGAAGACTAAGGAACACACCAGGCAGGTCCGAGATACTGTTGTGGAGAAGTTTAAAGCTGGATTTGGATACAAAAAGATTTCCTAAGCTTTAAACATCTCAAGGAGCACTGTGCAAGCGATCATATTGAAATGGAAGGAGTATCAGACCACTGCAAATCTATCAAGACCCGGCCGACCCTCTAAACTTTCAGCTCAAACAATGGAGAAGACTGATCAGAGATGCAGCCAAGAGGTCCATGATCACTCTGGATGAACTGCAGAGATCTACAGCTGAGGTGGGAGACTCTGTCCATAGGACAGCAATCAGTCATACACTGCACAAATCTGGCCTTTATGGAAGAGTGGCAAGAAGAAAGCCTTTTCTCAAAGATATCCATAAAAAGTTTGCCACAAGCCACCTGGGAGACACACCAAACATGTGGAAGAAGGTGCTCTGGTCAGACGAACTTTTTGGTCACAGTGCAAAACGTTATGTTTGCCGTAAAAGCAACACAGCTCCTCACCCTGAACACACCATCCCCACTGTCAAACATGGTCGTGGCAGCATCTGGTTGGGGCCTGCTTTTCTTCAGCAGGGACGGGGAAGATGGTTGTAAAATGATGGGAAGGATGGATGAGCCAAATACAGGACCATTCGGAAGAAAACCTGTTGGAGTCTGCCAAAAGACCTGAGACTGGGATGGAGATTTATCTTCCAACAAGACGATCCAAAACATAAAGCAAAATCTACAATGGAGTGGTTCACAAATAAACGTATCCAGGTGTTAGAATGGCCAAGTCAAAGTCCAGACCTGTATACAATCGAGAATCTGTGGAAAGAGCTGAAAACTGCTGTTCACAAACGCTCTCCATCCAACCTCACTGAGCTCGAGCTGTTTTGCAAGGAAGAATGGGCAAAAATTTCATTTTCTCCATGTGCAAAACTGATAGAGACATACCCCAAGCGACTTGCAGCTGTAATCGCAGCGAAAGATGGCGCTACAAAGTATTAACGCAAGGGGGCCGAATAATTTTGCACACCCTACTTTTCAGTTTTTTATTTCTAAAAAAAAAGTTTAAAATATCCAATAAATTTCGTTCCACTTCACGATTGTGTCCCATTTGTTGTTGATTCTTCACAAAAAATTACAATTTCATATCTTTATGTTTAAAGCCTGAAATGTGGCAAAAGGTTGAAAAGTTCAAGGGTCTTTACACTATATTATCTTTACACTATATTATCTTTACATCCCATTCTAAATCAGACACTGACTAAACAATACTGTACCCATGGACATTTCTGCAATCGGATGTGGCACATCCTTGTATTTGCTTTGTTCATTTAAGTCAAAGAAGTGTTTACTTACCAAATTCTTGAAGCAGACTTAAATCTGCTCAATTTGATTAACTCTAAAATAGCCACTGTAGTTCCTTCTTTAATTGCTGGGGGTCCACTGTGAGAAACTGAAACACTTTCTCCTGGGCTCATAGTCAGGATCTTCTCTAAGAGATTGTTGCCTTTGTGCACACAGCTTTTGTAAACTAAACCCTGAGTTAACAAAAGGCTTCCATAGCATTCCCACATCCTTCTGCTGCAAAATGTCAAACAAGAAGCTTTGTTGGCATGTATGCAACATAAAACTAATTGAAAATTAATTTTATCCTCTAGGATTATTTCTCAAACCTAGATGTGCTTGTGATGTTTGTGCGTTATAATGCTGTAAAAGTTTCAACAAGTATGGGCATTTTTGGCAGCTGTGACCATACTGTGACAAGAAAGCTATTTTTTTAGTTGACTTTGCATAAAATGTAGTAAAACCAGAGAGTGTTCCAAAAATACTTTCAATTCAGGTATGTATTTTTGCTCCTTGAGATAGTATCAAAGTTAGTCTGCGTGTATTGCAGTGCAGAAAGGTGGTTGATGACAAAAAGTGATTCTTCACGTTTGCCTGTAGACCATTTAGGGAGGATGTCAAAAGTGCAGCATCATCATATGATTGAGCCACAACTTAGAACATGGTTAGAACAACAGACACAGACTAGGCATATCACCTTCCTGAAGCAACGAACCCAACAAAAATCTCTGTATTAAACCAGTAGTCATATACGTATTTGTATATGTGCATGACATAAAAATGTCTCATCTATGATATGAAGAAAAAAGGGGAAAGAGAGCAGATTTGATTTCCTCTTTGATGTCATTGAGAGCACTGGATGCAGCTACAGTGACTAAATGTGTGGTTAAAACAACGTGGCTAACATTGTGTGGGCAATTCAGTGGATTCTCTGTAGTATCTCTTCTTAGCAGAATCACTGCCCTTGTCTTGCCCTCTAAAAACCAATTCCTGATGGTCAAGCAGAGAAGCTACATCAATCAAAATGGCCTTGCGCTTTTTGCTTTGCCACTTGAATGTGTGCGCCCTCATCAATGGCATGTTCTGCCCACACACTGCCAAACGTAATTATGAACTTACATATGTTGCTTTCCTTTCTCATGATTTTAATATACTCTGTATAAAGTATAGCCAGATCTGTAAAATACCTTGACATAGCACTGCCCCAAGAGCTGATTGCAGTGGTGCTTAAAAGGTTTGTGAATCCTTTAGAATTTTCTATATTTCTGCATAAATATGACCTAAAACTTCATCAGACTTTTCATCACAAGTCCTAAAAGTAGATAAAGAGAACCCAGTTTAACAACTGAGACAAAAATATTGTACTTGGTCAGTTATTTGTTGAGGAAAATTATCCTATATTATATATTAGTCAGTGGCAAAAATATGTGAACCTTTGCTTTCAGTATCTGGTGTGACCCCCCTGTGTAGCAATAACTGCAACTAAACGTTTTTTGTAACTGTTGATCATTCCTGCACACCGGCTTAGAGGAATTTTAGCCCAGTCCTCCATACAAAACTGCTTCAACTCTGGGATTTTGGTGGGTTTCCTCACTAACTGCTCGCTTCAGGACCTTCCACAACATTTGATTGGATTAAGGTCAGGACTTTGACTTGGCCATTCCAAAACATTAACTTTATTCTTCTTTAACCATTCTTTGGTAGAACGACTTGTGTGCTTAGGGTCGTTGTCTTGCTGCATGACCCACCTTCCCTTGAGATTCAGTTCATGGACAGATGTCCTGACATTTTCCTTTATAATTCTCTGATATAATTCAGAATTCATTGTTTCATCAATGATGGCAAGCCGTCCTGGCCCAGATGCAGTAAAACAGGCCCAAACCATGATAATACCACCACCATGTGTCACAGATGGGATAAGATTCTTATGATGGATTGCAGTGTTTTCCTTTCTCCAAACATAACGCTTTTATTTTAAACCAAAAAGTTCTATTTTGGTCTCATCCGTCCACAAAACATTCTTCCAGTAGCCTTCTGGCTTGTCAACATGATCTTTAGCAAACTGCAGATCAGCAGCAATGTTCTTTTTGGATAGCAGTCTCTTTCTCCTTGCAACTCTGCCATACACACCATTGTTGTTCAGTGTTCTTCTAATGGTGGACTCATGAACATTAACATTATCCAATGTGAGAGAGGCCTTCAGTTGCTTGGAAGTTACCCTGGGGTCCTTTGTGACTTCGATAACTTTTACAGGCCTTGCTCTTGGAGTGATCTTTGTTGGTTGACCACTCCTGATAAAATCGGTCTTGATCCCTGTTCTTTAAATAAAACAGGGTGCCCCCTCACACCTGATTGTCATTCCATTGACTGAAAACACCTGACTCTAATTTCACTTTCAAATTAACTGCTAATCCTAGAGGTTCACATACTTTTGCCACTCACTAATATGTAATATTGGATCATTTTTCTCAACAAATGACCAAGTAAAAATGTGAAAATCTGATGATGTTTTAGGTCATATTTATGCAGAAATATAGAAATTCTAAAGGATTCACAAACTTTCAAGCACCACTGTACATCAGCAGACAATGCCAGAAGTACATGCGCTTAGTCATAGCCACTGCCAGTCTGCCAATCGATTTTACTGTACCTTGAGGCCTGAAATCAGCTTTTGCTCCCTGACCTTCGGATTTAATCAAGATTAAGTGTGGATTTGCCTTCTTGTTTAATTTGCAATCTCTTCCCACAAGTATCAAAAGACTTTTCTTAAAGAAGTTTGACAACGTTAACATGTTGTGCCATTTCATGCTGAACTGCAGATAACCAAATAAGGAACTCTCAGTATGGCTTATGAACAAATTTCAAAAATGGATGTTAAATAATAAAACAAGACTTTACATTTACACTTTATTTAGAATAATTGCAATTTACAAAGATAAAATAAGACTTATTATTGTGTTAAACAGTACTAGGCAACACAACTAAATGCTGCTTGTAATTAAAGTCCCAATGGCATGGGTTTATTGAAGTTTGAGAATGTTCCTGATTTACTATAGCAGCTGGTTACTAGATTCTGACCCATTGAGAGATTGACCAGTCATGTTCAAGAGAAACTGTACTTCTAGGCACAGCAAACATTAAAAATACAAACAAACAAACAAACAAAAAAAACCCCACAAGCTCCATTAAACAATTAGATGCTTCCTCCATGAAAAACACACCACTTACACTCATTCACTGCCAGTGAAGCCCATGCAAATGGGCGGGGTTCAAAATTATGTGTTCACAGCTGTTTGTCCAATGAGCATAATCTTTCAGCATATTCAAAACAGTGTCTGCCAACCAGAGACACACATGTCACTGAGTGTCTATTAGGTTTGTGTCAGGTACTTCAAATGAGATTTTGCATGCTAAGCTATTCAACAGAAGAGTTTATTGAATGAACAACAAAATATTGCAGTGAGATATTGTATCCTTTGGTTTGTAAAAATATTGAAATCCTCCTAGGTTAATGAACGATATAGACACTTTGTTAAACATTGCATTGATACATTTGACTGAAATTGAAAGCCAGGCTTCCTGATTCCTGATTTCTTACAGCAATCGCCTGGGCCCAAAACTAATGCTGTCACTCTTTATACACTAATTTGTTTACATTTGGCATGGTATGTATAGAATGTATTTTATTGCTATGTATTTTACACTAGTTTTGTTAGTTCATCCACATATATACAGTCTAACCTCATTATCTCGCCAACCCCATTGCCAACTGTGATGGCAGAACAGATTTCCCTCTATGCACTTTACCTCAAAAAGCCACCGACGTCAGCACTTGCCCTTGCCATGTGACAAATGTATTGCCAGCAATGAAATAAGCCGCCAACTTCAGACCAGTCGGAATGGCCCCCCTTTAAGCCTACTGACAGGGTCGCCTTCCCTGCTCTCTTTTCATCTGGCAGCTCACCTTGCCGGTGATTCTCAAGTTCATTCTGTTGATGCCTCGCTGCTAATTGTTATTGCTCCACTGATATGTTAATCTCATTGTCAGTCTTTCAGTTGGCCTAAAGCATATGACACGCAAATGACATGCTGATGTGCTATTTTGAACAATCAGAACTTGCAACTATGGATGATGTACATACAGCCCCCTGTCTGTTATTTATTGAAGACTAGACTTCATGCACTTTATGTCACAGTAATAAAATTGTCAATTATTGACTATTTCTCATTTTCAGCATCAGGTATGAATGGCACTGCCCAGTGTTCTATAGTTGTTTGTAACCTTGTTAATTCGCCAAACTTGCCTCTTGCCAAAAATAGCCATGAAACAGACATAGGTGAGTTGGCAAGGTCAGACTGCATATTCACCAGCCACTTTAGTAGGTACATCTGTGTTCAACTGATCATTAACACAAATATCTTCTCAGCCAACCACAGGAACCCAATGCATTTAGGTACGTACACATGGTCATGACGACCTGCTGAAGTTCAAACCAGCATCAGAATGGGAAAGAAAGGTGATTTAAGTGACTATGAGTGTGGCATGGTTGTTGTTGCTACACAGGTCGCTCTGAGTATTTCAGAAAACTGCTGATGTACTGGGATTTTCTCACACAGCCATCTCTAGGGTTTACAGAGTATGGTCAGAAAAACAGAAATTACCCAGAGAGCAGCAGTACTCTGGGCAAAAATGATTTGTTGAACAGAAAGGCAACAGTAACTCAAATAACTATGCCCAGAGGAGTGTACACCCAGAGGAGTCCTCATTTGAGTTTGGTTTATTATTCTTCATCTTCTTTTTTTTATTCTTATTCTTTTTTTTTTTTTTTTTCTTGCTACTGTCACCTGGTGTTTGTTCATATGGAAGTTACCTTTTCATAACCCTGTTTTGGGACAGTGTCTACAGAAGTACAGTACATGCTGTTCATAATTTTTCAGAACTTTGCAAGACGTCACTTTAAGAATCTGGCATTTTAAATAGTGTGGTCATTTTGAGGAGATAAGTGCATGGTCTTCCTCCTACTGCATAATTTGATTTTAGGATGTAGATGAAGCCTGCGGTGAAAGTCCACACTATTAATGGGCTGTTATATTGAAAATCATGCTGTTCGTAAACACCGCTCAGTGCATTTGATCTAATGAAGTGCCATCAACTCGAAACAGAATCTGATCATATCTCAACATGTACATCTGCAATAATGAATGCACAAGCAAATGGAGTAATGGAATATGGAAACTCCAGCAGTGGAGGTTAGATGAGAAACCTCCCCGCTGGAAAAAGCATCAATGGGTTCTCGTAAACTTGAAAAGTGCTGGATCAGATCAAAAACACTTTCTCTGTTACAGTAAATAGGCTACTCAGTGGGTGGTACTCTGTGTTTATCTTCACAAGATGAATACACTAGTCAGCTGTAAGGGACAGTGCTCAGATGACATTTGGAAAAAAATTGAGGGAGTCGAGAGCCTACATTAAGCTGAAATTTAAGGAAGTTGGTTTCTTGAGGCAGCAGTGATTAATTAGAGGTAGTTGTTATCAGATGTGGTGGACTTTATTTAAACATCCCACAGGTTTATGCAAATTGCAGTGTCTTTGTAGAGATACTGCCATACTAAAATTTAGTTTGAGTGTTTGTAAAGTGGTGCTTGAAAGTTTGTGAACCCTTTAGAATTTCCTATATTTCTGCATAAATATGATGTAAAACATCATCGGATGTCCTAAAATTAGATAAAGAGGACCCAGTTAAACAAATGAGACAAAAATAATATACTTGGTGATTTATATATTGAGGAAAATGATCCAATTACATATTAGTGAGTGGCAAAATATGTGAACCTCTAGGATTATCAGATAATTTGAAGGTGAAATTCGAGTCAATTATTTTCAATCAATGGGATGACAATCAGGTCTGAGTGGGCACCCTGTTTTATTTAATGAACAGGGATCTATCAAAGTCTGCTCTTCATAACATGTTTGTGGAAGTGTATCATGGCATGAACAAAGGAGATTTCTGAGGACTTCAGAAAAAGAGTTTTTGATGCTCATCAGGCTGGAAAAGGTTACAAAACCATCTCTAAAGAGTTTGAACTCCACCAATCTACAGTCAGACATATTGTGTACAAATGGAGGAAATTCAAGACCATTGTTACCCTCCGCAGGAATGGTCGTCCAACAAATATCACTCCAAGAGCAAGGCATGTAATAGTTGGTGAGGTCACGAAGGACCCCAGGGTAACTTTTAAGTAACTGAAGGCCTCTCTCACATTGGCTAATATTAATGTTCATGAGTCCACCATCAGAAGAACACTGTACAACAATGGTGTGCATGACAGGGTTGCAAGGAGAAAGCCATTGCTCACCAAAAAGAACATTGCTGCTCATCTGCAGTTTGCTAAAGATCACGTTGACAAGCCAGAAGGAAGAATGTTTTTTGGACGGATGAGACCAAAATAGAACTTTTTGGTTTAAAATAAAAGCGTTATGTTTGGAGGAAGGAAAACACTACAATCCATCATAATAATCTTATCCCATCTGTGAAACATGGTGGTGGAAGTATCTTGGTTTGAGAGTGTTTTGCTGCATCTGGGCCAGAGCGGCTTGCCATCATTGATGGAACAATGAATTCTGAATTCATGGATATAATTCTTATTGCTGTACCGGGGGGGTCACACCAGATACTAAAAGCAAAGGTTCACATACTTTTGCAACTCACTAATATGTAATATTAGATACTTTTCCTCAATAAATAAATGACCAATTTTTTTGTCTCATTTTTGTCTCATTTATTTAACTGGTTCTCTTTATTCATGCAGAAATATAGAAAATTCTAAAGGTTTCACAAACTTTCAATCACCACTGTTTGTTTGTGAAAGGAAAGGAAAATATGATTAAGACAGGTGAAATATGAACAACTGACACTAAAAGGAGATGTGTAAGAAACTAGAAAGTATGTATTTTGGGAATTATGAAATATATTGAAATTTTATTTGAAGAAAGTAATCTAATCATTGAGTCTTGGAGCATATATTCAATTCCAACATTAATTAATTTGACAGTAGCTCTTGCCACAAGAGGACACACAAGTACTTCTGCTGCTGTATATAAAAAAAAAAGCTCTCAGGGGCTACTTTTGGGAAGTGCACCTCTTGGTGAGAGAATACGGACTGCTAGACATGCCTCTACGCCACACGACTGTTGAAGACGTTATGACCAGTTGTCAGACTTTGAAAGGGGGCGCATAATTGGACTGAGAGAAGCACGATGGACTTAGACTGGGATGCGTGGCTCAGGTTACTGGGACCGGAGTCTGGGGTCATGTCTGGCCTGCCTGCTTTGTCATGCCTTGACGTTCGGCTGGAAATGTCTGGCCGATATTCATATTTTTTGCGTTAAATAATTTATTCTATAACTATTACTAAAGACTTATTTGACTAGATAAGTTAGTTTCATTTTTACATTTATCATATAAGCCTCCCAAGCAGTATGGATGCCTCTTTGATTCATGGTCCTCCCAGGTTTCTTCCTTATAATGATTAGGGAGTTTTTCCTTGCCACTGTTGCCCTAGGCGTTTGGATTAGCCCTAGATATTAGAAAACAATCTAAAATTGTAAAGCAGCTTTGAGACAATGCTCCTTTGTAAAAAGAGCTATATAAATAAATCTGATTTGACCTGACGATGGTCATTTTGTCCGGCATCTAGGCCATTCTGACCTGGCTGTTAGGAGGTGTTGGGAGCAGTGGTTCCATGAGGGCATGCACACACATGGCAAACAGCCTCCAGATGGCCCAGACAGACCACCAGTAGAAAGGATCGTTTGATCCGCTGACAAGCCCAAGCAGCTAACACAGTTTTATTGTCCACCATCCAGACACAGGTGGTACCTTCACTACACACTCATGTCTCTGCCTGGACCATTTCCAGGTGCTTAGCAGAAGGAAATTTGTCATGGCACCCATTACATGTCCTGTCATTGACAGCCAGCCACCTTTGCCTTTGTTTGCAATGGTGTCATGAACAAGAAACCTGGACTGCTATGGACTGGGACTGTATTGCCTTTAGCAGCAAATACAGGTTATTTTCAGAATCTGACGATGGTCGGGTTTGAGTGTGGAGGCTTCATGGTGAGCGCTACATATCTGTCTGCGACGTAATTACATGCCGAGTTTTGCAGCGATCCGATATTTATATGTGGGTGCTTTATTTTTCGTCAGTGAGTAAATATATACAGTATGTGGATATATATGGGCTAGACTAGTCTGGCTTAGTTATCAATTAAAACTTCACAAAAGTGCACATGCACTCATACACAGGGACATTCACACTGTCCCCATATTGGGCCTACCTGCAAATGGTACAGCTGATGTGATCAAATGTGACAGTGAGTTAATTAAAGCAAGGAACTAATAAAGAGTTCAGGTCATGTTTACAACGTGTGTGTACGTTCCCCTTTGAACAGGATGGATTTATGAGGCGTAACATTTCTATTATATTAAAAATGACATGGAGAGTTACAGCACAGTCACAAAATCAATACTGAAGCTAATATATGAGTCGTAATTAATGTCTGACATGGTAATCAGAGGTAAATGCATTATCTGAAACAACATCTAGGGAATAAAGTCTGAAAGCAGACAGAGAAATTTAAACTTACATCTCTATCATGGACTTTGGTGATTTGTGATTACAGTAAGAGTACACTGACATGGCTGGGCTGTCTATTCTCACAAGTGTCACCATTTTCTTTAATTATAATTTATTAGATTTTTTTAATTTAATTTCATTTTTGTGATAATGGCAGGTTTAATGCGTCTTTATGAAGTCCCCAAAGAGCTAGGCACAAGCTCAAACAAGAACACTCCAGGCCTGTAACCCACCTGGCCTTTATCTTCCAATCTTGACTATAACGCATGATTACTCAAGGCATACTGTACATGCTCATCTTTGGAATATCAGTTTTGCATGCACCTTTAATAGAGCTAGAGTTGAGGAGGTATGGGTTCTGGTAGTATTTTAATGAAATCACATCACCATCATTATTTCAATTTTCATCATAGTATTTCCTTCCTAGTTAGTTGTATCATATTCTTACCCCATAAATTATTCTTCACAATACACTGAAGCACCCAGTTTAGAAGGATGAGCCCAATGTGAGCTGAATGTCCTTGGAGAACACAAACTTTATACATAGTGAATACAGTTCTCACTTCAATTATGTTCTCTTAAGCCAGTTATTCCCAAACTGGGGGGCACAGCAAGATGGAGGCAGTTTTGAGAAAATACATTGAAAACATTTAATGCTGCTACATATTAGAATGTTTAGATACATATTGTATGACAATTATAATAATTCCACTGTAAAGGTAATTTATTTTGTCAGGGTTAAATAACAACGATTGGGCAAATGCCCGGGGCCAGTAAAATGTGACTTTGGGCTGGCAGCATGAAATGGGCAAGTTTATGTATGGGGTGCACAATGTAATGATAGAACAATGTAAGTATGTAACCCCTCTTCATAAAGTGAACAGAAAGTTGTGCTATCCATTCTCAGGTCCAGTCAAACCAGTCTGTTCACAATGACATCATATTGCGAGCCACGCAGATATATGATAAAGCAAACTGAGTCCAGAGCTTCATTCTCTCAGGGATAAGCCCATTTTCATGGGTTGATTTTCACCCAAAATGTTCTGCAAAGGTTGCAGGGAATATCCTAACAAGGGGGACAAAAATGATTTTTTTTTTTTTTTTTTTTTTGGTCAGGAAACCTTTCAAGCTGACCAAGTCACACTGTTAAAAGAGAAAGATCTTTTAAAATCTATCCATACAGCAATTATACTTATCCTTATATATGCAAATGCTTACGTAATTTATAACATTAACTTATTTATCATAAAATCTGATTTGTCCAAAGCTTTCATGAGATTGTGTTCCTTTGGTTCATGTAACAAAAAATTACTGTGATATTGTATTTGTATTTTTCCCATAATGTTATGCATTTACCCCATAAATGTATCCTTCTGCATAACACCATTGGATTTGTTATATATAAGTGAAGATAGTCAAGCTGCCTTGACTTTGAGGAAATGTGGCCCTTTGAGAAAACTCTGCTTTGTTGAGGAAATACTGGTTTCTTGTCAACTCTTTCATTGGTATGCAGGTACAAAGGAAGCACTGAGGTGAGCCTCAGCCTCCTGTGGCCATTCTGTTTGGAAGCAGATGGGGTCAGTGGGTTAATGTTTAGTTAACAAGCAAATAATTTAAAACTGGTGCCTCGAAAATTAGTAAGAACAAGAAAGATGAAATTTTGTGCACTGAGACTTTTTTTCTTGCATAAAGCAATTAGTTGCTTATTCCTACCTCTGATGAGAAGCACATGGATGATTAATCTTTCTGTTTCCCTTGTGAATATACTGATGACATCAGGGAACAACATACTGTCGAATTTTGATTGGTTTAGTTGTTTGGTCTTGTCATTACAGACAAATTCAGTTTGTAAAGTCAAAAGGAAATTATAATTCAGGTGTAGTCAGTCAGACAGTCATGTAAAGCTGTGTATTTTCCCTGGCCACTCTGGCCACCCTGGAACCAATGGAAATTGGGGTTCTCGCTAATTTTTCCACCATTGTGAAAGGCAATATTAATTCTGTCATCTCATTTTGATATCTTATATATACCATAAATATATTATAAAGTAACACAGTTTAGTAATTTGATTAATAATCAATGAAAATGTGGATCATACAGAACATAAAACATTAATACAGCAATTGTAGTATTTATAGTATTCTGTTGTAACCAATACTGGTGGTTTACTAATAAAGTAGTAATTAAAGTAAAAACACAGGTCATGATGTGCTTACTGATATACAGTGGTACCTTGGTTCTTGTCGTTATTTAGTTCCAGAAGGCTTGTCGAGAACCAAAGCAATTTTTCCATAAGGAATAATGTAATTTGAATTAATCTGTTCCAGACGCCCAGAATATCCACACTGTATAAGACATTATATAAATTAATGACGTTGTATTGTACAGATGCTCCCTGATTTATGAAGGGGATATGTTCAGACAAATCCATTATAAGTTAAATGTAACAGGAAGTGGGGAGTTTAATCAGTGTTAGGTGTATCATAGCGGAGATGAGATTGAAATTTCCGGTACACCTTAAATGGGTGCAGTTACATTATGGTGCCTGTACATTGAGATTCTGCCTCATGATAAGTAAGTTAATGTTTAAATACTTACATTAACCTACATATGCCTAAAATCATTAACACAACACATTATATAATAAAGTTTTGAAAAATCTCATGTAATCTCATGTAAATTAGTGAGTAATGGATTGAAAGTGCAAAACATTTACTTAGTTATTGGTTAACTAACTGCAGCCTGTTGTCTGGAGTTTAATTCAATTTTCTGTTTTTTTAAATTTCGGTTTGGCCTCTTTAAACTAAACCTTCTCAGGACCATGGAAACTTATTTTGGCTAAAAATACATTACTGTAGATGAAGATAAGGAAAACACACCATCAACAGCAGAACAGATTCTTTCTGACGATATATATATATATATATATATATATATATATATATATATATATATATATATATATATATATATATATATACACACACACACACACACGGTGGTACCTTTGGCTCTCGACCACCATATAGGATTTTTATATCTTAAGTACATTTTTTTTTTTTTTTTTACATGTTTTTAACAATCTGCCACAACCTTAATGCTTGTTCTGGAATGTCAGTTTCATTACAACAACATTGTTAAGCTTACCAGTTAGAACTATGATTCTGTCATCATGAAGCTCTGAGTCTATCACTTCTAGGCACGTTAGAGGACCAGACATGTTTTCAAATCAGACCAATTTGAACAGTGAATCAACAGCTGAATCTGTAACACAGCCCTACATCAGCACAATATTTTCACCTTCGTGTCCTATTGCAGTCCTAGGATGGCTTTTGCACCCATTAGACTACAGTATATGGGGAAAAAGCCATTAGGTAGCTCTCTTGCAATGTTTTATCCAGTTGTTTGCTGTAGCCACACCTTTATGCTAATGACTTGTTCCCTTCCACAATCGCCTTTGATTTTGTTTGGAAAGTAAAGACACAAAGGAAAACAGGTAGATGCTTCACTTTAGGTTGTCTCATTTTCTTTTATTTGTTGGGTAAAAATAAATAGCATTACGTTTTGTTATATATTTTGTTTACATGGGTGACCTTTCATTAAGCTTTCTTTTCATTTATTTTCATCTTTGGCAACTGGAGGTGTCACAAAAGGGAATGACGTTCATCATCTCAGAGTTCAATTGTTAATGTTTCTGAAGCACTGGACTGAACTGCTGAGTATTCCAACATGAGGTAAGCCCCCAGATGCATAAACTATTGGGAATGAGTGCGTCTATTAGTAGGTGTGGTTTTAATTGAATAATGTATTAGTAAATAAATGTGCAGTTTGAAACTGCAAAAACAGCAAGATGTTGCATTTGCTGACAAAAACAAAGCATCCCCAACCAGACTTTGTGATCTTTATTCATATGCTTGCCTTTCAGTATGTTGTCACACATTGTGTGATACAGGATGTTTAACCTACCAGCAACAAAATCTGCTTTTACTTGCATACTTGCTAATTGTTCTAAAATTGCTCACACTTGGTCGTGGACTCATGTTCGAACAAAAAAAGCAGTTTTAATTTACACAATATATGATAGTTTGTGCACTGGAAAATGATATAAGGCTTAGATCCGAAGGTCAACACTTTTCTATTTGAATATTTCTCTATTGTTCATAAGAAGAAATTGACATTTTTTTTCCCTGAATGAAGCAATTTCACCCATTATGCATTAGTTATGGTGAGTATAGAACCTGGTCACAAATAGAGCACATTGGCAGGTTATCTAATGTATATGCATTGAACAAGGAAATGACATTTACACCATTTTTACACTACAAAATTGTGAGAATACATCAGTGTCACTGGCATCTTGTAAGTGCTTGACCTACATAATTCTGAAAAATGATCCATCATATGAGCTATTCATTAATCTCTTCTTCCCTTGATCTCAACTCCAGTGAAAGAATATGATAGATTGAATGGAAGTCACTGCTGTCCAGTAGAACTAAAGCTTATCTAATGAGTAGACAGCCAAAAGTACACTGCCCCATGGACCTCACATCTGTACACTGTATTCTCTGTCATTCTAAACATGCTGTATCAGGTGACCTACCAGTGTCCTGTCCACGTTCCTCATCCTAGCAGCAGTCCAATGGTCATCCATGCCTGGATGAAACACATGCTCCCAAACAAGCCCAAGTTATGTAAGTTCCATGGCATGTTTTGTAAAAAAAAAAAAAAAAAAAAAAGGGGAATCCTGCAGTCTTTGTGCTACAAATGGTCCATGTGGACTTTACAGAAGCACATTTGCATTTACAAGAATTTTTAAAAAATCATCTTCGTCTCCATGCCACAGATCACATCTCCCTTCATTCCCCATACAGCTGCATGATCACATTAGCACTGAATTAATTCGCCATCTGGGAGCACTAGTGAGGGAAATGGAGAGGGCTCACTACCATGCATGTGTATGTGTGCAAGTAGAGTATAAGATGCCGCTTTCCAGATCAGATTTCCCTCCTTCCTGCACTTTTGCAGGACCTAGTGACTTGAGCAGGTGACTTATGCACAAATTAAATGGAGAGACAGAAAAATGTATAATTGATGCCTGAGGTTGGAGTGTCTCGCTCACAAAGACAGATCAGGTTCCCACATGGGGTAATTAATCCATCCATGAAAGCTGGACATGAATGGACGGAGGACAACATGGCTGTCCCTCTACATCTCCTTCTCTCTGCCTCCCTTTTCTTTCTCCCTCCCTCACTGTCTTCATGCTCTCTCACTCCCCTGCTACCTATAAGTGCAGCCCAAAAATAGGTCACCTGCCTCAGGCCTGCCGGTGTGTGTGTGTGTGTGTGTGTGTGTGTGTGTGTGTGTGTGTGTGTGTGTGTGTTGATTCGGTTTTAAAAACAGGGCACATTTTCTGCTACATTTGCAGAGGGAGTGCAGGTGACCAGTGGTTCAGCTGGTTGCAAATTCACTTATCCTGATTTATTAAGGCATTGCATCTGTAAAACAAGTATAAACAGAATAGATAAGTGTGTTTGCTGATTTATGTATATAAAAAAGCAAAGTATCTTGACTATATTCACATAGCATTTCTGACTCGTTAAAAAAAAACACAGATGTAAAATTGTATCATATTCTTCTTGAAGTCGTTGTATAAGGGTGCCTGCCAAAGCAGTAAATCAAAGTAGTTCATGGCTTCATTTCATATATCTGCTTAATCTAATTCAGGGTTGTTGCAGACCAGGGCCTGGCAGCACAAGGCACAGTGCTGAAACCAATCCTGGGCAGGATGCTAGTCCATCTCAGAGCACATGCATGCACTGATTAACTTACACTGGGAGACTTTAGGGATGTAATTTGACCTAAATCATGTCGGTGGAATCTTAGAGGAACCCATTTGAAACCCACACAGACACTGGGAGGCCATGCAAAATCTGAAATGGTACTTTTACGTGTTAGTGCGGCTATCTTATCAGTTATATTTTCATCACATGGATGACGGAACATCTGGTGTCCATGTATATCATCGCCAGTTACTACTAAGTCACAGGAATAAAAACACGACTAACCTCCATGCCGACCTACTGGAGAAACTATGGGATCTCGGCTTGCTGCGAGCACCAGGCCTCCAGCCCTCGGGGCATCGAAAGCGATGTGTGAGATCCCGGAAGCTCGGCAAGCAGGATGTGCTTCCGTGCTAGGCTAAAAACAAACTCTAGCCGGCCGGCTCTTCCATCCATCCTGCTCTCCAGTGTCTGCTCCCTGGAAAATAAACTGGACTACATCCAACCCCAGCGGACTACCCAGCGAGAATCTAGAGACTGCTTTGTCTTTGTGTTCGCAGAGACGGGGATAAGTGACAGAGTTCCAGACGCCGCCATTCAGCTAAATGAGCTAGCCTTATTTTGTGCCGACAGAAACCCGGCTATTTCCGGTAAGACACACGGTAGCGGTTTCTGTGTCTACATCAACCCAGAATGGTGGAGGAACCCTGTTTTGGTGCCTAGTTACTGTTCACCGCTAGTGAAGTTTATGACTGTTAGATGCAGACCTTTTTATTTACCATGGGAATTCACCACCGTGTTCATTATCAGAGTTTACATTCCACTCAGCACTAATGCTAAGGAAGAGCTCTGGGAACTGTATGCTGTGATTAGTGAACTACAAAATGTACATCCTGACAGACTGCGTATCGTTGCTGGGGATTTCAAACATGCACATCTCAAACCAGTTTTCCCTAAATTCCACGAGCATGTGGACTTTGCAAAAAGAGGGGGCGAACATGCTGGATCTTGTTTACACAAACACCCTGGCACGAACAGAGCAGAGCCCTGCCCCCACCTCGGTTACTCAGACCACATCTCTGTTGTGCTAGTTCCTGCAAACAGACCTCTCATCAGATGCTTGAAACCGGTTCTGAAGCAGGTGAAAACCTGGCCAGCAGGAGCCATCTCTGCACTTCAGGACTGTTTTGAGCACACTGACTGGAACATGTTTAGGGAAACTGCAACTGATGGTGACTACATCAACTTGGAGGAGTACAACTCATCAGTGACCAGCTTCATCAGTGACCAGCTGCATCAGCAAGTGCAATAATGACATCACCATCTCCAAGAAAATCACCACATGACCCAACCAGAAGCCCGAGACTCTGCCTTCAAATCTGGTGACAAGGCGGCCCTAAGAACAGCAAGTGCCAAACTTTCCAGGGCAATCAGGGAGGCAAAGTGCGCACACACGACCAGAGCATCCACAACCACTTCAGAAACAGCTGTGACACATGGCGCATGTGGCAGGGCATCCAGGCCATCACCAACTATGGGAATACACCACCTGTCTGTGACAGTGATTCCTCCCTTCCAGATGCGCTGAACAACTTCTACACTCAGTTTGAGGCACAGAATGATGTGGCAACGAGAAAGTCCACCCCTCCTCCCAGTGACCAGGTGCTTTGTCTCACCACAGCATAAGTTAGAAAAACTCTACACAGAGTCAACCCACAGAAAGCTGCAGGACCAGACAACATTGCTCAAAGACAACAAAGGTGCTCAGAGGATGTGCAGACCAGCTAGCAGATGTTCTCACAGACATCTTCAACATCTCTCTGAGCAGTGCCATTGTTCCAACGTGCTTCAAGGCAACTACTATCGTCCCCATGCCAAAGAAGTCTTCAGAAGTCTTCGAAAGGATTGTCTTGGGCCACATCAAGACCCTACTGCCACCCACAATGGACCCTCTGCAATTTGTGTATCATCTCAACTGCTGACGCCATAACCACCACTGTTCATCTGATTCTCACCCACCTGGATAAAAAGGACACCTGTGTTCAAATGCTGTTCATAGACTTCAGTTCAGCATTCAACACCATCATTCCTCAGCACCTGATTGGGAAGCTGAGCCTGCTGGGCCTGAATGCCTCCCTCTTCAACTAGATTCTGGACTTCATGACTGGGAGGACCTCAGTCGGTCCGGGTCGTCAATATAATCTCGCACCACCACACTCTTCTTGGAGCCCCACAGGGCTGTGTGCTCAGTCCACTGCTGTTCACCTTGCTGACTCATGACTGTGTAGCAATGCACAGCTCGAAAAACATCATCAAGTTTGCTGATGATACGACTGTGGTGGGTCTCATCAGCAAGAACGGCAAGTCAGCATACAGAGAGGAGGTACAACGGCTATCGGACTGGTGTAAAGTCAACAATCTATCTCTGAACATTGACAAAACAAAAGAGATGGTTGTCGACTTCAGGAGAACCCAGAGTGACCATTTTCCACTGAAGATTGATGGCTCTACCGTAGAGATCATCAAGAGCACCATATTCCTTGGTGTTCACCTGGGAGATGATATCACCTGGTCCCTCAATACCAGCACCACAACCAGGAAAGCCCAGCAGCGTCTCTATGTTTTGTGAAGATTGGGGAAAGCTCGTCTCCTGCCTCCCATCCTCAATACATTCTACAAAGGGACCATTGAGAGCATTCTGAGCAGCTGTATCACTGGCTGGTTTGGGAATTGCACTGTCTCTGACCACGGAGGATAGTACGGATAGTGGAGAAGGTAATCGGTGTCCCCCTCCCCTATATCACAGATATTTTCAACGCCCGCAGCATCTGCAATGCCACCAAAATTGTGGATGATGCCACACACCCCTCAAACTCTCTGCTTACACTCATGCCGTCTGGAAAAATGTTCCGAAGCATTCGGGCCCTCACAACCAGACTGTGTAACAATTTTTTTCCGCAAGCCATCAGACACCTTAATAACCATAGACTGGACTGAACACCACACATACGCACCTGAGTAACACGAACTGGGCATCACAATCCATACACACTCTCACACACACAAAGCAGTCTTTTGCACACTACACTTTTTTCTGCTGCAGGTCATGGACATTCTGCACTTTATACTTATTTACCACTGTGGCAGTAAATGGTTACCAGTCATCATACTCTCTGTCTGCACTGTATGTTGTGTCCTGCACTGTTTGGTCTTGTCGCACTGTTTGTACTCTCTGCACTAATTTGCACATTTACAAGTGCACTTTAAGTAGTGTTTTTGTTCTTTTATTGAAATACTAGTATTGTGCTGTCCTCGTTGTCTTGTCACTATGTACCACCTGTAAGTCCTGGAGGAACGTTGTTTTGTTTCACTGTGTACTGTGTATATGCTTGGAATGACAATAAAACCTGACTTTGACTTTGACTTATGACTTCAAATCTGGGTCTCTGCAGCTGTGAGGAGACAGTACTAACCACTGTGCCACCATGCTGCCTTATAAATGTAAATCAAATATATACAGTGGTGCTTGAAAGTTTGTGGACCCTTTAGAATTTTCTGTATTTCTGCATAAATATGACCTAAAACATTTTTCAACATTGGATCATTTTCCTCAATAAATAAATAAATTGATTTATTGTTTCTTTCGATAAGGTTTGAGGTCTTCTCGAAGACCTCAAACCTTGTCGAATTCAGGTCTTCTTGCATTTTTGCCAGAAAAAAAATTACCTCAGTCCTTGTCGGTTGCTCGGTACTCAGCGCACTTACTTAAACTTGTATGAGTCGAGCTGCACGACTCATTTCAGCTGAAACTCGATTCACCATTCACAATTCAGTACACAGTGATTCAGTGATTCAGATTCACAATAGCTCTTGCTCAGATGTTTATCATGTTTTTCTTTTACATCTACAGTACTGCATTCTTAGTGCAAATAAGTCTTCATTAGTCTCCATAAGTCTCCGCAAACTAAAAAATGTTAGTTTAAAAGAGCCACCTGAAAAGCAAAACAGGAACTGACTGCTCCAGAACATAGTTAACCAAAAGAGTAAGTATTTTGGACTTTCAAGCCCTTATTCACTAAATGACATGAGATTTTTCAAGACTTTGTTATAAAATAAGCACTGTGTTAATGATTTTTGTCATCTGTAGGTTAACGTAAGTGATTTAAACATTAACTTACTTATTACTTATCATGAGGCGGAATCTCGAGCTACAGACATCGTAATGTAACTGCAGTCATTTAAGGTGGACCGTAAAATGTGAACAAGAAACTGGCAAATTCGAGAACTTCAGCCTCGTCTCCGCTATGATACACCAAACATCCATTAAACTCCCCTGTTCATGTTACATTTAACTTATGATGGATTTGTTGGAACAGATCCCCATTGTAAATCAGGGAGCACCTGTACAATACAAGTCCATTAATGTATATAATGTCTTATACAGTGTGGATTTTCTGGGGGTCTGGAACGGAATAGTTAAATTTACATTATTCCTTATGGGAAAAAAATTCTCAGCAATCGTTGTTTTCGGATCTTCACAAGGCTCCTGGAATTAATTATATATAAATTTAAAGTTACATTAACCCTCCCAGACTGTAGTCCATCTGTTTTTTTACATACTTTGTTAGTCCTCTTTACTCTGTTCTCTAATGGTCAGAACCCTCACAGAACCACCATAGATCAGGTACTATTTGGGTGTTGGATCATTCACAGCACAGCAGTGACACTGATGGTGTGTTTGCTGGGGTTTGATGTTGTGTGTGTGTGTGTGTGTACACACGTGTACACAAATTCACTAAGAGACTAGAATGAATTAACACTGGCCTTTGGATCCTCCAACTGAAGATCTGCATGAAAACATAATCCCCCAGTAAGGTCCAAAGTCACATGCCGGCAGCAGAGAGTTAATGCTAATCGAAAGAACTAGAGTGAAGGTTACTGGTGGCCATGGGGTTCAGCTGCCCGCTTTTAGACCTCTTAACCCTGATCGCTTGCTCAGTGGGAGCATGTGCAATGTCAGGGATAGAAAATGAGAGTGAGAAAGTACCTCGGGTCTCAGTCTCAATGACCTCTTCTCTGAGGTGAAAAAAGCAGATCCACTACATCATAAAGCAAACAGCCATTACAATGTTCAACCACTGTAATTAATAACATTTTATGGCCAACCGGAAAAGCAGTGGGTGTGAGCATGTTTAACAGGTACAGTGGTGCTTAAAAGTTTATGACTCCTTTAGAAGTTATATGTCTGCTTACATATCAACTAAAACATCATTAGACACAAGTCCTAAATGTGTAAACGTGAAACAAAAATATTATACGGAGTCATTTATTTATTGAGGAAAATGATCCAATATTACACATCTGTGTGTGGCAAAAGTATACTAATCTCTAAGATTAGCAGTTAAATTGAACGAGTCAGGTATTTTCAGTCAATTGCAATGAAAATCAGGCATGAGTGTTCATACGTATTGAAAGAACAGGTATCTATCAGAGTCGGAGCTTCACAGCACATGTACAGTACTGTATGTAGAAATGTGGTATGGTACAAACCAAAGAGCTTTCTGAGGACCTCAGAAGAAGAGTTGTTGATGCTCACCAGGCTGATAAATGTTGGCTAACAGCTAAAGGCTAACCTCTGCATGTCACCATGCCGGCCACACCGATATGTAACATAAGATCTTTTTTTTTGTTTTCATTAAATATATGACCAAGTACAATATTTTACAGCTTATGTGAAAATCTGAAGAAGTATATACAAATTTCTGCAAAAATATAAAAAGTTTTGAAGGGTTCAAAACTTTCAAGCACCACTGAACACTGTTTATTTTTAAAGTCGGATTGTGTAAGAAGACAAAGTGGATGCAGTGAAAGAGAGTGTAGGCAGGAGTGGGAATAACACTTAAACCCAACATCTGTCATTCTAAGCACTTTTATAGCGCAGAGACAAGTTGTCTGTATTTATTAAAGATAAAGATGCAATATTTGAAATTAGGTATATCTAATAAACTGGACAGGGATTCCAAATACATCAGGTGAACAGGAGTTTTCAATGTGTCTCTGTGTGTGTGCGTGGCCCTTGCGGTGAATTGGTACATTGTCTACAGTTGGTTCCCACCTTGCACCTTTTGCTTCTGGTTAGAATGAATGAATGGATACTCAAGTCTGTTTGTATAAGTGTATGGGGGCAGATCAAAGAGAGCCTTGATGTGCATATGAAGGTAATATTCAGTTACTAAAACTGTAGTACATTGCAAATCTGCACCTAGTACCACCTACTATTTGCACTAATTGCCTGATGCAGAATTTAACACACAGTTTCTGTGAAATATAGTAGATTAAATAGTTTTAACCACAGATAAAACTATGGGGTGAATATGATAGTTTAGGTCATCAAAGTAGTTTCCAAATAAAGACACAATGAAGAGAACAAGTAAAACATTATGGAAGGTATTGATATGCGTGATATGCTCCAAACACAATCCATTTAGCATCAGTAACTTTTCCCAGTTTGCAAGCTACGTCTGATTTACAAAGTAAAGCGCAATGCTGTCCATCATGAATGGCCCGACGTTAGTAAATAAAACTGAATATGTGATTAGCCACACTCTTTGCTGATTTTCCACTTTTTCCATAGTTCAAATGCATATACTTGAGTAATAGAATGAATGCATAATTTGCACGTGATATTCATAGTGCACAGCCTGTAACTGTAGGTTAATATTCCAATTTATACACAGCTTTGTGCAGAAAAGGGCACAAAAAGACTTAAACAACACACACCATGTGCAGTGTATATTTATTCATTTTGACTTTTTAATCTAAAGTGTCTACAAGTAGGGCAGAAGGCAAACTCGGCACCAAGCTGTTTAACTAGCTAACTTTGATGGACGTGCTGCAAAATGAAGTTTCCACCAAATGTCCTGCACAGGATGGTGCACAGGAACAGCACACAGGCTTTCCAATTAATGACTGTGAGATTCCTGAATAATGTCAGGAGCTGCAAAGAAGTCAGTCAAATGACAAGTTCTTTTCCTCCCACATTTAAAAGACATGTGTTAGGTCAGTAGGCATCTACAAAATTCAGTTTGTGTTTGTGTGTGTGAGCTTGTGATTTGCAATAGATTGGCACCATGTCCAGGATTGTTTTCCACCTTCTTTGCTGCTGGATAAACCCCAGCTCCCTGTGGGTATAAGGAATGAAGAATTAAATAATGTACCCTGGTCTGTTTCCAACCATACAATGGTACATGTGAAAATTGATGAAACATTCGCTGGAGGCTTTTTGGTGTTTACTAGCAGGCTCAGTTGGTCTTGTAACCAAGTAAATCTTAGGTAATCTTGTAACTGAATAGTGTATTAACTGGAACTGGAAGTAACATTAACTGGAAGACTTTTTTGGCCACATAAAGAAAAATACCTAAGCTTTTCACTGATGATTGCAAAATTCTGTATAGTAAATTGCCCTCACTAAATTATTTCACTCAGTTTTGTCCTAGCTAAAATGTAGCTAGAATCTCTAATTACCTCCTTCTGGTATTTTCAACGTACTTTCAGTAAAGTCAGGATATTGTTTGACACAGGACTGACTGGCACTCCTGGCCTATTATCTGCATATTGGAAATTGCTGTTCTTCTCTACAGTGTTCACCCTCCTCATGTTTCAGGTTGTCCAATGTTTACAACCCTGAGTGGGCCTATTTATCATCTACACCACCCAAGGAGGTTGGGTCCCTTTTTGAGTCTTGGTCCTCCCAAGGTTTCTTCCTCATAACGCTTAGGGAGTTTTTCTTTTTTCACTGTCGCCCTAGGCTTGCTCAATTTGGGATTGGCCGCAGATATTAGAAGATAATCTAAAATTGTAAAAGTTACTTTGAGACAATGCTCCAATGTAAAAAGCGCTATATCAATACATTTCACTTGACTTGACTTGACTTGACTTGACCTATGCTTAGTTTCTAATGTTACAAAATGTTGCCCAACATGTTTCTTCTATCAACATATGCTTAATATAAAATAAGAGTGATAGTGTATACTACTCAACATTAACATGATTTTTTTGTTATTTTTTATCACCCAAAACACCCTAAATCAGTGTTTTACATGCCTTACATGCATTATTTTCCATCCATTACATCCATACTACCTCATAGTACGACCATTTCTAGACTATTGTCATACTGGGGCACACACAGCATTTAGAGGGGCACAGCTGTACCACTCTGCTTGTTAATCAGTCACAGGAGCACAACTGTGCAGCCTGTTAAACACTAAATAGCTGGTGATTTAACACTAAAGCGGCCATTACTCTGCCATGGATGAGAAATGAATTACAAATCAACAGTAAATTATTTTTATTAATTGCATTAACTAAACAAATAGCTATGAACTCTCATTACCTTGCCAGCAATGTGGCTGATTTTTAAATATTTGTTGTTGTCCATTACTCCATGAGAAAAAAAAAAAAACTGGAAGAACCTGAATCTTACTGAAAGTATTATGTGTTCAAGCTTTTGGACAGAGGTTCAGTCATTATGGGAAATGTAGTGCCTGTAGTGAATTTGTGAATAGTGAATTAATTTAATTAATATAAAATAAGAGTGAGAGGATAGACTGAATTGAACAGCGTAAGTAGAGCCAATATAGCATGTTTAATGTCATCTTCCATTATGCTGTAATATTTTTGCAGTCTAATCCTCAAATCATTATAATTTTTCTGTAAGGTTAGCACAGAGGCAGCTTTATTTATATTTATAATGGTTTATAAATAATACCATTTACTGGGGTCTTAATCACCACACATATATATCAATAGAATATATCCACTTCAAGTTCTAGAAGCCATGAATGTGAAAACAGACTACCTATAGTTTTAGCTTTACTGGCATTTGGAAAGTCCTGAAGATGTCTTTCTGCACCCTGAAGGATAAACTGCTTCTGTTCCTCTTGGTTGCTTAGTCATGCATTGAATGTCTCCATGAGCGCACAAACAATTCTGCAGAGACATTCATCAACTTCAGTCTATGATATTTATTTTATTTATTGTCACATCAGCATCAATGGCTATATTCGTGACAATAACAAGGTTACAACTGTCCTCGTCAAAAACACTAAAACTGGGGCAATGTAGAGAGACCAGCTGACCTAACGTCTTTGGAAAGTAGGAGGAAACCAGAGTACCTGAAGAAAACTTATGCTGAGACGGAGAGGGCATGCAAGTTTCACACAGATAGAATCCGAGGTTAGGACTGAACCATGGATCTCTGCACCTGTGAGGTGATTTGTTTTCCAAACGCAAGGTTCTAGAAGAAGGAAGTCTTGGTTTAACCTTTTAACAAAAGGTTTTTGTGAGCATTTGACGATAAAATGTGGTGCAGCTGCTTACATGACATAAGTGCCTAATACAGTCACAATCTTTCAAACAGTAAATACTAGTAAGAATCAAACTTGAATTACCTTGAAAATGTTTTTGGCGTAAGGAAGCTTCTGAGAGGTGTTATCAAATGCCCTTTTCTAAGAGATATCGTGACAATTTTTTTTTCTTCTTTACAAGTAATAGAGCTTGTTATATGGAACAGTTAGAGGTCTGAAGCCTGAGAAATAAGTATCTTTAAGTGTTTTCATGCACCTCACTGTCACCCTAGTCAATATTTACTCTCACAGGATGGAATTAAAGTCGAATTTTCAGATTACCGTTCATTATAGCTGTAGCTATTCATTTTAATAGTGGGATACAGCATTACAAATCCCCAGACCTTATAGCACAAATTCAAAATGCCTGGACCCAGGGTTTCTTTGCAGCAATGCTGAGTAGGCAGCATTAGAGCCAAAGACGTACGGAAACGCAACAAATTTTAGACAGTGTTGTTAGACTGTGTATTGTTAAATCCTTCATTTGTTAAACACAAATTGTCTGCATACACAAAAACATAATTAGCACTCTTATTAGCAGACCAGCAGGAAAACTTCTGTATTATTCTGCCATTAAAAAAAGGGCAAAGCATTAGCTGCAAATAACTTGCGAGTGCTTGAGAGATGTGCATGATGCAAGTGCACGGTTCAAAAGTCCAATAACTGTAGTCACTGGATAAGATCAATACACAAACAGCCAAAAAGAATGATGTAATCAAATACACAGACAGTAAACAGAGAATGGTTATTGAACAGGGACAAAATCAGGGTATGATAAAACAGACAGTTTACCATTTAATGTGGTATTTACAAGAGAAAAATGTTATGGCAGAATATATATTTTTATATTGTAGAGGCCCATATGCCCAAATAGTTTCAATGAGCATTCTTACAGTTGTCAGGTATAAAAACTCACTTGGGAGTGCGTCTTTACAATCCAAGCTGCTTCACAACAATAGCAGTTTATTGTTTCATACTGTGTTAAAACACCAATAAAGTGTGTAATGACTGTTGTGTATCAGTAATAAAATGTTTTTTTTTCTATAGATTTGTTCATACTGGTGAGTTCTTCAGCTAATTCCTGTAAATATATTCACTTTACCATGCTGTAAATGAATTTATACCATTTAGACCACAGTTTATAGTGAAAATACAGCAACATAATGTTGTTGAGTATGGAGTGTGCATTGGTGTCACAACTGCTTAGTGCTGTTTCTCCATAGCTCCAGAGATCAACAGTTTGCTTCTCGGTGCAAAATTTGTCTGTGTGGAGTTTCTATGTTCTCCCCATGTCTGTGTGGGTCAGCTAGACTCACTAAAAACGCCCAACTTTGAATGAGAGTGTGTGTATGTGCCCTGCGATGGTTTGGTATCCTGTCTAAAGTTGGTTCCTCCTGCTCTGTGCTGCCGGTTACAGTGGTGTAAACCCTTTAGAATTTTCTATATTTCTGCATAAAATATGACCTAAAACATCATCAAATTTTCACACAAGTCCTAAAAGTAGATAAAGAGAACCCAGTTAAACAAATGAGACAAAAAATTACACGTTGTCATTTATTTATCGAGGAAAATGATCCAATATTACATATTACTGAGTGGCAAAAGTATGTGAAGCTCTAGGCTTAGCAGTTAATTTGAAGGTGAAATTAGAGCCAGATGTTTTCAATCAATGGGATGACAATCAGTTGTGAGTGAGCACCCTGTTTTATTTAAAGAACAGGGATCATCAATGTCTGCTCTTCACACCACATGTTTGTGGAACTGTATCATGCCACGAACAAAAGAGATTTCTGAGGACATCAGAAAAAGAGTTGTTGATGCTCATCAGGCTGGAAAAGGTTACAAATCCATCTCTCCACCAATCCACAGTCAGACAGATTGTGTCCAAATGGAGAAAATTCAAGACCATTGTTACCCTCCTCAGGAGTGGTCGACCAACAAAGATCACTCCAATAGCAAGGCATGTAATAGTTGTCGAGGTCACAAAGAACCCCAGGGTGACTTCTAAGCACCTGAAGGCTAATGTTAATGTTCGTGAGTCCACCATCAGAAGAACACTGAACAACAATGGTGTGCATGGCAGTGTTGCAAGGAGAAAGCCACTGCTCTCCAAAAAGAACTTGTCTGCAGTTTGCTAAAGATCATGTGAACAAACCAGAAGGATATTGGAAGAATGTTTTGTGGACAGATGAGACGAAAATAGAACTTTTTGATTTAAAAGAAAAGCGTTATGTTTGGAGAAATGAAAACACAGCCTTCCAGCATAAGAACGTTATCCCATCTGTGAAACATGGTGGTGGTAGTATAATGGTTTGGGCCTGCTTTGCTGCATCTGGGCCAGTATGGCTTGCCGTCACTGATGGAACAATGAATTCTGGATTATATCACAGAATTCTAAAGGAAAATGTCAGGACATCTGTCCATGAACTGAATCTCAAGAGAAGGTGAGTCACACAGCAAGACAATGACCCTACGCAAGTCGTTCTAATGAATGGTTAAAGAAGAATAAAGTTAATGTTTTGGAATGGCCAAGTCAAAGTCTTGACCTTAAATCCAAACGAAATATTGTGGAAGAACCTGAAGCGAGCAGTTAATGTGAGGAAACCCACCAACATCCCAGAGTTGAAGCTGTTCTGTACAGAGGAATGGGTTAAAATTCCTCCAAGCTGGTGTGCAGGACTGATCAACAGTTACAGGAAACGTTTAGTTGCAGTTATTGCTGCACAGGGGGGTCACACCAGATACTGAAAGCAAAGGTTCACATACCTTTACCACTCACTAATATGTAATATTGGATCATGTCCCTCAATAAATAAATGACCAAGTATAATATTTTTATCTTGTTTGTTTAACTGGGTTCTCCACTCTACTTTAGGACTTGTTTGAAAATCTGATGATGTTTTAGGTCATATTTATGCAGAAATATAAAAAAATTCTATATGGTTCACAAACTTTCAAGCACCACTGTATATATGTATTCTTTTTATGCTAAAGTCACAATAAATGATCCAACAAACACTGAAATACTAATGAAGATTTATGTGCTGTACCATACAGTCAAAGCAAGCAAACTAATGCAGTTTCTGCATCACTTCTTAAGTGCCTTCAAGTTCTGTGCCTTCAAAGGTTTCTTGAAGGTAGTGATCAATTGTATTCTGTCTGATGCATTCCCATACAAGTAACAAACAAAAAAACAAACAAATAGGCAGTAATTTGTAATGTAAGATCAAAAAGTCTCATTTTCCCTAAGCAGGTTGAAAGTCTAAACCACCTGTAAAAGTTTTTTGAATAAAACCACATAGAAGGCATTCTGAAGAAAGCATTTTCAAATATGAGCAACTAAAATGCGCCTTGCTTGCCTTCCCAAAGGAAAGGAGGGCAGGCAAATAAACAGAACTTTTGCATTGTTTGCTTAGATAATTCATGACAGCACTCTGAGGATGTATTAGAGGATACAGCAAAAGACTGATAGAGCAAAGCAGATAAATTAAACAAATGCTTAATTTAATAAAATCAAAATAAATAAATGTTATAAAATAGTAACATAAAACCACTGTTTAGAGTTTGAAAATATTTTGGATACCTGAAAAATGGATACTTGATTAATCAAACCACAACTTTGCATGAAGGCCAGTTAACTAAAATGAAATGCTCTTATTTTAGACATATAATTGACGAGCCAATGAACTGAAGAGCTCTTATTATTTTATATATTGTTATATTGCTATTATGTTACCTCATATTATGAGGAGAACCAAGATTGGTTCTGGTGATTGAAAAAGACAGTTATACTCCCAGGATTTGAAGGAAAAGGGGAAGAGAAAGTCCAACAACCAGATGGAGGGATACAATCAAAATAATCAGGAACAATCCATTGAGAAGCCAGAAGACCCAAACATAACACTATTCTAAAAGAGCACTATGCATTTGGTCACCAAGACTTTGGTCATAATCAGCTTGACATCACTTAATAATAATGATACCCCAGTATCACCAGGCTTTAACTAAAATATGTTGAAGCCACCACTCATATTTAAATACACATGTGGTTTTAGATGACGTGAGAATCACCTAGTTCTTCAAAAGTCCTAGTCCTTCAGATATCAATTAAGAGCATCATTTTAAGCATTACAAACCCACCCATATTTTTTGTGTGACAGTTCAATGTACTTTGTTTCATTAATATACATAAATACAACCTGACACAAATTTTGCACACAGACATTACCCATCCCAATTCACAGCCTCCACTGCAGTGTTTTCAAACCTATTTATTACCAAACCAATTACCCAAATGATAACCTACACAGTCATGTTTCTGTTCTGGGATCTCGTAACAGTTTACTACTGTTCTATAGATCTCTGTACCCATTTTATCTATGTGTTTGATTCTGGTCCCATAATAATGCTTTCATATCGCAGAAAAGAGTCAGCGGGAGGTGTTGCGTGATCACAATCAGCAAATCATTATACTGTGGTTATTACAAATGTCAGATATTCACTATCCCTGGGTAAAAAATATGGACTTGATACACATTTAGGATTTTTGTGCGAAAGTACAGAACTTAGAAATACGACTCTAAACAAATTTTGTAAAATAACTAAATGTTCTGTCTTTGTGAAACATTTTGTTTAATGTCAAATTATTTTAATTAAAGGCATATTTTTACAGATCAAGTAAATTAATTACTCATGCTGAGGAAAATAATATGGAATAATATGGAAAACAAATATAAGCACAAATCCAAAACTGCAAATTAGTCTTAAGTTAAATGGGAGTGGTATCAAAGCTTTTTGATTTGGCTAATTGAAATAAGCATAGCCCTGACAAGAGAGTTGCCAATTGAAACATTGGAAAGGATTATAAACCTCTCAAGAAGGAAATCCTTCCCAGCACATGGTAAGATGTTGGTTGTTCAGCATAAAAAAAGCTTGGTTTAATCTCTGTAATTTGTTTATTTGATATCAAGAAAAAAACAAACAGTGAACATCCTCTAAGTGTGGGGGTTCCATAATTTGTGCCAGGGGTAGTGTTAGTAGACATGTCTGATTGTACCTTAAGCTGCCAGTTTATTGGTTACTTAATACCCATGAAGCTGGAGGCATGGACTTAATGTAGTGGAGTGACTGCAAATCAGATCATTGAAATGACTGATGTTTATCAAAGCAACCCACACCTTTGCAGCTGCTTGAATTGTTTACAATTACCAACATCATTGTCCAGATGCCAACTGCTGCAAAGCCATTACGTTGTAACATTCAGTATCTCCATGTCTATAACAGGGAAAGTCTGCATTTGATTCTCTTAATGGGAAATGTCACTGTTTTTCGCAAAACAAATAAACAAATTCTTACATTCTATATTGGATCCTTAGCTTTTCAGCTCATGCCATCTGTAGAATCCCCAAAAGATGCTATACAGGCAGGCATGTAAACATTATAGCTATAAAGTTGCAAGTGTTATGGTATTCATTTAAATGTTTTGTTTTCCTAGCATAACAAATGGATATGAAATGGACAATATAACAGTAAAGAGCTACAGCATTTGATTTATGGGTCTATCATCAACAGAATGTGTTCGCCATAAAAAAGCTTACCAGACCCAAATGAAATTTATAGACCTTAATTTGTTTAGTTTCCTCATTGTATTGTTTCTCATCTCATCTGGAGTGAAGCAATCTGAAATAAGGTTTCTGTAAAAAACACACACTTAGAGATCTACCTCTCTCTGACCCATAGCTGTTCTGTGTTCATTACTGAGCTCTGCTGTAAAACGGGGCTCTGGTTTGTCAAGTTGAGCTCGTGGGATTTAATCAGATTTCACATTCTTCAGGCCTCTCAGTTCTCCTTGCACTTTGATGGGTCTCGAGAGATCCTGGCTGGCAATGCACATTGGAAATGGGCACACAACTGGGCACCTGCCAAGCCCATGACTTATTGAAACAGAGCAGCTTTACCCCAATTCCCCTTTCCTTTCTACATCCTTTTCTCTAGCCATTCTTTCCTTTCCCATGCTCTGTATTTCCTAAGGAATAGTGCATAGCAATGGGTAAAATGTTTACCAGCCTGTAACATACCTAGGATAAAAGATATCTGCACATTTCTACCCACAGTGCTCAGGTTCCTACTTAGCAGTGAAGCGCAACTACAGAGGAAGAACATGTCATTTTGTGTTCATTTGAGGTGCATTTATGATAACGAATCTACAAAATCACTTTGATTGCTACCATAATTTGCAGACCTGCAGTCTGGATAAGGGTGTCTTCCAAATTCTCTAAAATGTAATGGGATACTGTTATCCTTTTCACATTGCAGGAGTTATTGGCATGGCACCCCCGTGGTCTGGAATATCTCTCTTCCTACCAGAAACATCTCAATACGTACTCTAGAAATTATATTATA
The DNA here is from genome assembly GCA_025084515.1 of Ancistrus triradiatus. Classification (NCBI taxonomy): domain Eukaryota; kingdom Metazoa; phylum Chordata; class Actinopteri; order Siluriformes; family Loricariidae; genus Ancistrus; species Ancistrus triradiatus. Next base: position 79,858 of record JAJAGP010000503.1, read on the forward strand.
CAAAACAGTACATGCATTTCATGCATTTATGAGTTAATCCTCACAAATTTCCATTTAATTCCTTATACCTACCCAGGATTCATCTACAACGCAATGGGGAAAGTAGCAAATGCAGAAGGGATAACTGTACATTCTGTGATAATGACAGGGAAAACTAAGTGTTTATTACCAATTTAAAGGTTGTGAGTTCAAGGACAGTTGCAACTTTTAAGCTCCTCTGCAAGACCTTCAATTCGCATTCCTTTGTTTTGGATAAAGATGCCTATTAAACTGTTAAAATTGCATTGTTACACTGTGTGCCTTTTATTAGGAAGGATTGCTTAAATTTAAATTCCTCTGAATTATATCTGCTTGCCATTTGAGTTTAAACCATCATTGAAAATTATCTATCTGACAATATTCAACAGACTGCCAGACTTATGTAACTATAATGTTTGCAATCCAACGTTTGCTTCAGGTTACATTTCCTTCGACCAGCCCTGCTTCTGCTTTACCTTTATTGACAGATTAGTTTGGACAGAGAGACCTGAGCTGAGATCTACAATGTTCATGCTCAATACATTCTCATTTACAGACTTACAAGCTTTGACAGACTGTCAGTCTTGGAAAATCTCTCTTGTTGTGTTCTGTTTGCAAATAAACCATTTATAAGTCGCACGAAACTCCATTTGCGGATTCTATAAGCTGATTGCGTACTATGCATTACTCTATTGTGCTGCGGGAAGAATAGACTAAACATTACACAGTTGTTGAAGTGTCATACCTCTGTATTCTGCTGTATTTATATGTGTATTTTCATCTGTATTTGAACTATGGGAAATACACCAAGTAAACATTAAGTTGCTACAGGTATGCAGTGTTTAAGTTCATCCAATCAATGCCCATTTGCTTTAACATATGAGGCCTTAAGAATTATAATAGGAAATAAAAATCTGTCTTATATACATGTAATTCACATCTGAATGACAGAAAATTAGCACCAACGAAGCCTTATGGTACAAAAATAGGAATTACTGTAATGTACAGTACCATACTGTATTAAATGTTTTCTTTTTGTCTTTTAATTAATATCACTATTTAAAATAAAACACTATGTGAAAAGTATCTACACTATTGTCTTTCACAGAACACATTCACATAGTTTTGACATGGCATAGAAGTTAGGGCTTTTGGTTGCTAATACAAATCTGCCAAACTACTATCCTAACCCCACTTCTAAAAATGCAGTAAAATGTCCGACTTTCTAGCTATGTTAAGAAAGCTTTATTGTACAGGATATGTCTCTGTAAATTGAAATTAGTATGTGGTTAACAAAGCATTAAACCTCTCACATCAAAATTTCAAATTAACATCTGATTGTCTGAATTTCCTTTGTGCTCACTTAATTCAGTTTTCTGTTTTGCAACTAAACATTCTTTACTTAAAAAATAAAAAATAAAAAATAATAATAATACTAATTTTATCAAGCAACCAAGGCAGGGATGTTGACCTAAAACCTCACGGTCCAAAGTAGCTCTTAAAATGATATAGAAAGGCCCTGCTGAAATCCTGATTAGTTTCTCAAGCCTTTCAGTTTGCAGAAGTGAAAGGCAAGTTTGGTACATCAGTCTAGGGAAGGGCAACTCTATGGTCAGTCTAGCCAATGTTATATCCATTCCATCTGATGTCTATCCATCCGTCAATTCTAATGGTCTATCGGCCTGTCTATGATCATCTGCTAAATCCCACATGTAAGCAACATTAAAATCTCATGATTTGGCCACAGTGGGAATTATAGGTGTGTAGAACACATTTTTATTTATTGATATTATGATTTTCACACACAATTTTTGTATGATGTTTATACAGTCTAACTATATTAGTTTTAGAGTTAGAATTAGAAATATGGTTAATATCATCACATATCTTATCATAATACAAAAACTAATAATGATATGAGTAAATTTGCTGCCTTCCATAAAATTCAGTTAATCAGTATCTTCAGTCAGCAAGCAGTTTCATAACAAACATCAGACCTGTGAAAACTGTGCCTAATTTTTTGTCTTTTTTTTGTCTAACCCTGCTCCACTGGGGCACATTGTTCAGTTTTTGGGGTTCCTACAATTGTGTTCACTCCAATTTGAGAAATATCCCCTCTACTTTGCCACAGAGTGTGCAAAGGTGACCTTTATGATCTTTTGGCTATTCAGGATGGTGCTCAGTTGGGAGGCCACTCTATGGGAGATGAGCTTTCTGACTATGGGTGACAATGTGGAAAGAATAGAGGACAATGTAAGCCCTGTGAGTGACAGAAAGGGGAAAGATAAAGAAGGGTAAGTGTGGTACATCAGTCTGGGGAAGGGGATGGTCATTTCATGGTTGTGATATGGAAATAAGCACAGATAGCTGGGATGGAATGAAGTCTGCATGACAGGTTGTAACAGGTTTCCCATAGCTGGCACTATAGATAGAGGGCAACCAAAGCATGTTTTCATGCTGATGCTGAGCTGAAGCTTCAGCAGATGCACAGCCCGAGCTGAAGTAGCAATGATGTCTCACAAGCATGCCAATTCTCTGCCAGAATTATTCTTAATTATAGTTCTTCAATTGAGTCAGCCTATAATTATAATTATAATTATCCAATTGGGTCTGCCACTCAAGCACCTCATTATAGAGGTCTACTAATGACACTAACACATAGAAACATGTCTATCGACATGCACTAATGGTGAGTCTTAAAATCTTGAAGGTAGGGGAATCTTTGGCTTAATGAAAATGTCAGTGGTTGTAATGGTGACGGCTGGTCTAAGATATGGTTCTATGAATTAGACACATGAACACATTTTCCAATCCATAGAAGTTGGTTAATGATGTTCTTTGAGTTTGGAAACTAATTAAGGAAGGTAAATGAGTTACCCCAGTCTGGGAAGAGTTAACAATGTGTTATTTGGTACTTATGAAAAGCCCAGGGAAAATATCAGACATGATCTGGACATATACAAACTGGGCATGAATGGTGTTTCTCCAGAAGGATATTAAAATTTATTGATTTATTTATTTTTACATAAACAGTTGACTTCATTGGACTGCAAGTAAGCCACTAAAAAAATACATTAGAGTACGTTACTGGTACATTGCTGCCAATAAATCGCTACCTATTTGGTGTCAATACTGTAAACCTTTGCTATTATTCATAATATTTAACATCCAGTATGTGTGGACTTTACATCACTGAGCAGAAGAGAGACTGCATAAAATCCTCACTTTTGATACCCTACACCACTTTGAAATTACATACTGCTCACAGCACAAATAAAACACTTGAATAGCCAGTGGGAGACAGGGTCAGGACTTATTTTTCACATTACTGAATAATCACAAGCCCAAATCAAAATAAAACATGTACATTATTCAGGGTCATGTCTGAAATAAAAAAAAATGATAGGCATTTTCTAACATACATTCATTCAGTCCATATGCAAATAACTATTTAATTTTACAGCCAGACAGCAAAGCCGTCTGTTTCACATCCATAGTTATAATGAACTGGTTGGGTTTGATCTTCCAAAGGCCTGTTGGGCAAAATGCCTATGTCTGTTTGGATGTGTTAGAGCAGCTGTGCTTCAATAACATCTGCCGAGCACTCCATTTAAATGGGATAAGCATGGTTAAATGCATTTGTCTCAATTAGCCTAAATGCTCTATTTAGGAATTGCGCTGAAAGACCACTTGCTACCCGGTTAGCTGCAGTAGCATGCTTGCTCTGTCTAAACAACCTTAATGCATATCTGCTCATGTGCAATAAAACGGTAAATCATTTTATTTATCATAATTACCAAGATGGCTGTTAAAGAAAATAGATAGTGTCAATAAACATACCAACCTTTGCAGAAATCTAGTTCATATTGTGTGTCTACAAACCTAATTTAATATGGTGCATTTAGCATGCTGTTATTCCTATTTAAGCATGAATTCATTTATTTCCATTAAAATAAAACAGCTATTTGTCACGATGTTGTAAAGTATACCTTGCTGCTGACCCAATGCCATAATGTGTTCATTTGTTGTGAAATAAATAAATAAAATGTCATCCTAAAGTGACTAAATGCTCAATAGGCTGCAGAAGCAGGAAGCAATAGGACACAGGTATTGATACTTTAAGACAGAAGCTTGGTGCAAGATTTATGGTACCATTTCTCACTCTCTCATGCTGTCATGCTGTCATGCTTTCACTCTCTCTCTCTCTCTCTCTCTCTCTCTCTCTCTCTCTCTCTCTCTCTCTCTTTCTCTCTCTCTCTCTCTCTGTCTCTCTCTCTGTCTCTCTCTCTCTCACACACACACACCTCATTATTAGATAGGGAATAAGTTAACATATCTGGATTAGTCAAGTGTCAGATCTACAATCAGCATTTCCACATATTAGTACATCATAAACGCATGTAAGTAAACATTGCATTGTTATTACCTCTTACATGCAAATACATGTTAATTTTTCTGATCCCTCTTTATTTCTCTATGTTTCCTATTTGTTATTAAGTTGTTGGTACATTGTTATTACATTGTAATAAACAAACTGGAATCATGCAGTGCAAAGAAAGAGGTGTTACATAATATGTGATGTTTGATAACCTCTGACTAATAAGGGGGGAGGTGCTCAGAGGATTTTTGATAGCATATTTTGTTACTTTTAGTTTATTTACTTACCATACATTGCTAATCACACATTCAGAAACAAAAATAAAAAACTCATGTAATATGTCAAGCAAATGTAGCTGATTCTGAAACAGGTCTACTTATGTTTTAGTAACACTCTTTGCACCAGGTCAGTAAGCACAGCAGCACAAAATTTGTTTCATATTGCTGATATGGCCTCAGGTGATTGCATTGTTCTGGGAAACAATGTTTTTTTTTTTTTTTTTTTTTTTTTTAATACAAATTGTTCAAAACAAACAACACATTTAATCTCTGCAAAGGTTGGGGCACATTTCCAGCCAGTGGATCCACTAGTGGTCCCCAGTCGCCATTCACTATATTTTTGTTAGCTACTCGCATAGCGTATCACAGCCTCCTTTTCCCCCCGCCAGGTTTACCGGTAAGGCTGGTCCCACAAAGGGGGCCAGTTGTGCAGAGTGTAGAACTCGAGGTAATTTGCCAGGGTTTAACCGCTAGGCTAGGGAAAGTATCCCTTTTATTTTTCACGCTGTCCACTACGCCCCTCCCCGTGTGCCTTCGCACTTTAGTTCTACTGCGCTGGGCTTTTAGACTGTAATGGTCGCATCCGCTGAGATGCCGTTTGTTCTGTTCATCTAAGCCAAGGCTGGAGAATACCCCCTCAGCTTCCAGAGCTTTCGTGTTCATTTTCTCCCCCAGCACGAGCGAGTTTCGCTCTGCTTCTTTCTGCGCCTGCAGAAAGCTTAAACAGCAATACACTCAGCGGCTTCCTGGTTTATTTCTCTCGCGTTTAATCGCTTATTGTTGCCGCGCGAACTTCGGCGCGAGCTTTGTCGTTTGTGACGGCTATTTCCCTTTTCCTCCCTGTTAAACAAGCATCTTTCATTTGTGTTTGAGTCCGCTTAATGTGGCGCTTGTTTCTGTCATCTGACTCATTCCCCCTTTGTGCTGCGCTCGTGTGGCACGTTGATAATGTGTTCACCCCCCCAACGTGTTCATTCCGAGTTCGATCCCAGCCACCAGCATTGTGGTTGGTAATCGGCTGCCCTTCCTCCCCTAGGGTGAGGAAGTGAACAGCTTTTTCCCTTTTTTTCTCCCTGTTCTTACATTGTTGAGAGAGGGGAGTCCCTGCACTTGCGTCCTAAACCCCACTTCTTTCATGGCCCGTATCCTGGCCCGTAACAGATCTGAGCATTTGAGGGTTAAATTGCTTGCTCAAGGCTCTGAATTTGAACTCAAAGCCTTCTGATTAGTAGTCCAGAGTGGTGAAAACACTGTACATGTCTCGGAATACATACTGTTTGTAGTTTGTAGATTAGTCCTTCATCAATGCTCACAAGATGCTGGTGGCTGGACATTTTTGGTTGGTGGACTATTTTCAGTCCAGCAGTGACACCGTTTAAAAACTGTGTCACTGCTATGCTGATAATTATAAACCACCCACATAGTACTTGGTGGTGGTGCTAAAGGGGTCCTGACCATTAGAGAACAGAGTATGCAAAGAAACAGATAGACTACAGTCTGCAATTGTAGAACTACAAGCGTATATATAAACTTACAAAACTACACAAAGTTTCTCATCATATTTTTTACCATGCTAAGTATAGTGTTTCATAGTACTGTCAATTCAAATAAAGCATGAAATAGTCATAAAATAGTTTTGGACTCCAAAAATGAGGCTACACTATGGGCTGGAATATACATATGCTACTGCATTTTACCCTCCCACTGGATCAATACCCACAGCTCAATTCTGGTGATTATCCATCATCAGTCCTATTTGTCATTATTTCAAACCAAAAGTGAATTACTGTCAAAAATATCTGAATTCTGTCTCGTGTTAGAATTATAAATTGAAATCATTGTTCATGGCATATCAGCAAATGTGTCGTACTGATCAATTTTAATGACATTAGTTGTTCATCATTATATCTGACATAATAGTCTCATCTAGTGAAAGATGGGATCATGTTGTTGCTACACCTACATGCCATGTTTGTAATTTATTTATTTTCAAGTGCAAAGACAAACAATAGTATTTTTTGTTATACACCTGACAGGTGAATAATGCCCTCAGGTTTAAACTGTTCTAGACTATTCTTGGAAATTCAAGAATTCCATCTGTTCACTACTGAATAAAGATCAAATGGTTTCTCTATACACACTGAGAACAAGCTCAAAAAGGCAGCAGCCCAACAATAATTCTCTGTAGGAGTATAAAATTTAGCAACTTGAATAAGTTTTTATTGCCCTTCTGTGCCTTAAAATTGACAATATGGTGATACTGACACAAATCAGCATGCAGTGGTAAAAATCAATATAGACAACCCTGGTTAAGTTTGACATCGGCCAAACTTAAGACTGGTGTACTACTTTTTAAAAATATTTTCTAAATATTTTTAGTTTGTAATACTAAGAGAGCCATAGCAACCAAGATGACACTTTGATAATTAAAATGTCAGTGCAGTACTGATTTGAAAGACTTTTATCACAAAGAGCAATACACACAGATGTTGATGATGTTAATCAAAGCTTTATAAGAATAATAATGATTCTGAGTCACTGCTGGATAATAAAGGTTCTTTCCATGGATAATGCCACCTTTTATTTGGCCAGTCATTTCAAAGGAATGATGTGTAAAATAAATTTAGATAGAGAGAAAATATGGAGAGTTACTTGAGCCTTCCAAAAAGGCCATTCCTGATCAAGCTTCATCGGACCGAAAAAGGATCAACTTGGCATCAGAATGAAGCAGCCAGATGCTGCTATTGCTCAAGTGTGAAGGGAGGTCACACTAAATACTTTTTCAGATTTTTAATACTGCATACAAGTTTCATGTATTTCCTGGTATCCATGTATTTGTCACAGATCGCCCCAGACCTCCACCTGTTATGTCCCTCTTCTCGCTAAGGTTGATCCGGACCGCGTGGTTTGCGGATGGCGGAGCACCAGAAGAAGAATCTAGGACCCTTGCACTTGAACCTACAGCTGTTTGGGACTCTACTTAAGCTGGGCCCTATCTCATGTATGATGCAGGGAATTAACTCTTCTTTTTCACTGTTTTTATGTTTAGCGGCAGCTACCGCGTTGGGTTACTCATGTCTGCTCGCGTTTTGGATTACACATCTTTACCTTCATTTGCTTCGGACCACTCGTGTTGTCCAATTTGGTTTAGCCTCGGTTCGCTTTGTTTATGTTTGCATTTTCCTTTCTGTTTGCGTTGCTTCGGTTAATAAATATCCTTTTATATTGTTTACTGTATACCTGCGCTCATCTCCTATCGTAAACCTCGTTGGGACAGTATTCTACAAAAAAGACTGAGAAATAATTATATATTGTCATTATACCCCATTGCTAAAACAAAATAATGGTATATCTAACCTACTGGTGGCCTAAAAATTTGCCTCTATAGCTAACTTAATTAGAGTATATAAATAACATGCTGCTCTCATGGCATGTTGGTTTAATTCAGACAAACTGTAAACTATTAAAGGGAAGCCTAGGTAGCCTATATATGCATAGATCCTTTTTTTACACTCAAATCTTTGGTAACTTGGTTAAGTAATACATTTACCATATTTATTAAACTCCTGACTTGAACAGCTGAGCAGAGGGTCAAGACCTCACTCAAGGTCTTGAAGCACTATGTGAACTTGCAACCTCCTTAGTAGTCCAATACAAAAACAGAATCAAAATTCTCACACAACATTTACAGTTGGATAGTAGAGGTTGTTTGTTACTAGGAAAACCTCACTGTGTATTCATTATTAATAAATAAATGTAAGTAAACCAACTTTCTCAGTTATGTCTAAGGTAACGATATGCCCAATGGCCCAATATGTGGCTAGTCGTGTCAGCGGAACAGTGACAGTAGAATGGGTTTTACTGAACACCTCAGTGACTCTGAATTTGGCTCATGTATTGGCTTTCAACTCCCCAACAAGTCAGTGTATCAACTTTCTTGCTGCACTTCTCGCAGAACGTCCATAAAAAATGGTTTTTCAAATTTGATGGGAGACCTTGGCTGACTTGCACAGAGGCCTGACCTTAAATCCATCAGGCACCTACAAGATGAACTGGAATGCCAAGTGTGAGCTATGGCTTATTGTCCATCATTGTGCCTGACGTCACATTCGTGTTCTAAAATTGTACTCAAAAGCATTCTCAGGGGAGAGAAGGCTGGTGTAGCACAAACTATCTTTCATACAAGTCCAAAAAATACAGTATATAATATATGTGACATTGTCATTTTGTTTTCTAACACTTTATAGTCTCAATCTATCAGGTTACTGTAAGTGATAGACTATTCCAAAAGTCTTTTTACTAATTTTGTTACTAAATTACTGGCTTGGGTAATATTGAAATTTATTGTCATTACCTCTCCCCCACTCCCTCCACAGCCATTCACCGCTACCACAAAACAGCTATCTTTATTAAATCCTGCAGGAAGTTCAAACTCCATGTTATGACTGACCAGTTGAGGAAAAAGTTGTAGATGTTAAAACCAGGCAGTTGAGTACTTAAGGCATTTACTAACCAGCTACACTATATAGACAAACATTTGTGGACACTGCTTCTAATTAGTGAGCTCTTCCATTTTAATCAACACTCACTTGTAAACACTTTCCAAATATAAGGCATACATTTTTTTATTCTCCATAGACAAACAGTGACAGTAGAATAGGTTGTACTGAAAACTCTCAATATGACATATTTATTTGTTTCTGCTTCCAAAAAGTCAGTTCATCAACCTTCTGCCCTGCTGTCCTTAAAGTTCATAGAGAATTGGTTTGCCAAATTTGATTGAGAACTTGGCTGGCTTGCACAGAAACTTAACCTCAACTCCATCAGACACCTTAAAATGCACTGAAAGATGACATCAAAGTCTTCTGGTGGAAAGCCCTCTTAGAAGGACAAAGGCTGTTATAGCAGCATACAGTATTCTGTAAAAATACACGTTTTTGATATCAATTTTGGGTGTCCACAAACCTTTGGCCACAGACTTTTGGGATCCTTCAGAATCTCTTCAACCAGGACAGAGTCCCAGTGACTTGGAAAACATTCTGTCTTGTCCCTGTTCTCAAAAATACTCCCGGCTCACACATCCAAAAATGACTACAGACCAGTGGCCCTTACATCACATATAATGGACAGGCTGATGTTAGCTTACCTCAGAACTCATGTGAGCTCATTTCTGGACCCCCTGCAGTTTGCCTACTAGTCACAGGTAGGAGTGGATGATGTAATATATTTACTATAGAGGGACAACACCCACTTTGGACTGCACCAATGAGAATTATGTTGTCTAATTTCTCAAGTGAAACTCAATACAACCCCTCCTGCTTAGTGACAAGAGTGGTTAGAATGTAGGTCAACACCACCCTGATCTCCTGGGTTGGAGACTAAATATTGGGCAGACCCCAGATTGTACAGCTAGCCACCTGATTGTCTGAACAGCAAATAAGCAACACTGGAACACCACAGGGAACTGTGCCATGCCCTTTCTTCTTTACCCTGTACACTAAAGACATCCAGTACAGGTCAGACCTCTGAAGCTGGAGAAATTCCCCAATGACTCTGTGGTAGTGTATTAGGAATGAATATAAATGGTAATACAGGGACCTTGTTAACAAACATGAGTGTTCTGGGAGGAACCTTCTATTCCATTATGATTAAGACCAATAAAACCATAACTGACTTCAGAAGAAACAGGACATCAAATCGGTTGATACCAAGGTCAATATGAACATATAGGCTGCATAAAGGAAGAGGATGAGCAGACTATTTTCTATGGATGCTCAGATCCTTTAGTATGGGCAACAAGATGTTGAAGTTTGACCAGTCAGTTGTTGCAAGTTTTGTGGTCTTTGCTGCAATTGGCTGGGGAAGCATCGTTAGAGGCAGAGATGCATTAAACTTTTAAAGAAGGCTGGGTCAGTCCTGAGATTGTGAGAGAGTCCTGTTTTGAGGTGGTGATGGAAAGGAGGGCACTTAACAAAATACTATTCATCCTGAATAACCAGTCACATCCCCTCCATCACTGTGCACACTGTGCTGGGGCAGCATTGCACATTAGAGAATATTCCTGACAGTTATTGGATTTTGTACTTTATTTCTATTTGTAGTGATAATAATAATAATAATAATAATAATTATTATTATTATTATTATTATTATTATTATTATTATTATTATTATTAGCAGCAGCAGCAGCACTGGTCATTATATAGTACTATAAGACTTCTTATTACTTTATTCTGTTATTTTTACATCTGATTTATTGATATATATTGTTTCATCTAATAATATCATCTATAATTGCATCTATGTTTACTTTATTGCCACTGCTTCAACATGAAAATGTCCTGCTGAGATTATCGAAGCGCTGGATCTTCGTCAAGCTGTGTCCTCTCTTCTTTGTTGAAGTGATTCAAAGATTTGCATAAAGGTGAATCACTGTCATGACAATGGGCCAATAAAACAACAACAAACATCTCCTTTATTTCAAAATCATTGCTATTTGGACATCCACTGCTACCATACCTTCACAGATACAGTCAGCCCTCAGTACCCACAGGTCCTGCATCCACAGATTTATCCAACTGGGAAGAAAGGAAAAGGGAAAAAAAACCACTACGCTGCATCCACATGAATGACATGATGTGCAGGCATACCCTGCTGTAGTGCAATTTCACGGATCCTCAGTCTCTCTCCAGCACATGTAGTTTGAGCATTGTTCGCCTCACGCCTTGCTCATTCACTCGTACAGACTTTTTTTCTTTTGTTATTTCCTAAATTGTACAGTATAACAACTATTTACATAGCATGTACATTGTATTAAGTATTTTAAGTAATCTAGACATCACTTTCGGTGTACAGGAGAATGTGCATTTGTTATATGCAAATAGTACTCCATTTCATATAGGAGACTTGACCATTCACCGATTTTGATATTCACAGGAAGTCCTGGAACCAGTCCATCCCCACACACACACAGAGGGCTGCCAGTATAGGGCTGGAGCATTCTTTTACTTTAGCTTTCCTGTTGTTGTATCTTTACTGAGCTAATGTTTTACTTCAATCCCAGTAGGTGCAGCGTGTCTAATCTGGTAATGCGTAAGCTTTTGTTCACACAAGAGCCGACCCAGTAATTACAAGGCAATTAGGTCTTAAGCCTGTAAAACCATCAGTCTACCAGTGATTTTAAAACTGCAGAGAGCTCACACATTATCTAACCACTACATTATACATCACACAAGTTTCTGAGTAGAAGGGATCCCTGGCTCCCATATATTTTATGGTAGTAAACTTACATTGCAAAACTTCCTTATAAATGATTACACATTTAGACATTGTTGTAAATGTATCATGTACATCATTAAGGCATTGCAATATATGGAAACACTAGATTGACCCAGGAAAAACAACTCAAATTATGTCGTATTTTATTAAAACACACCTTCAGTTTTCCCTTAACTGAATAAACATACCTTGTTAATAGAATTATTGGCTCTGCACTGGGAATAAAGTGGTGTAAGAATAAATTACTCAGACATGCAAGATAACTCTTGTAAATTATTATTATTTTTCTTGATTATTCTCTAAAATGTGTGTAAATTTCAGAGTTTCTCAGAACAGCCCCCCCCCCTCCTTTTTTTTTTTCTTCACAGTACTGATGTGTTTCCTGTCACACAGAATGGAAAGAGTGCTGCCAGAGTCGCCATGGCAACAGAGGGAAAGTTTCCCTGGGAATGTGTTTCAATAGGAGGCAAAATGCATGGTGTTCAAGGACAGCTACATTTGCCCAATGGACTGTAGCTGAGATGACAAACTTTAGTCTTTAGTGCCAAGAAGGATTCCAGCTTCAAGGACAGATGTATTTAACCTGGAGATAAATGATTTCTAACTATAATCCTTGGGAGAACAATGCTTGAATGTTATTAATTCCTACTAGACATTACATTTACAGTACTGTGCTAAAGTTGAAGGCATTCTATTTATTTATTTATTTATTTATTTTCCAGTTTATATTCAGCGTATTTATTTACTTATTTATATTACTTATTTATTATGTTCTTTTGGTCACTAATGGTCACTGCACATTGTAGTTCTACATACCTTGTTTGTCCCCTTACTCTGTTCTCTAATGGTCACACATGACTCCCATGACCACCACAGATCATGTACTATTTGGGTGGTGGATCATACTCAGTGATACTGATGTGATAGTGTGTTAATGTGGGTTGTACTGATAAAAGTGGATGAGAAACCACAGTGCTGCTGGAGTTTTAAACCACCTCAGTGTCACTGCTGGACTGAAAGTTGTCCACCAGCCAAAATGTGCAGCCACCAGCATCGTGCAGGCAGCGTCCTGTAACCACTGACAAAGGATTAGAGGATGCATTTCACAGACTGTGCGACAACAAATGAGCTACCGACTCTGATTATAGCTACAAGGTGGAGCAATGCAGTGATTGTTTCTAATAAAAAGGACAGTGAGTGAACAGTGTCTTAAAACTCCAGCAACCCCGCTGTGTCTGGTCCAATCATACCAGTTCAACATACACTTATACACCACACATACACTTACACACAGTGACACTTACTCAGTGTCACTTCTGTGCTGTGAATGATCCTCCACCCAAATCATACCTGAAGTGTGGTGGCCCTGTGGTAATCCTTACCAATAGAGAACAGAGTAAATGGGACCAAATGTATGTAGAGAAATATGGACTACAGCATGTAATTGTAAACTACAAAAATGCAGTGAGCACTAAAACTTAAATAAAAAATAAACAGAACATACACAGAAAAATATAGAATAATGCATACGACTTTTGCACAGTACGGTACCTGAATTCACTTGACCAAGTTACTGATGCTTCAACTTAGTGCTTCAACTTCAACTTAGTGCTTCAACAAGTTACTCAGCTTCATTAGAGGGGCAGTGTTTTATCCATAGTTGGTGGATGATGCTCAAATGTTAACATTTAAATCAGAGCACCAGTTAATTTCAGGGCATCACACACTTTTATACTTACACCCATTTATGCTTACCCCACCAGCAAGTTTAGCTACATGCCATTTCAGGCAGTGGAAAACACATTTCTTTGTACAATGTAATTGCTTTTAAAACAAAGTAATTAAATAAATGTATTTCTTAAAATACACAAGCTAGTTATTATTTTCGGTGTGCCCTGTAAAATTTCCAAGGAGGACCAGCATTCACTGATTAGCCAGAAGACTAAAACCTGCCTAATATTGTGTAGGTACCATGCAGTCATGGCTTTAACATATTGAGGTTTGAAATACACAAGACCTCTGAAGTTGTCATGTGGCATCTGGCACCAAACCATTAACAGTAGATCTCTTAAGGCCTGTAAGTTTCAAGGTGAAGCCTCTATTAATCTGAAATATCTGTTCAGCACATCCCACAGATGCTTGACTGGATTGAGTTCTGAGGAAAGTGTAAGCCAGTTCAACACCTTGACTCTTTGTCTTGTTCCTCAAACCTTTGAGGGTGGCAGGGTGCATTATTCTGCTGAAAGAGGTAACTTCCACATGAAAGCCCAATGTTTCCCAGCAGAACATTATTTTTATGTCATTATCCAGAGCATCACACTTATCAGTGTTATTCACTTCACCTGACAGTGGTTTTAATGTTATGATTAATTGCTGTATGTTAAGTTGTGAACACCGGTATGCTGGTATGTCATTAACATGAGATTTTGGGATATGCTGGTAAATTACTTATTAACCAGTACAAGTTTGCTTGTAAACTAGCACAGTTTTGCTGGTTGAGCTGATTAACCAGCACACCAGCATGATAGTGCCCAGTATACCAGTGTCTAAAACACAACATTTGCTCATCTATGCTATATTTATAGCAGAGTAAAGATGAAGGGAAAAATGGAAAAGTTTGTCTAGTTAGTTATTTCTGTGAAGTAGTTTGTTCATTTCATAGAGCTCAACTCTGACAATTCCTCAGCTGTTAGCCATTAGTTATTTACTATATACTAATATGTGTACAGGTATGTACCATTTAATGGCTGTGTTACGTTCTGTGAATTTGGTTGACCGAAATGGACATTGACCAGATATTACCAGTCACTTAGCCATTTTAGGCTAATGTAATGTAAATATAAAGGGTATTTTCACAAGAAAACTGCTTGCAAGTGATATGGAAATGCATCCGATGCCAACGTAAGCTAACGTGCAAGAGAGCACACAACCATAAATGATGGACTTCTGCTCTTAAACTCCTGCCTCTGCTCATGAATCCATAGCGTTGACTGGATGTTGAGGTCACCAGTTGTTTACAGCTACAACGCCCAGAGTTAAAAGACAGAATTGTATTTCCTATTATAATGTATTATAATTTTTAAGACCATGGTTATTAAAGTGAATGGATGTTGATAGTATGGACCTTCAATGCCGTATACCTTTCTAATATACAGAATGTTAAATAAGGTGAAGAAATTTGATTTCATTATGCGTTCTATGAGAAATAATTAAGGATAGGTGGGTCTATACTTAAGTCAGTACCTTTTACTTTAAAATCATAATATAAACACATTGTTACTGCATGCTTCTTGAATAAAACTGTCCATGAAAATAAATAAATAAATAAATACAGTAAAAGACACCCGTCCACAGCCTCAAACAGTCAGACTCCAAACTCAACCATAGAGCTGTCGAAGGACACCAGGAAGAAAATTGTAGACCTGCACCAGGCTGGGAAGCGTGAATCTACAATAGGCAAGCAGGTTGGTGTGAATCAATCAACTGTGGGAGCAATTGTAAGAAAATGGAAGACATACAAGACAATTGATAATCTCCCTCAATCTGTGGCCCCACATAAGATCTCATTCCGTGGGAGCAAAAATCCCAGAACTACACGGAGGGACCTGATGAATGACTTGCAGAGAGCTGGGACCAAAGTAACAAAGGCTACCATCAGTAACAAACTATGCTGAGAGGGACTCAGATCATGCAGTGCCAGGCGTGTCCCCCTGCTTAAGCCAGAACATGTCCAGGCCCGTCTGAAGTTTGCCAGAGAGCATATGGATGATCCAGAAGAGGATTGGGAGAATATCATGTGGTCAGATGAAACCATAAATAGAACTTTTTGGTAAAAACTCAACTCATCATGTTTGAAGGAAAAAGAATGTTGAGTTGCATTCCAAGAACACCATACCTACTGTGAAGCATGGGGGTGGAAACATCATGCTTTGGGACTGTTTTTCTGCAAAGGGGACAGGACGACAGATACGTGTTAAGGGAAGAATGAACGGCGCCATGTATCGTGAGATTTTAAGCCAAAACCTCCTTCCATCAGTGAAAGCATTGAAGATGGAATATGGCTGGGTCTTCCAGCATGACCATGAACCCAAACACACTGCTCAGGCAACGAAGGAGTGGCTCCGTAAAAAGCATTTCAAGGTCCTGGAGTGGCCTAGCCAGTCTCCAGACCTCAGCCCCATAGAAAATCTGTGTAGGGAGTTGAAAGTCCGTGTTGCCCAGCAACAGCTCCAAAACACCACTGCTCTAGAGGAGATCTGCATGGAGGAATGGGTCAAAATACCAGCTATAATGTGTGCAAACCTGGTGAAGACTTACAGGAAACGTTTGACCTCTGTCATTGCCAACAAAGGTTATGTTACAAAGTATTGAATTGAACTTTTGTTATTGACCAAATACGTTTTTTTCCACCATGACTCACAATTAAATTGTGATTTCCTGGATTTTTTTTTCTCATTTTGTCTCTTAGTTGAAGTGTACCTATGATGAAGATTAGAGACCTAGGAGAACTTGCACAATCAGTGGCAGACTAAATACTTTTTTGTATATATATATATACTTTTTTCTATATATATATATACACACATATATATATATATATATATATAAATATATATATCTATATATACACACACATATATATAATATATATATCTCTATTATATATATCTAAATCTATATATATATATATATATATTCATTACTTAAAGTTATATTTTACAAATTACGCTATTAAATATGTGATTTCACATTCCACAACCCTGCAATGCTCTGTCTAGTGTGCATCTCTACCGATGCACAGTGACTTTTGAAATAGGCTCAATATAGTCTTCCCCACACGACCCTGAACAGAATAAGAAGCTGTAAAACAGAATGCTTTGACTTTTCATTTTACTGCAAAGATGCCAGAGTGGTAACAGTATCAAGTATAGGTCAATACTTGGAGCTTTGTTATCAGTATAGTATTAAAAGTGGAGTGGGAAAAGGATAGGTACATCCATAAATGTTTCAGTATTCTCAAGATTCTAATCACATCATCAAACATTTAAACAAACAACATGCAGGAGTTGTTTTCAGAACAAATCTGCGGGATAGGAGCCTGAGGAATGAATCCAGTACCTTTTCTCTAAATTATACTTCCTAGATAAAAAAGTCACTTTGCATGGTTCAGGTGGTAGTAAGTTCAGGCTTCTGCACATGTCGTTACATGTGATGATCAGACTATAAATACCTGTGGGGTTTGTGACGGGGAGGTGGTACAGTGCAGTAAATGTCCCATTTGCTGTGTGGAAAATGGGTCACAAAGCAGATGTTAATGATTGGCAAAAATGAGTGATTGCATTTGGGCGTGCCAAAGGTTATAGTGTGAAGGAAGTAGATGAATTTGCTGATAAATAGAAGCATATGGTCATACGTATCTACCAACAGTGGCACAAATCACAATCTACAGGAAATTCTCATCAGAATTCAAGGAGGTATTACACAGTATCAGTACATTTCAGTCACAGGTGACTAATGGTTTTGTCCAGTGAGTGTATTCAGTGCACTGTGATCTCAGCATAGTCCAGTTAGTTCAGCAACTGTTTGGCAACATTACGGACAAAATACATTTGCAGGCAGTGTTGAAGGTTTGATTTTACAGTGAATTGAATACTGTCCCTTAAGTTGCACTTACTAACTTATGCCCCAAGAGATCATGTGAAAGAGATACGAATATCAGCAACATCAACAAATGTGCACTTAGGAGGAGGCACAGAAGTTCAAAAGGGCTATTTGAGACAGAATATCTTCACAGCCATTTACACGCTGATAAAAAAAAGCAGCTATCTCTGGCTGGTATCTTAGCTGTGTTGTGTCAACTTTGTTAACATCAGATACACGGGACTGTGAAAAGTTATTTGAGCCTGCCTAGCATCTCTATTACACTTGACATTTTCTGTTTAAATGTGAAGTGACGGCTCACAGAGTAATATGAGTGTACTGTGTAACCTGAATTTGCTCAGTTTTGTCAGTGTTGCTAAGCGATGTTTACTAAACCAGTGTTGAACTCTGAAATAAGTATGTGTATCAGTGTGTATCATTGTTCCTGTGGTACACTGTAAATAAAGACTACCTTTCTTTTCAATTCAATCTGGAAATTCAATTTATTCTGTTGGGTGCCTTGGCTGGTAGGTATAGGTTTTTCTCACAATAAAGTTTGTAGCTGTGATAAATTAAGTCCTTACACTCCTATCTGCAGTACTGAATGTGTCATGTATTGTCAACAGAAAATGCCTTGGTCTTGCTTTGTAATGAAAATACATACATGTTTAACCCTCCTGGTTTTTTTTTTAGAAACTTTTCTTTTTTTTTTACTGGAATGAGGTTACTTGGCTTTGTCTAGGCAATCCATATAAAACCACAATATTAACCTTTGAGATGTCTTGAGGGTTGTCAAAAATGACCCACCACTATGTACACCAGCAGTGGAACCTTTATTTTATGCTATTTTATGCACTTATGAAGTGATCAAAACATTAGAAAAAGTGAAACATGCAAGTAAATACCCAAAAAAGTCTTTCTACACTGTCAAAGAAGGAAAACCCAGATATTCACAAATTTTGTAATGAATTGCAGGTTGTTTCTTCATGCAAAATATATTCATGGTTTAAAATTAAATTAAGCTGCTTATTTCAGGTGGCTTGTGAAGGCTTGTAATTTTTGACCCTTGGGACAAGAGGAGTATACAGAATGTTAAGACTACACAAGCACAATCATATTACTCATAGGATGTATACCAGTCACCATATTACCTAACCCGATATGGTTGCCAGGGCCTCCTAATGTAGAGACGTTGCTTTTTACATGACTGTGACAGTTTTTTTTTTTTTTTCCTCGCAGGATCTGGCAACCCCGACCACAAAATTAAAGACAGGAAAACAACTATCAAACAGTTTGTGGAGACTCTGAAACACAGTATATAGTTTGCCATTAATAGTATATATCCCAGAAGTTGAATGTGTTCATCTGGACACTAATCTACGTGACTTCTTCAGTCTCAACAAGTTGGAAAACTTCCCCAATCTTATATACAGGGCGTTTGCATAATGACTGGTACCAGCACCATTACATAACAATGGGACCGGTGATCAGTTTGATATGCAGATTACCATATCCATTTATGACAATAGCCACGTGTGCCCTTCACACAGGATAAGGGAAGGGCTGCGATAGCGGCATTGTAAGATGGTGAGAGGTGTACTCTGAGGCCCCCTCCTCGGCTCAGGGATGGACGTTCCCTTTTTACAAAAATGGCTTCTTTTACTCAACATTCAACCCATTGTTTCTCCCTATCAAGGATCTGCACGTCTTCATCCTTGAAAGAGTGGCCACTGGCCTGTAGGTGGGTGTAAACCACAGAGTCCTGACCTGATGACGTAGGTCTTCTATGTTGTGCCTTCTGTTGTTGTTGTGACATCCTAGGGAGGAACGATTGTTTGAACGCAGAGTAAACGAAACCAGTTTTCCATAAAGTGCATGTATACTCGTTGATTGGATTACTAACACGATAACTGCATGTACACAAACTCAGTGTTGGTTCTTATGTCCTCAGATTAAAAGCCGTTTTTTTTTTTTTGGTTTTTCTTTATTGCATTGTATGCTCAGTCAGTCAGGGGAGGGGTGTGAGGAGTTAGACAGAGGATCAGCTCAATACTAAGGTAAATACTAAAATGTTTTAGTTAAAATATTATCATAATTATCACTATTTGACATTCAGATTACTGTAGTTATCCCAGCTGGACCAAGATGAGTCATATAATTTGTAACTTGAGACTACTGTCCCTTAATCCCTTAAATTTAGTGTTAAACCAGCTTAGATTTGAACCGCTCTGAGTGATATATGAACTGTTCTACATGATGAAACTGCCATATGGCATCCAAACAATTTGAGTGCAATTGATGAATTTTCTTCATGGAAATTAATATGGGAGCACTCACACCTTATTTACACATCATTTGCAAGTGACATGCCCCATTCTTCCTCATATGCATGTAATCTGACTTTCTCAATTATCAGCATAGCAATATTAAATCAAAGAGTAAGGCATTTAGCAAACTGTTGACTAAAATAAAAAAAAGTATGTAGAAGCTGAACTATTAGGCTGCTGAGAAGCCTCAGTGGCACTAAAGAAGAACATATTCGAAGGACACAAATGAAAACCTGGAATAGCAACAATAATAAAATCAGTTGTCAACACACAGGCAAGGTTTAATGTTTGTAATACTTTTATGACTTCAGTTAATGGTGTTGTGTGGGTGAAAAGGACCTCGTTCACGTGCAGTCACACGTCTGTCAAGTCTGACGTTCCTCAATGCCTGATCCTACATAGTTACATGTATTTATACTTACTCTTTAATTGAAAGGCAACATATTCTGATTCATCTCCACAAATGACATTTTACGTTGTTCATAATGAATTACCAATTTAATACAATAATTCCTGTGTGTACAAATACATTTTGTTTCATCTTATGTTACTGCTTTATCTTCATCTACTCTGAATGGCACATAGCTGGGGGTATGTGTAAGGGAATAAATGATGCTCTGCTAACTGCACAGCTGGTGTCGTTTCCACATCGTACTGTATATCTGCATTGAATCAACAGCGGGTTTTCCATCCACCAAGTTTTTTGTGAATTTTGAAAATGCACAAAGAAATACAAGAAAGGAAAAAGTCCAAAATCTCCCCCAAAAAAGTTTTAAGATAGTACGAGGTGGAAAAGTTAGAATATCGTTAAAGCTGAAATGCAAAAAAAGGTGATGGAAAAGCGTTTCTCAAATAAATGACAACGTAACAAGCATTACGTCACATGATTCAAATCCACAAAACTGACCAAAATCAAAACAAAATCATTATTGTTACATTTAGATATGATTTTATAGTCGACCCAAATGAATGTAAATGGGAACATGACTGTTAAAACTATAATGTCCCTGATTAAGCAGACAAAAAAATTAATGAATGAAAGAATGAAGAGGTGGGATGTGTTAAACCACCTGAACGCACACACAACACATTTCAGCCCTCACTAGGTGGATCAATGCTCATCCTGTTTGGCGTCTCCGATCTGAATGCAGACATAAAAATAATGTAAATGGCTATTAAAAATATTTCGTTAAAACAAAAGAACAAGTCAAAATTCCACCATTTTTAACTTATTTTGATGCCACACTTAATTATGGTAACCTATGGCATCTAAAGTTCATTTGCATAACTGTAACATAATATAAACATCTGTTAATTTGCCACAATTTTGTGAATGCGCATAACATTTGCAAAATCTTTGGATGGAAACCCAGCTAATTATGCTTGAGATCTAGCCTGAGCCTGATTGTGTCACGGGGGTTCGCCAGGACGGTAAAAGGCGAACCCTAAAAGAAAAGGGTTTTAGGACCCAAATGCAGTTAGCTCCAGATGGTAATAATGAACTGAAATAATAATAAATAAACACAAAAAGAGAGTGCCAAAATAAAGAACACAGGCGTCAGAGTCCGTGACTTTAACCACGGGTCTACCGAGAGATTCACATGACATTCATGCAAAAAACAGGGATTTAACCCGAACACAAAAGCTCCGCCTAGCGCGAGCTTGTATATATATGTATATATATGTATATATATGACTTAACTGGTAATCAAGCAGGTTAGTATGCAATATGATAAATGTGTATGCTTCAGTTAAGTTCTTGATTGCTTTATGGACAACTGTGGTCCAAGATAATTGAAAGAATCTGTATAAGGGAGACAAACTCAACTTGATGAATCGCTCAAAGACAAATTTGGAGATAATGTCTGGGTGCATGTAGTAAAACCCCCTAGGTTCTGCACCATAAAACACAGAAATCTTTGGACAGCATTTTCAGATGTGTTTGGAAAAATACATGACCACCCTCAGACAGTATATTACCTAGGAACAGAAATCTTTAAATGAAAACTTTCAAAAGCAAAAGTCTGTTTAGCAGTATTTATCAAAGTGAGAGCATTGCAAGATGTTTCACACATTGGTCAGTTTATAATGTAAGTCTGTGTTTTCTGAATGTAAGCCAACTGTTTTTTCTCTACTATGTTGTATCCCCATTAACATTTTCCATTAATAGATAAGGACCACCAATAAGCAGACATAATTTGGGGCGTTCTCTGGAGAGTAGTGACAAATACAGTATTTTGCTAGTACAGGTGTTACTAGAGATTTTTAAGCTCTATTTACTGTGTATATTTTTCACACACTTTAAAATTTTACATATGATATGTGGTGATTAAGTACAACAGAAAGGTGGGTGGATGTTCAAAAAATGGCTGTTACTACACAACTTATTAGGCGTTTACATAAACTGTAAGTATATAATGTCTGTTTACTTAGATCATGAACAAATTTACATATACATCTATGCATTATTTATTAAATTGAATCCAAGAAAAATAGTTTATACCTGGATTAGCAGGAAATAAATATAACAGTATTCCAAAAGCATCACACTGTAAGGCGATGATGTATGCATCATTTAGTGCATCTGTAGAAAATTTGGAAATATGAGGTGGAAGGTTATTGGAAATGTCCAGCCATTTGGTGTGATCAGTGCACAAAAGTAGCCCATTTCTGGAGGTGCGCAATGAGTGTGTCAGTCTGAAAACCCATACCTCGTTCACATAAATGTCCATAATGTGTGTTCATGATTTTGTATAGATTAATGTTTAGCTTGCAAACTAGATGATACCTCCAGTTAATGATGGGTGAGTATAGTGAAGACATTTTTAAAGTGTATGTAATGATGAAAATGGTGATGACTGCGGATGAGAACAAATTGGAAGACTGAGGACCTTAACTATGATGTTCTTTTTTTCTTTATTTGGCAGCTGATAAATAAGCTTACCATAATACAGGCTTGACTGTGACCAGGTGTACTTTGGACAGAAAGTATTCCATATTATATTCAACATTAAATTATGTCCCATGATGATATGATTTGGAACTTTTTATATATCTTGAGTTAGTTACCTTATTTTATATGATTTTTTAATAAGTATATGATTCATCTTATCATATCCAGTACTGTTAAAACAATGCTAGCACTAAGCGTTGCAAGATGACATTTTTGAATCCTTTGAGTAACAAGAACAAGAAGTGCCTTTTGACTCCGGATGTTGTGCGGTAAACAGCTGATCACCTCAATAGCCAATCAATGCAGCAGATACATGAGCCGGGAAACCAGGAGTTAGAGTTTAAGGGCAGAAATCCATCATTCATGTTTGTATTCAAGTAACAACTGGTCGTGTGCTCACTTGCTCATTAGCTCACATTTGGACTAGACACTGTTCTAACTCAGTTGATGTGTTTAGAGTCTTTTCTGTGCAAGTCATTTGTTTTTTGTGTGTATGACTTTCTGCTACTTATTTGTAACAAGTTGTTAATGGAGTTCATAAATGTATGTGCCAGTCCTATTGTGAGTAGTACTCATTTGTTTGTCCACCCACAAACTGAGTCTCCATTTCATCTGACTGATCGTCCATGTTTTTTTTATTTTTCTCCTGACAAACAAAAGTATCATATCCGTAATACCATACTCTGAAGTGTTACGGCTTTCCCCTACACAGTGATATAACAAAACATTGCTGTATTTCTATAATTACTGTGAATTTCCATAATTAAAAAATCAAGGGGCATTAGGGATACTGTGTATATGGTGGCATTCCATTCATGTTTTCTTGTGAAAATACCCTTTATATTTACATTACAATAGCATAAAAAAGACTATGTTATTATGGTAATCTCCAGTCAATGTCCTGTTTCACAATATGAAATGTGTTAAATAGTGCATAGCAGTACTTAAACATGATTTTCACATGCTGTGGCCAAAACAGTTTTGACTGATGGTATTGAGTCATTGAAAATTTTTGTTGATCATACCTGTATCTTAAAAATAAAGGCTAGTATAGTGGTTCAATAGGTGAATCTTTAAACATCTAAGGACAGAAATTCCCTACCTAAGTTACTATTCACTTCTTGTCTTCTCAGCTGCTAATCTCAAAGATGTTTTAAATTGGTCCCTGGTGAAAGGTGTGTAGGTTAAGTAGGGCCATCCTGGTAAATAAATGATGAATAGAGCAGGGTAATTAAGAACACAGATCAGACGAGGTAACGAGGGCACGGTCAGGCAATGCTGCTCTTCTGCAGCTTAAGTAAAACCTGAAAGTCATTCAGATAATTGCACATTCTATGCAGGTCTGTGTAATTCCAATCTTCACACTTAACCTTCCAAAGCAATGAATCAGTCTAGGTGGTTTCTAGTGCCAGCATCTGATTATTTAATTTCAGTTTGGCAGGTACCATTATATAGATGCGTGGAAGGGTCTAATATGTGTTCATGAATGGTTGGCTCGTCTGCATCATACTAATACAGAAGCAATTCAGAGCTGCAGGGTGGCAATCATAAACAGAAGTGCCTGTAAATGAAATGGAATATACATATTTTACAGAGTCTGTATCAACAGGACACCATCAGATCACAAATTGAAAAGGGACCATCCAACCTGGTCTGCAAAAGCTGGATGCTAAGAGATACCAACTGACACTGTAAAACAACAACAAAAAGAATCTTATTAGTTCTGTATTTACAGGATGCAAATGAATCCCAAATGAATCCCAAATGAAATGGAATTAACATCCTAGCAGGTATGCATCAGCAGGGCACCAGCAGACTGTGGAGTGCAAAATGACCATACCACAAGATGCACAACAACAGGGTGCTAACAGATACTAATTTGAAATGCAATGACACTATGTACATCAACAGGATGCTAACGGATGTCTACTGCAAAGGAATGACAATACCACCAAGTTTATATCAACCGGATTCATATATAATCAACTGAAATTGAATGCCCATTTTACTGTTAAGTCAGCATACCATCAATCCAGCATCTCTGCCTGTCTCTCTCTCTTTGGGGGTCTATGCATAGCAGTATTTTCGTAGTTAAAAAAAAACAAAACAAACAACAAAAAACATAGAAGATAGTTATATGCCTATGCTGCCATTAATCATAAAAGAAAACATATGAAATCTGTCTATCTCTCCCACAGGATCTGCACTGTCAGTGCAAAGAGGTGAAGTTAATTTCATTCTTTCTTTTTTCCCCCTTATAATTCAAATGTTTTAAACATGCGTAAGCGGCTGTAAATTTGGACCTTTTCTGCATTGTAGTACTCTGTTTTTTGTCAGTTTCTTGCAAAATGCATTAATTTTGTTCTTTGTCACATGGCTTTCAGCAACAATGCGATGCTAATTATGTGAAAAGATGCATCTGAATTCTTTCACAGCTCAGTGAGAACTGAGCAGCAGCATGTCGAACATGTTGTTCCTGCCTAGAGGCGGCAGAGTGCCACAACGCTGTTTGTGGGCACCATAACTTGGGCCCTCTGAGACATGTTGCTTCCTGCAAGACCTCAGGGGTTCTGCTGATAACACTGTCCCAGAGTGAACCTATTGGCATGAATGTCTGCTGCGTACAAAGACTTAAGGGCAGTTCTTATACAGAAAGGTTCTGTTTCTTCCAAATTTAATGCAGTTCATTCAAATAATAACTGCTTCTGCTAATGATGTGTAATATTTTAATATATCAACATATATATACGCTGATCTTTTTATAAATCCGCATAAACACACATGAATACAATCGAAATGTCAGTTGAGTTCATTTTATACTTTCATACTACCAGCATATCTCTGCCTCTCCCATGACCCTGTCCAGGACTAAGCAGATAAGAAAGTGAATGTGAACAAATGATAAAGATTAAAATGTTAAAATGATGGGCATGAATATGACTTGAAATGTTATGTTAAAATCTGTCACCATTCTAACACTGCTGATAAATACAACCCTCCTGAATTTAAAATCATGAAGAAATGCGCTTGCTAATGCTGTCCTTTTACTTCCTAACCAATGAGTCCTGAATTTAATTTTCTGCCTGTGCTTTGCAACCATCTATTAGTCTATGGCAATGGTTCCCAAACTTCAAGGGTCAGGGCACCCCAGTAAATAATTACCCTGTTCATGACACTGCATAGCATTTATAATTTGCAAAATCTTATAATAGCCTCTTTGTGAAGACTATCTGCAACAAATGATGTTATAATTGTAGTAGTGGTATTAAAAGTAATAGTAAATGTAGGTCATGTAGCATAACTACTACAAGTGAATACATATGTTACAGATCAATCACATTAACGTAATATGATTTCTCTATCTGTGAGTGACATACGATTGGGAATACATGGGCATACTGTTACTCTTAATAACCACATGAACTGTTGATGAAATGAATTGAGGATAACTTCCAGCTCTCTAAGAGTTCAGTACCAGTTATATATTACAGATCTCTGCAAAAGTCTTAGGCAACCATTTTATTTGTTGCTTTATCAACAATCAATGGGATGACAATCAGGTGTGTTAGCAGAAATGTTGTGCAAAAACAAGAACCAAGAAATGAGGAAAACTATGACAGAGTTGAAGCTGTTCTGTATGAAGGAATGAGCTAGACATTTCTCTAAGACAATGTGCAGGAGGATCAATAGTTATCGGAAATACTTAGGTGCAATTATTGCTGCACAAATGGTCCACAGCGGATGCTGAAATAAAAGTTAAACTTTTACCACTTGCAAACATATAGTTTTGGATAATTTTCTTCCATGCATAAATAACCAAGTATCATGTTTGTCCAAGTATCAAGTAATCTAAGTTTTAGGTTATATTTATGCAGAAATATAGAGAATTCTAAAGAGTTTACCAACTTTAGAGTACCACTATACAGTATGTATGTATGTATGTATGTATGTTTATAAGTAAGGATGTTTAGGTAAGTGCTGTGCTTCAAATTCATCTCCACTTGAATGCTGGAACATAAAGTTTCCAAGCAGAACATTATCCAAAGAAGCATGTTCATCAGTTCGTCTTCTTCTCACAGTGCATCCTGTTGTCATCACTTCCTCAAGTAAATGATGCACATGTACCCAACTGTCCACATGATGAAAAAGGAAATAGGGCTGCGCTCACATTACCAGGCTGAAGTGGCCCAAATCAGATTATTTTTTTGCCTTTAAGTGACCCATATCTGTTTTTTTCAGAGCTGTGTGGAAATATAAATCTGATCTTTTCAAATCCGACCTGAGCCACTTTAATACGTGATCCTAAATCGGATACATATCCCATATGTGGCAATCCAACCTGATTAAAAATGCTGAGATCAGAATTAATGTGACTGTTACATCATTATAACTCGTCATTTGCCATAAATGCACTATGAGGAGAAGGGAAAATGACAGAGGTTTTCAGTGGTAGGATAGCAAGATAACAGACCTCATAAATATTTGGGGTAATGTGTCTGTGCAAACAAAATTAGAAGGTTCATATCACAACCGCTCTGTGTTTGAGGAAATGCCTAAATAAAGGGTCGAACGTGGCCACAGGAGGACGTGGCTACAGCGTCAAAGGAAAATAAAAAATAAAGAATAACAGGCTAACATTAAAGAAGTGTGATTACCTCTGAATGAGCTGGTCACATGAAGCGGTGCACTCTTGTGTATGTGTAACAATTGCAGAGTGTGAACAGTACAGATGTCTAATATAGGTCACATTAAAAAGACAGTCTGAACAGCCTTGGTGAGAAGATGAGATTTTCCTGCTGTGTGAATGTAGCCTAGAACTCATTGAATAAGAAGACTGTCTTCCATTGGCAGCCCAATACTTACACAGCCTAATGCAGGTTGCTGCACTCTGTATTGTGACACATAACTCCTTTATTCTACATTAAATGCTTCTGTGACTTGTATCAAGATAACTCTTATTTCTATTTGGACCAGGTGGAAAAGGGTCCCTTACTGTCATGTATCAGTATGCCTAAGGTGCCAATACTGATGCATGTCACTGGTTCATGGTGTGTTCAAGGAAAATTTGGGAGCCACTGCTCTAGTTCAATATTGTTGCAGACCATGTCCAACCCTTTATGACCACAGTGTAGCCATCTTCTGATGGCTACTTCCTGCAGGATAACACACCATGTCACAAAGCTCAAATCATCTCACAATTTTGCCCATTCATCTTGAAGAGTATTTGTGGGGACAGATAATGATAAAAGTCAGCCAGCCATGCCATTATGTACTTTCCTTTGTCATCAGCCTATATATAAATTCACAAAGGGGGTCTAAAAATTTCACTGAATCTAGTGACTAAGTCACTACATTTCAACACTATGGGTATCATGTGCAAAACATAGTGTCATTAATATCTTTCATACTGTATGTTATATGAAAGCTGGTGATTGTTTTGTCTATTAGTAGGGAAATATAACTACAGTGGGTCAAAAAAGTATTTAGTCAGTCACTGATCGTGCAAGTTCTCTGATTTAGAAAGATGAGAGAGGTCTGTAATTTTCATCATAGGTACACTTCAACTATGAGAGACAAAATGAGAAAATAAAATCCAGAAAATCACAATGTAAGATTTTTAAATAATTTAATTGTAAATCATGGTGGAAAATAAGTATTTGGTCAGCCACAAACAAACAAGATTTCTGGCTCTCACAGACTCTCACAGTAGCTTCTTCTTTAAGAAGTTCTTCCGTCCTCTACTGGTTACCTGTATTAATGGCACCCCTGATGAGTTCGTTATCTGTATAATAGAAACCTGTCCACAGCCTCAAACAGTCAGACTCCAAACTCAACCATGGCCAAGACCAAAGAGCTGTCGAAGGACACTAGGAAGAAAATCGTAGACCTGCACCAGGCTGGGAAGAGTGAATCTACAATAGGCAAGCAGGTTGGTGTGAATAAATTTACTGTGGGAGCACTTGCAAGACATAAAAGACTGTTGATAATCTCCCTCGATCTGGGGCTCCTCGCAAGATCTCATCCCGTGGGGTCAAAATGATCATGAGAATGGTGAGCAAAAATGCCAGAACTACATGGAGGGACCTGATGAATGACCTGCAGAGAGCTGGGACCAAAGTAACAAAGCTACCATCAGTAACACACTATGCCGAGAGGGGCTCAGATCCTGCAGTGACAGGCATGTCCCCTGCTTAAGCCAGTACATGTCCAGTTTGCCAGAGAGCATATGGATGATCCAGAAGAGGATTGGAGAATAGCATGTGGTCAGATGAAACCAAAATAGAACTTTTTGGTTATAAAAACTCAACTCATTGTGTTTGGAGGAAGCAGAATGCTGAGTTGCATCCCAAGAACACCATACCTACTGTGAAGCATTGGGGGTGGAAACATCATGCTTTGGGGCTGTTTTTCTGCAAAGGGGACAGGACGACTGATCCGTGTTAAGGGAAGAATGAATGAGGCCATGTATCGTGAGATTTTAAGCCAAAACCTCCTTCCATCAGTGAGTGTGTCGTGGTTTTTTGACAGAATGCACGCTGTTCACTTAATCAAAAATCACACTCAAGCCGAATTAAAGTTTCAGTGGAGAAGCAGACAATTTTATTGCAAGCAATAAAGGGCATCCTCACACCGCAGCAGCGGTGCGAAGAAACCGATCAACAGTTCTCACGTTCTTTATATACTGCTCGGTACGTTCGGTTCAGACATTATGTCATCATTGTTTTCCGACTTTTAGAACATCTGCTGCCCTGGTGCCACCCTTATCTCCCCTCAGGTCATCCTGACCTGGCAAGTGAACTTTATCTCAGTCTTTAGTTTCAGCATCAAGTCTCTAATTTCTACATATAAATTGTATTCAATTATTACATAATTATATTAAACTTCTACATATAAATTGTATTCAATTCTTACATAATTATACTAAATCCAGATCATAATTAATCTTTTTGACTATATAAAAGCTTTAAATTAACACTTTAACGTCAAAAATATAGTTATTCATCATATGTACTTACAGAATAAAAGGATCACTTGGAATAAATATGCTTATTAATTAAATTACAAATGATTGAGTAATTATACACATGAACATGTGAAATAACCCAAGTTACTGGAGTTTACAGCAAGTCTCTGTATAAAAAAATCTTACGCACACACGTACCTACACTTCGCAAAACTCGTGAACACTTTCAAGGCCAAAGAACATTTTGTACTTTCTCAGTTAGGCTGAGACGCACCTGCAAAATCATGTCTTAAAGAGACTTAGTCTGAACGAGTGACATCACCACAATTAAAAATGCAAATATATAAGATGTGAATAATTATATGGGTGCAAAAATGTGTGGCCCCCGCAGCCACAAAGGCACATGTGTCCAACAAATCCTCAACAAGAGCATTGAATATGGAACGTGGCTGGGTCTTCCAGCATGACAATGATCCCAAACACACCACTCGGGCAATGAAGGAGTGGCTCCGTAAAAAGCATTTCAAGGTCCTGGAGTGCCATAGCCGGTCTCCAGACCTCAGCCCCATAGAAAATTTGTGGAGGGAGTTGAAAGTCAGGTTTGCACACGCTGTAGCTGTTTTTTTGGCCCATTCCTCCATGCAGATCTCCTGACTGCTCTAGAGGAGATCTGCATGGAGGAATGGGCCAAAAAAACAGCTACAGTTTGTGCAAACCTGGTGAAGACTTACAGGAAATGTTTGACCTCTGTCATTGCCAACAAAGATTATGTTACAAAGTATTGAGTTGAACCAAATTTATTGACCAAATACTTATTTTCCACAATAGTTTACAATTAAATTCTTTAAAAATACTACAATGTGATTTCCTGGATTTTTTTTTTTTTCTCATTTTGTCTCTCATAGTTGAAGTGTACCTATGATGAAAATTACAGACCTCTCTCATCTTTTTAAGTAGGAGAACTTGCACAATCAGTGGCTGACTAAATACTTTTTTGCCCCACTGTATGTCCTAATATTTTAAAAGCCACACTGACAAACTGCCTTGAAACGAAAAGTAAACCAAAGTTTGCATGTATGGGAAACAAACACACATCTTGTATTCAATCCAAAAGTTATTACATGGAATGTAAACAGTTACCAGTTTACAAGTCACTAATAAACTGCCAACTTATATTCATAAACTGGGTGTATATGTTATTAGGACAATTATTCAATGTAAAAAGTCTCAGATTGCACAGACTGCATTTAACTAAGTTCAGCAACCTCTTTTTTGTCCACTTTTCCACCTCAGTTTAAATTACTTTAAGATGCAAAAGGTATGACATTTATGTCAGAATTGCACCACGTCAGCCTGTGATCTCAATTAGCACATGGCTGGAAACAAGGCCCATACAAGTATCACTGGAGTGCTAATGGTCTTGTCCCGACGTGCTAAGAAGCAAATGTTGCTCATGCAGCTATTGTTTTTTTTTTTTTTTGGTTTGTTTTTCAAATATCCCACATGGACAGTCTTCCACCTGGAGAACGCATAGGCAGATGGCAGGAAAGCTGAAAGGTGGTCATTAAATATTCTGTAATTGGATTAGTTCACTCAGCTGGGCTGGTCAACATAGGGCAATGTGCATGGTATAACAGTTTCATAGAACTAGGCTATGCACACTGTATATGTAGATTATTTGAAAACAAATAAAATAATAATAACAAGAAGATTGACATTTGTGTACCTATTCCAATGCTGCTCTCCAAGCTCTAGTTCTTGCAGAATTTTAATACCCTGTCACAATGGAGAAAAGTGATTATGTTGCCTGGTTCCATGTAGTAGTTACATTAGTTGTTAGTCTGGGGAGTCTGCTTTGTAGAAAGGGATGTTCAGTAATTGAACTCTGGAATGGAATGGCACCCTCTGGCCCTCTCCTCAGTCTGGCACGTGAGCCATGCAGATAACAAGACGTGTCCGGAGAAATTCTGAAGCACCCCTTTTTCTACATGTACCATCATCTTTGGCTCCTCCAGCTTCCAAAGGAACCAAGCGTGCTCCCTGCTGATAAAGAAATCACAAATAGATTTAACTATCGCTCTCGAGATCCAACTCGGCTCCCTTTCAAAACAGCTAAAGGTTTCTTTTATTTCTTTTTGCTCCTTTTTTTTCTATTTGCTTGGCAGAATTGAACAGAACCTAAGGCTAGAAGGCTTACATTGCGTAGGCGAAGACACGGCATAAAAAAGGGTATGTGGAATGGAATGTGAAGCAGTCTTTGTTGATGGAAGCAAGACATGCATTAAGATAAATGCCGAATTCTAGAGCAAATCAGAGCAATCAGAAGACATTGTGAGTAGCTTGCAATGAAGCACATGAATCATCCATGATAAAATCGGCCTCATTATGTTTAGCGGAAGAAGTAAACAGTTTAACTGGAAATGCAGATCTCATTAGGGTTGGGTTGATAATTCAGCCTGACAGGTCTGTTTTACCTGGGAATCGATGTGACATGTCGCACGATTGTGAATCACTCTGTTTAAACACCTCTAGTAAAGCTAATTAGTCCCTAATTTCCACTAAGGTAGGTTGTAGCAACATTAATATCTGAAGCTGTAATTTGTTTCAAATGATTCATGTGTAGTTGAAGAGTACATATTGTACATGGGGCTTTATATATATAAAACACATTCATCAAGTCCATACATAAACCATACATAAACCAACACTGGAGAATTTGTCAAGAACTTTTGTAAAGATGCCATGGGGTGACATTATTAGTTTAACATTATGCTAGTGCACAATTAGGGATGGCACTGGGACACAAGCTTTAGCGCTGTTGTCTCACAGTTCCACAGACCCAGATTCGTGTGCTGGCCTGACTGCTATCTGTGTGAATTTTGCATGTTCTCCCCATGTACTGCATGTGCTCTTTTTCTCCAGGCACTCCATTGAGACATGTGTTAGGTCAACTGATGTCTTTAAAAAAGTGAAAATGTATTTATTTTATTAATTATATTATTGACATATAATGTTTTCATTGAGAATAAACCACCCATGTGTATCGATCTGTGACTGTCATTAGTTCATAGCATATTTTAGTCTGACATGGTTGTGAAATTAATATTACAAAGCATACATACGTTCTTGAGTGCTTATACCTCAAAAGGTTATAGTGGCTGTATACATTATGATCATCATCTCGTCTACACGAGCCAGCTGTTTTTACTGCCATTCCAGCATGTCAGTTGTTACCTTGGCAGTGTAGCTAATTATTTACCTCAGAAAACATCCAGCTAAAAACTTCACGTTTCTGATTCACCAAACACAGTGATGAAATAAAAAGACATCAATATAGTAAGACTACATCGTTCTAAAATTAGTAAACAAACTTCATGTGGATCACATGAAAGCAAAGGATGTGCAACTGGCACTCCTGTCACATTTCCCTGCAGACGTTTCACCTCCTCACCATCAAAGGTAGCCCAAACCAGTGTACTAGCCACCATGAGCACATTTCCAGCCTAGTGTGTATAAGCAGCCAATATTGGTTCAAAAAAAGGCACTGGATGGCACAAAGTCTTGATTTGTCATTACGTAACATTCTTATGGTTGTGTGCTTGTTTTTCACTTTGAGCCTGTTTTCCTGTTTACAGATTTGACTGATGCTTTGCTATCGTCATAACTTTCCTAGTTACTGACCCTGTGTTGGTTACTAGTGAGCTCTGTACAATATACCTATTTCAGTGATGTGTCCTTGTGTCAACTCTGTCACAAGGAGCAGTTTGTAAAGAAATGGAAGCAGTGCCAAGTGAATAGAAAGTAATAGAAGAATAAAAGTATAGAATATATTTAACAGCATAGTAATAGAAGTTAAAGAAAAACTCTGCACAAAATGAAAATGACTAATATAGCACGCTTCATTTTGTTTTAGAAATACTTACTGTTTTTTGGACATTTTATGATCAATTTAACATGAGAAACTCACTTTTGTTCTGTATTATATTATAAATGAGCATGCAGATTTTAAATGGCTGAAATGACTGCTATGTCCATTCAAGTAGATTCTAGCATGAAGTGTACTGAATGAATGGCGAAGATGTTTTGTAAGTTAAGATTGTTCCTTTATTTCTATTACATATGAATAGTGCTTCATGACAGAAAGACAAATGGAAAATTGACTATCAATTTAGTGTAAGGACATTATGAGTTACAGTTTGAACATTTGCTTCTCAAATACAGAAAAAATGAATATGTACATTACAAAGGAATGGTGCTTTGTAAGAGTTTTAGAATCAATAAATGGATATGTTTTATATTTTTCACCTCCATACATTGAACATGTTGTAGTACTATTTCAACTATTTCTCCATATACCAAAGGCTGAATATCAGTGTTTCAATTTTGGAAGAAATGTCTCTTGCACCTTCAGGGGAAAGCAGCTTCAATCAATGCCAAAGGCAACACATGCCTTTCGAAAGCGTCCTGCTGCATCAACCTGTATGAGAATTCAATCAACCTGAGTGACATGAAGGCCCAGTTGCATCAGCTGGATTTGATAGCGTCGAGCCCATTTTTTATGCTGAGATGAAAATTTTAAAGTCCATGTTGGAAAGGTTTACAACTTTTGTTGATCGATACCATATTTCCAGACACTTTGTTCATGGTATCCAGCCTAAAATTTGTGCAGGGCCACCATCTCACTTTTCGTTTCTGCCTACACAAAAGTCAATAAAATTGTTATAGCTGAAATTTCCCGCGCACAAATACAGTGGTGCTTGAAAGGTTGTGAAACCTTTAGAATTTTCTATATTTCTGCATAAATATGACCTAAAACATCATCAGATTTTCACACAAGTCCTAAAAGTAGATAAAGAGAACCCAGTTAAACAAATGAGACAAAAATATCATACTTGGTCATTTATTTATTGAGGAAAATTATCCAATATTACATATTATTGAGTGGCAAAGGTATATCAACCTCTAGGATTAGCAGGTAATTTGAAGGTGAAATTAGAGTCAGGTGTTTTCAATCAATGGGATGACAATCAGGTGTGAGTTGGCACCCTGTTTTATGTAAAGAACAGGGTTCTATCAAAGACTGCTCTTAACAACACATTTGTGGAAGTTTATCATGGCACAAACAAAGGAGATTTCTGAGGACCTCAGAAAAAGAGCTGTTGATGCTCATCAGGCTGGAAAAGTTTACATCCCATCTCAAAAGAGTTTGGACTCCAAAAATCCACAGTCAGACAGATTGTGTACAAATGGAGGAATTTCAAGACCATTCTTACCCTCCCCAGGAGTGATCAACCGACAAAGATTACTCCAAGAGCAAGCCGTGCAATGGTTGGCAAGGTCACAAAGTACCCCAGGGTAACTTGTAAGCAACTGAAGGCCTCTCTCACATTGACAAATGTTAATGTTCATGAGTCCACCATCAGAAGAACACTGAACAACATGTGCATGGCAGGGTTGCAAGGAGAAAGCCACTACTCTCCAAAAAGAACATTGCTGCTCGTCTGCAGTTTGCTAACGATCATGTGGACAAGCCAGAAGACTATTGGAAGAATGTTTTGTGGATGGATGGGACTAAACTATAACTTTTTGGTTTAAAAGGAAAGTGTTATGTTTGGAGAAAGGAAAACACTGCATTCCAGCATAAGAACCTTATCACATCTGTGAAACATGGTGGTGGTAGTATCATGGTTTGGGCCTGTTTTGCTGCATCTGGAACAATCATTGATGGAACAATGAATTCTGAATTATATCAGAGAATTCTAAAGGAAAATGTCAGGCCATCTGTCCATGAACTGAATCTCAAGAGAAGGTGTGTCATGCAGCAAGACAATGACCCCAAGCACACAAGTCACTCTACCAAGGAATGGTTAAAGAAGACTAAAGTTAATGTTTTGGCATGGACAAGTCATACTTATGCAGAAATATAGAAAATTCTAAAGGTTTCACAATCTTTCAAGCACCACTGTAATCTTTCGGTTGTGTAAATGCAAAACACACATGCTCCAAAATGTGTGCTTTCTGTTAGTTGAATACTCTGCAGTGTTTTTGAAAGCCATACGTTTATATAAGTGGAGCTGTGAAGGATGGCAAATGGTCCCGTCGCAGAGCCTCTTCTTTGAAGTGGACTGACACTGTGATGGACGAGTGCTTTTTAAACACCCGTACCTGAATTTACAACATGCTATTCATCATACAGTAAGCACTCTATGATTAATAGAAATATCACAATGTGTATCCCTGTGGTGGTGCTCGGGCAGATTTGTCACTGATATGTAATTTCTTCTGACATCTTGTTGCTAGACTTCATGTCACATGTAAGGATAATAGTGGATTAAGGGCTGGCAATCTCAAAATGCAGTGACACATTATGTCAGAACACGTTAGTTATGTGCTTATTTTCCTCTCTAGTGTTTACTCAAGTGTTCTTAATCACACTGCCATTCAGCAATGAATAAATGACAATATATGACATGTCTTGATACCTATAGCCTTGATAAATATCTGAATTAACAAAATACTTTGCATAGATTTAGGGACTTTAGGCTATTGTAACATGACAAAGCAGGGGAGAAATGAATTGAAATAGTACAAAACAGTACAAATGGAATGCCTTGTATTTTGTTCTATAGTCAATAACATCCATGTTAGAGGATATACTGTCACTACAAGCTACTGTATTTGTTTATTATTATTATTATTATTATTATTATTATTTTTATCATTTCTCATGATAGCATAATTCTTAGTCCTGGTATATCCAATTTCTCCTTGGGTTTTACTTCCACTTGACTGTTTGTGTTCTGACCCTGGGTTTACCTCAGATTGCAATGCTTTTTTTTTATATAACTATTCTTTTTAAACCCAAATAAAGAGACCCTGCACTTAAGTCCATCTGCCTCTGGCTTACTATTGTTGCATAAGCAGAGTACTGGTATAATTTCCATATGACTTCCTTTCAATTAAGTCACAGAAGGTTTGTTATTGGGCAACAAGAAAAGGCACCCAGATAAATTCTGAGAGCATTACCAGAAATTAAATATTTTCTCTAAGCCGCTTTGGTTTGTATAGCTCAAATAGAAGGGAAGGACCAAATTCACTATAGGACTGGGGTAGGACTCGTAGCATGCCACCTAATTCCATTAAAGCGTAAAGGAAAGATAAAGAAAGAAAATTTGAAAGGACTGTTTATCAAAAAATTACATTTCTTTACCAATATTCACCCAGTCCTTTGTTGCTCGATTGTCTAAGTGCTGACTAAACTGAAGTTAAACTGAAGGTTTATGATTATAGACAGGGACAAACATAGAGTGTCTTTTGATCTCTCTTGCTCTGCATTTTGTCCCTTGTTAACATTGATACAGAGATCTTGTACATAGAGTGAGCTGCAGCATTGCCCATTCTGCCTTGTTCCAAAGGCATTAGTAACTTTATACTTAGTTTACCAGGCTTTTAGAGAACAAGATCACTTTTATACCTATACGCCCATTGCACTGCACAGCAAGCTACAGTATCTTAGCACTTAACCAGACAGAAATTTATAAATGTTAGAACAGATTAAAATGAGAAAAATAGGTGATGTTTGAGCTGTGTTCCGGCAGTTCCGGCCCCACACATGATGTTCATCTGATGGAGCTCCATTGTGCATAATTCACATTTTATTCGACCATGACTCCATGACTTTAATTTCGCTCTAAGATTTATCATCAGACCCGGGCCACTTAATGTCGATGTGCATACTTCACATTCTATTCGAACTTTGACTCCATGACTGTAGTTCGCTCTTAGATTTATCATCTACGCCGCCCAA
>JAJAGP010000503.1:122500-205000 GCA_025084515.1 Ancistrus triradiatus
CAGACTCCTCTCTGATGGAACTGCATGATGAATAAGAATCTGCTTGTACTTCTCAACAGTGAGGGGGCATTAATGTTGACCCAATCACCAACTCAATTTGCAGAAATACAACACCACTCCTGTAAGGAACCTCCAATGTGTTTCACTGTTGAACACAGACACTGATCCACGTAGCACTTTCCAGCCCTTCTACAGACAAACTGTCTTTTGTTAGAGCAAGAAAATCTCAAATGTTGCATCATCAGCCCAGAACACCTGCTGCTATTGTGCTGCGCCCCAGTCCTTTTGTTTTTGGACATAGCTTTGCTTTGTTTCTTCCTCTGAGCCATGGATTTTTAGACTCAACTCTTCTTTTCACAATATGTTTTCCAGGTTATAGGATGAAATAGGGGCCCAATGTTTTTTTAAGTTCTGACCTGAGAAATCTTCTGCACTCAGCTTCCATGGCACATCCTTATGCAAAATTACTTGGACAGTACACCCGGAAACAGCAGTCTCCCATAACATTTCAGCTTGGGAAAGACCTTGCTCATGCAATATAATCACCATGTGTAATATAATGTCATCGATCAGTAGAACCTGGTTGCTATGTATGTTTAACCATACTCTGAGCTATATACCCAAAATCTGGAAAGTTAATGGAAGAAACTTAATGGTTTTCTTTAAAACCTTAAAAAAAAAAAAAAAAAAAAAAAAATCACACTGTATTACTCTTTTTTTTTGTTAGTTTTTTTGCAAAAACAAATCTAAAATGTGTTGGCTCCCCACTGATACACTACCTTAAAGACTTTGTCAGTAATCTGTGATATATATATATATATACATGCATATAAATATATATATATGTATACATACATATAAATATATATATGTATATGTACGTATATATATATATATATATATATATATATATATATATAATATATATATATATATATATATATATATATATATATATATCCCATCAGAAATATTCAACCACCAAGTAAAGTAAGGATTTATAAATTTGCTCTTATATCTTGCTTTAAATGAATCTGTATCAGTTGAATCATACAGGAAGCAAACAAAGAAAATGAATGACACAGGATTCTAGAGGTGCAGGACATTTGCCAAGTCACACTTATTCAACCCCTATATAATATTGCTGATTTTAAAACTTAGTTTAATGTGAAGTTGGTTTAACATAGATAACCCACTGGGAATTAACTTGCTTCAGCTGTGATGTGTTTATATGAATATCACCCAATAAAGGCGCGTCACAACAATGGTGAAGACTAAACAACTGTCACAAAATTCTGAGAGTGGACAATTTTGTTGCACCACCAAAAAAAAAAGTTATAAGATATAAGATGTCCAAGTCATTGAAGACTTACTAGAGACTGTCTCTTAAATTGAAAGAATTTAGAAAACAAAATGAGCAGAGCTGACACAGATCCTCCCTGATGTGATCTGGGCATAGTTCAACAAAACTTGCATGCATCTGGTTTATTGGGAAGAACAAATTACTCCCAAGATGATCACGCATGAAAAATGCATGAAGATGTAAAAATAAATCAGATTGGCTTGTGTTAAGGATCTATTAACAGACAAAATGCCGTTTTCCTAAAAGCAATCATACCTTGAAGTACCTGCATTCAATCTTCTTTAACAGGCAGTAGTTCAGGTTTTGCTAGAGCAAGCACACTTGCCAGAGCAGGGAGACCTCAAAATGGATGCTCAACTAAGATTCAAAATAGAAAAACTACTTTAATTAATATATAAAGCCTCAAGAATGAATGATCCTTATTCCTATTTATAGGAAACCTATTGCCTTGTTTAGTGGACTTAGAGGAGTCTTATAAAAGGAGCTCGTATAATTACAGACACCAGGACTGGTTATTAACATCTGTCATTGTACCTTATTATAATCTCTTCCACATTTTTTATAGCCTGTGTCCCAGTCACAAGCAGGAAAACATCACCCTGTTGCTACACACTGACTCCTGCTGTGAGAAAAGTGCTGAGGATTGAGTTATCAAGTGAGGATAGGTTAGATGTAAGCCCCATGCTGAACTAGAAGACAGAAGGAGGGAATCGAGGGAAACAAAAAAGTGAAGTGTTTTGTTTAATGTCTTGGACTAAGAGCTCCTAAAATTGTCATGTGCAGACTTGTTGCCATTAAATAATTGTTCTGATACCTTCTCGTGCCATATTTACCACAATACCAGAATAAATCTAATATATTTGACATAAATCTTAAACTGTTAATTCTGTTAAATTCTAAGACCTTCCTAAGACATGAGTGAGTGATCTAGAAAGTTGCACAAGCTTTTGTACATGCACATGTATTTTATGTATGTGTAAGTATGACAATCCGATCAAAAATAAATGTGCTTTGCTAGTGTAAAGTTATGAATACTTCATATATTCTAATTGTGCCATTGAGTAAGTTAAATGGTAGCTTTATTTGTTTTTATATTCATATATTGATAGATTTCATGAAATGTAAAAACAATCACCACATACAACCCAGACTTGCCATAGATACATCTTCACAAATAAGCGTCTCTCACTTCTGCGAGTGCTAATGCACAGACTTGGCAATCAGTGCACTGAGTGAATTGGCAGGCTGTCTTTTTTAATTTCTGTGCCACACACTCTATATAAAGAAGGGACTTGATCATTTAATCACAGTTCATGTGGAGCATGGATAAGTTGCATAGTAAATCCTTAAGTTTAAATGCCTAGCACACATTTGTTTTTGTTTAATTTATTTTTTTTATTCCATTTGTAGTCACAATAAATAATCCAGCAATCAGCTCTTCAATTTCTTTACCCTTTTGTCACTTCAGTTTAATAATGATTGTTGGCAGGTTGGAGACTGGTAACACAAATCCTTAGTTTTCTTGATTATTAGATCAAGATATAAAAATAACATTCTTAGGACCTGTAACTTTTATAAGAAATGAAATTGTGGAAATTCTTAGACAAAAAGCCTTTGCCTTATTATGATTATTTTAAGCTAATGGATAGCATATATATCAGTATATAGGTGCTTGATAGAAATTATAATGACATTTATTCTAGAGCTTTTTGGTCTTTACACTAAAAGTAATGACAAAGAGTCATGCTGATGATAATTTTTATCCATAATGGAACTTTCTAGTGAAAGTTCAGCCCCCCTAAACAATCTTTGCCCTGTACTGTTGTTACAGTCCTAGCACTACAACTAAACGATTACATATCAGAAACACAGATCAACATATTTATGCATTGGAAAAAAAAGAAGCCAAAGGCTACTTTGTTATAATGTATATGGGCAGAATACCATTGTGCAGTTGATTTATCCTACCCATGGAGCAGTCCTACTGAGGCACCATATCACTATTGCATCAAATTTCACATTGAATTTATCTTGATGCGAGCATTCGTTTTTGACATGTAACCTACTAAACAGACCAGACAAGTACACAGACTATTACAAATACTCTAGAAAAAGTAGGAAATTAAAATAAGCTAAAAAATAGAAATAACAATAAAAGAGGATAAAGATTATTTATATATAATACACGTTCACATATTTGACACTTGCTTCTCTTTTATATATATATACATATATAAAAGAGAAGCAAGAGTGTCAAATATGTGAACGTGTACTAATGAGCAGAGTCTGAGCATGCATTTTATTAGAATTTATTATTTAACATATATTATAACGCTATAGGAACATAGTACAGTTGTGCAAATATGGATTCTGCTACATGAGGTCACTGAG
Organism: Ancistrus triradiatus; assembly: GCA_025084515.1. Classification (NCBI taxonomy): domain Eukaryota; kingdom Metazoa; phylum Chordata; class Actinopteri; order Siluriformes; family Loricariidae; genus Ancistrus; species Ancistrus triradiatus. The sequence continues at coordinate 126,255 of JAJAGP010000503.1, forward strand.
GTTTCATTTAAAGTTTAAAGTGCAGAGTGCTCACTGTGGTTAGTGAGTGCCACAGCTCTGGGGAAAAAACATTTGGCATATCTAGTTGTGCTGGCCTTGATGGCCAGATGGTCAGATAGCTAGATGAGGTGATGCCCGGGATGAGAGGAGTCAACTATAATTTAGCTGTTGTGCTTTTTGACCCTGCTATTATAACATTTACATTTATTGGATGCTCTTATCCAGAGCAACTTACAACTGATATAATCTAAGCAATTGTGGGTTAAAGGTCTTACTCAAGGAGCCAACAATGGCAGAGGAAGCATTTAAAACCTGAACCCTTTGGCCTATAGTCCAGTACCTTAACCACTAGGCTACAGCAATCCTTATAAAATAATTTTATATTTAGCAGACACCCCTTATCCGGAGCGACTTATCGTTGATACACTCTTACAAACAAAGCAGTTGTGGGTTAGCTTGGCAGAGGTGGGATTTGAACCCTGCACCCTGGACCTACAGGTTCACAATACAGTACATTAACCAATGTGCCATCACTATTATAAATGTCTGGAGCAGTGATCTGCTCATGCTGAATTCCACAAATCATTATTTTGGTTAATAAACCTATTAGATATTGACCAAAAAAAATAAAATAAAATGTGCATTTATTTCTATATGTCCCATTTTAAGATAGTAAGCACTTAAACACACTTGGATCATACAAAAACCTTCCCAATCTGTATAGCATCCATTTGAAATCATATATTTTCTGACAGTGCATTTTCTATGCATTGTGATTTTTTCTGATATAAATAAAAAAGAAAAGAAAAAGGACAATATAGCTATTGCATTATTTCTTAACAAGAGACCCTCATAAAACCAGAAAATGTTACAAAACATCGTTAAAGAGGGTTTTGAATTATCCACCATAAGGCTGTGGACAACTAGAGAAAATTCAAGTTCAGAATTCAGTTATCCTCCCCAGTAGATGTTAGTCTGAAAATATAATTTCAAAGCTAGGCATGTAATAAGATATTACAAAGGATCACAGGGTACAGGCATGCAACTAAAGGTCTCTCTCACATTATGTAATGTTAATGTTCATGAATCCACCATTAGAAGAACACTGAGCAACAATGGTGTGCATGGCTGAGGTGCAAGGATAAATCTACTGCCGTAAAAAAAGAACAGGGATAGATGGAGATAGATACAGTGGTGCTTGAAAGTTTGTGAACCCTTTAGAATTTTCTATATTTCTGCATAAATATGACCTAAAACATCATTGGGTTTTCACACAAGTCCTAAAAGAAGATAAAGAGAACCTAGTTAAACAAATGAGACAAAAATATTATACTTGGTCATTTATTATTCAGGAAAATGATCCAATAGTACATATTAAAGAGTGGCAAAAGTAAGTGAACCTCTAAGATTAGCAGTTAATTTGAATGTGAAATTAGAGTCAGGTTTTTTCAGTCAATGGGATGACAATCAGGTGTGAGTGGGCACCCTGTTTTACTTAAAGAACAGGGATCTATGAAAGTCTGCTCTTCACAACACGTTTGTGGAAGTGTATCATGGCATGAACAAAAACGATTTCTGAGAACCTCAGAAAAAGAGTTGTTGATGCTCATCAGGCTGGAAAAGGTTACAAAACCATCTCTAAAAAATTTGGACTCCACCAATCCACAGTCAGACATATTGTGTACAAATGGAGGAAATTCAAGACCATTTTTACCCTCCCCAGGAGTGGTCGACCAATAAAGATCACTCCAAGAGCAAGGCATGTAATAGTTGGCGAGGTCACAAAGGACACCAGTGTAACTTCTAAGCAACTGAAGGCCTCTCTCACATTGGCTAATGTTAATGTTTATGAGTCCACCATCAGATAAAACCGCCTGAACAACAATGGTATGCATGGCAGCCAGGGTTGCAAAGAAGAGAAGTCCACTGCTCTCACAAAAAGAACATTGCTGCTCATTTGCAGTTTGCTAAAGATCACGTGGACAAGCCAGAAGGCTATTGGAAGAATGTTTTGTGGACGGATGAAACCAACATAGAATTTTTTGGTTTCAAAGAAAAGCGTTTGGAGAAAGGAAAACACTGCACTGCACACTGCACAACACAGCATAAAAACCTTATCCCATCTGTGAAACATGGTGGTGGTAGTATCATGGTTTGGGCCTGTATTGCTGCATCTGCAAGACGGCTTGCCTACATTTATGGAGCAATGATTTCTGAATAATATCGGAGAATTCTAAAGGAAAATGTCAGGACATCTGTCCATGAACTGAATCTCAAGAGAAGGAGGGTCATGCAGCAAGACAACAACCCTAAGCACACAAGTCATTCCATCAAAGAATGGTTAAAGAAGAATAAAGTTAATGTTTTGGAATGGCAAGTCAAAGTCCTGACCTTAAATCCAAACGAAATATTGTGGAAGAACCTGAAGCGAGCAGTTAATGTGAGGAAACCCACCAACATGGGCTAGAATTTCTCAAAGTTGGTGTGCAGGACTGATCAACAGTTACAGGAAAAGTTTAATTGCAGTTATTGCTGCACAGGGGGGGTCACACCAGATACTGAAAGCAAAGGTTCACATACTTTTGCCACACACTAATATGTAATATTGGGTCATTTTCCTTATTAAATAAATGACCAAGTATAATATTTTTGTCTCATTTGTTTAACTGGGTTCTCTTTATCTACTTTTAGGACTTGTGTGAAAGTCTGATGATGTTTTAGATCATATTTATGCAAAAATATAGAACATTTTCAAGGGTTCACAAGCTTTCAAGCACCACTGTAGATTCTTTATTGATCCTAAAGGAGATTGAGGTCCCAGTATCATAATAATACAGGAATAATGATACACATTATAGTACACAATTAAGACTCAACAGAGCATAAACAAACACTGAACGGAACAAACATATATACATACCCTAGAACATCTGACAGTCAACAAAATAAGAGCCTATAATGATGGAGACACACTGCAGAATTTTAGTGAGGCATGACAATTGGTGAGTGAAGCATTTCCCCACTAAACAACCGTCTAATGCTGAACCAGTATTATTAGAACAGTTCACAGTTGAAGCCAGTCTTATTACTGTGTCTGAGTGTAGGAATAAGCAACCTAAGCAATTACTACCTTAAAACATTACATCAGGTACTATTTATGTAGCCACCATGCATCTGTAATTGAGGGTACATGCCTTGATGTGTTGTCCATCGAGAGTCATGGTTTGCTTGCTGTGTCATAATGGAGGCTGTAATGCACTGTGTTCAGGCTAATGGAAACGACGCAAAAATCTGTGGCATTGAGGGATGAGGCTCACTAAAAGTGTTGGGGAAAAATACATACATGCAATTACCAGCTCAATTCACCCCTGTCAAAAAAGGCTGGCACACTAGAGAAATTATAATTCAGCTGCAAGAGAAATAGGATGAGGTACTGCCTAAAGGCAAAGTAAGGACATGGAAAAAACAAAAGCCAAAAACATTTGCAGCGATCTTGCTTTGGCCAGAAACCTAAAGACATTGAACGCTAATGTCATTGTGGCTTCATAATATCGAACAACAGATAGGATATTATTTTATCAGGAAACATCTGCATCTCATGCTATCTAATGTTGTAGTGTTTCTGGAAAACACTGAGTAGTCCAAGCAAAATAGAATGGACAACAAGCATTTATGATGGTCATATGAGAGTGCAACAGTGTCAGATTGTTGAAGCCAGGATTTCAACAATCTATCAACTGGTAGTCCTGAGCCATAACCACAGATCAACTCCACCATGCTGACACACCTATGGGAATTCCAAATTGCTCTACTTAAAGCCTGGTAATTCTAGTTGACTACTACATCTTTTATGAACTGTATTAATTGCAAGAAAAGACAGGGCTCTGTTTTCATTCAGACCAAAGCATGACTTATACAGTCAGTTATACAGCCAACATACAGTCACTCAATTACCTTATTACAAGACCTCCTTGTTCTACACTCACTGTCCATTTTTTTTCAGTTCTCCTTACCATATAGAAGTACTTTGTAGTTCTACAATTACAGACTGCAATCCATCTGTTGCACTATATACTTTGTTACTCCCCTAGTACACTCTGTTCTCTAACAGTCAGGGCCTCTAACAGTTATGACCATGGATCATTTTCAGCACTGTAGCGACACTGATGTGGTGGTGGCTTGTTAGTTGGATCAGCAGTACTGGTGGAACATGGTGTGAGGCCATTGAGCAAGACCCCTAGCCTTCAACTGCTCAGCTTAATTGTAAGTTGCTTAGGATAAGAGTGTCTGCTAAATGTTGTAATATACTGTTGTAATGTAATCACATTTACCAATAAATGGCCAAAATATTAATATGTCTGTATTCATTAAAAAGGTCTGTGAAATGTAGATTCGTGTACAGACATCTGTAGAGTTTATGGAGAATGGTCCAAAAAAGAGAAATTATCCAGTGAGCATCAGATCTGTAGGTCAAAATGCCTTGCTGATGCCAGAGGTCAGATGAGAATGGATCAAAAAGGCAAACAGTGACTCCAATAGTCATAACTGAGGTATGCAGAACAGTATCTCTGAACGCACAACACATCAAACCTTTAAGCAAATGGGCTACTGCAGCACACACCGGGTGCCACTCCTCTCAGCTAAGATCAGGCAACTGAGACTACAATTTGTGTGGCTTCGCCACAAATTGTACAGTAGAAGACTGGAATAATGCTGGTCTGATGACTCTTGATTTCTGCTGCAACATTTGGATGGTAGGGTCAGAATTTGGCATAAATAACATGAAAGTATGGATCCAGGTGTTTTATCAACTGGATCAGATGGTGGTGTAATGGTGTGGGTATACAGACCACATAGGTCTATTTTATAATATCTAGCCCCCATACATCATAGCAGAATTTACTGATTTACTGAATATGTTTACATTACTCTTACATGATTGATTACTTAGGGTTTATGATTTGGTGAATGAACAGATCAAGCTATGTATTTACTGCCTATTCTGAGGATTTGAGATGATTCTGAAGGGACGTTGTTTTAGAAAACAAAAACAAACACAAAAACAGGAGATATCCATGGTGCTAAAATGTCACTCAATATGATATGTATTTGTATGTAGAGGTCATGTCTGCGTTTTCTAGTCAGGGCTTAAATAATGGAGTATAGTAAAACATAAACCCCGAACATTACATTATGGGGAAAAGAATGGATGTAGCTCAGAATATGTTAATTCTTGCAGCCACTGCAATGTTTCCATAGGTGTTACACAAAAAAAGTAATGTCCACATGGATGCAGAGACCCAGGGCTTTCAGGCAGAACATTACCCAGAATATCTTTCCACAGTGTGTCCTGGTGCCAGCACTTTGCCAACTAAACAGTGCCCAAATACCCAACTATCCATATGATGTGAAAGAAAATGGGGATCACTTGACGTGTTGACTTCTGAAATTGCTCCAAGCTCCAGTTTTGACACTCGCATGACCATTGTCTTCAGTTTAAAAAATTGGCAGGGGATAGCATGGTGAGGACTCTGGTCTATGTCATGGTCAGCATGGGGCACTGCACTATGTTGTGACACATTTCACCTGTAACCAAAATCAAATATTTCTGTGACATGTACCAGAGTTGTTCTTCTGTCACTTTAGACCAGACAGGTTAGAATCCATTGTTCTCATGCATCAAAAAGCCTTGGGTGCCAACACCTACCACCAGTTTCCTGGTCTTTCCCTCGCTGTCATTCAGTACTCACCATTGCTGACAGAGCATCCTACAAGCACTGTTGTCTTATGAGATGACCCAGTTGTGTGAACACATGATTTGTCCTTTCTTAAAGTCACTGAGGTCTTTACTCTTGAACAGTTCAACACCTAGACTTGAATACCGGCTGTTCACTTATAAGCTAACATATCCCAGAGCTTAACATGTGCTGTTGCAATGAGGTAATCAACATTATTTGTTATTCGATCTGTGTGTGGTTTGAATGTTTGGGCTGATCAGTCTATAAGTAGATGGTATTTAAATGTGTTATGTTTTTGAAACAGGAGTTGACCGGACATTACCATAGTCACAGTCTTTTACATGCTCTGCAATGTAAATATCAAGCATGTTAGCAGAAGAAAACTCCATTCAAGCAATGCATAAATGCAACACACAAATTACAGACGTCTGCTGTGAGCTCTTGCTCTGCTTGTGGATCCTCAATGCACAATGATTAGCTATTGAGATAACCAGCTGTTTATGGCTCCATCATCTAGGGTTAAAGGACAGATCTTTCCATTTATATTTTTTTTACAACTAACTTTAGACCTTGGTCATTAAAGCGAACATACGTTGATCTGATGGACACCAAAGGGCACACACCTGGATTGATAGAGCACATGTTTTAACAATGAAAGAAGAATATTTGTTAGCCTAATATGCATACATTTACAATTCTCTTAAAGTAAGACTTTTCTGCCTGCATGCACTGTCCACTGATAATTGGAGATCTCATCTAAAGAGGTCCTAAGAAGAATCCAATGTCTTCCTAAGACATGTTGACTGCCTGTAGGATGCCAATATGTTCTAGACAGACCTCAGGCATTATGTTGTAGTAAGACCTCAGGCATTAGCTAAATCACTTTGACATGGCAATGTCAGAAGATTAGAAAGATACCAATGCAATGATTGCGATCAGGAGGTTAAAATGTGGAGGAATAAAGCAAAATCTGTGACATAGCACAGAACAAGATCTATGAACCCATTATTACTTCTCTTTTAATTTCCAATATCCCATAACCTTCATCAGCTAACTGATCGTGAGGGCACAGGCTACAATGAGGATGAAGCTTTCTTTGTGATGAAGATTTTCTCTATTTGAGCACCAAAGGAGCTTCTTTTAAAACACCACCTCAGCAGGCTGACTAGACCCTCAGGCCTTTTCCATTTACTTTTTTTCTGTCTTTTTGTCATTCAGAAAAAAGTGGAAAAAAATCTTTTTGGATTTGAAGGACAAAGATCTTTATTTTTTATTCATCACCTCACCCATATGCTCCCTGCTGGTTCTAAGGGGAAGCAGACAGAGCTTCTTTACAAACATACCTGCATATCAGACTGGGCTTTTTTCAGTGGTTTAATCCAAGACACATTTTTCCAAACGGTATTTTTCAAGGGCCTAGGACCAAAGGGACACCAGTGACATTTCACCGCCTTTACAAGACGACCGAAACAAAACTATGTCCATAGTTTTCTACAGTTTTATACAAGCATTGGCATGATCTGTTCTAGTGTATATCTATATACATACATAGTATAAATATACATACAGTGGTGCTTGAAAGTTTGTGAACCCTTGAGAATTTTCTATATTACTGCATAAATATGACCTAAAACATCATCAGACTTTCACACAAGTCCTAAACGTAGATAAAGAGAACCCAGTTAAACAAATGAGACAAAAATATTATACTTGGTCATTTATTTATTTATTTATTTATTATTATTGCATACCTTTGCTTTTTTTTTTTGCTATTTTGAACCTTTGCTTTCAGTATCTGGTGTGACCCTACTTTGCAGCAGTAACTGCAACTAAACATTGCCTGTAACTGTTGATCAGTCCTGCACACTGGCTTGGAGCAATTTTAGCCCATTCCTGTGTACAGGACAGCTTCAACTCTGGGATGTTGATGGGTTTCCTCACATCAACTGCTTGCTTCAGGTCCTTCCACAACATTTTGATTGGATTAAGGTCAGGACTTTGACTTGGCTATTCCAAAACTTAACTTTATTCTTCTTTAACCATTGTTTGGTAGAACGACTTGTGTCGTTTTCTTGCTGCATGGCCCTCCTCTTGAGATTCAGTTCATGAACAGGTGTCCTGACATTTTCCTTTAGAATTCTCTGATATAATTCAGAATTCATTGTTCCATCTGTGACAACAGGCCGTAGTGGCCCAGATGCAGCACAACAGGCCCAAACCATGATACTACCAATACTACCACCACCATGTTTCACAGATGTGAAAAGGCTCTTATGCTAGGCTGTAGTATTCTCCTTTCTCCAAACATAACTTTGCTTTTATACCAAAAAGTTATATTTTGGTCTCATCCATGCACAAGACATTCTTCCAATAGCCTCCTGGCTTGTCCACGTGATCTTTAGCAAACTGCAGACGAGCAAAAATACACACCATTGTTGTTCAGTGTTCTTATACAGTGTAATATACATTAACATAAGAGAATGTGAGAGAGGTGACTTTGAACATGGCATGGTTGTTGGTGTGAGATGGGCATCTTCACATGTAGCCATCTCTAGGGTTTACAGAGACTGGCCATAAAAAAGAGAGAATAGCCAGCTTGGTTCAAGCTGATAGAAAGGCAACAGTAATTGTTGTACAAGTATTGTTGCAGACCATGCCCAGACCTTTATGATCACAGTGTACCCATCATCTGATGGTTACTTCCAGCAGGATGATGTGCTATGTCACAAAGCTCAAATCATCTCAAACTGCTTCCTAGAACATGGCAATGAGTTCACTGTACTCAAATGGCCTCCATAGCCGCTAGATCTCAATCCAATAGAGCACCTTTGGAATGTGTTGGAACAGGAGATTCCAATCATGGATGTAAAGCTTATAAATCTGCAGCAATGGTTTGATTATATTATGTCAATAAAGATCAAAATCTATCAGGTATATTTCCAGTACCTCGTTGAATATATTTCACATAATTAAGGCAGTTCTGAAGGCAAAAGGGGTCCAAACTGGTAGCAGCAAGGTGTCCCTATTAAAGAGTCTGGCGAGTGTTTGTTTTTGCCTACAAATACATACACAAAATGTCACCTACATCTCTGTTTTTCACCCCTCAATTTTTTTTCTGTTCTTTTGCTAATGATCACAAGCTTAATCCAATGACTAAGCTCATTAAAACAATTATAATACAGCCCTGAACCATTGTCTGTTCAACTGTGCGCTTGGATTCTGCCTCATATTAGTGTTCCTTTAAAAAAAAAAGCAAAACCCAATTTAATTTATCTAAATATTTGCATCAGAGTGTTGAGTCCGTGTGCTGATAACAGCAGAAATTTCAAGAAATCCAAGTAGCAGTGCAAAAACAGAATGTGCACAGCACTGATAGTGAATTTTCCATCTCAAACCCTCCATGCACTTTACTATTCCTCCACTAGAATTACTGGACTAGCACATTCCGTCTCAAGAATCTTTTCCTAACCCCAGCCGCAGATAACTACAACTGCAATTAGCCTCTGCACTCTAATGTATCATCCACAATGAATCAGGGTTGGGATGCCATACGCTAATCCATTCTCTACTGTCACGTGAAGGCCCATCAGGCTTCTCCATCACTGCAATAACTCACACTGTCTCAACTTAATTAAAATGTCAGGGCCTCTACAGAAATATGCAGGCTGGCCCATGCCAAATTAAAAATAAATTAGGATAGCAGATGTGTCTTTAACAACTTAATTGTGTCTTTATATTGAGCCTAAAAAGTACAGGCATTGCATAATAGTGGAAGAATATGTTTCCTTATACATGTAAAAGAATAGGGAAATGTGGAATAAAAAACAATCTGTAATGCACTGCATGCTGAGAAAAGCCTTAGAGTAATACCAACTGTTAAAAAGGTGCTGAAGAGAGAAAACAAGAGATGGGGATCAACATGAGACAGGGAGATGGATCAGCATGAGACAGGCAGGCGATGATCCTGCTGCTCTGATGTAGCCTTTTCTGTGTTTCTTATTTTCATCATTTAACCCTAGTTCATCATCTGGTCAGCTCCTGAAACATCCCTTAATCTAGTAGCATACAAATCCCAGTAGAATGCATCATGGCATGTTCCAAGGTAGAAGGATGAGATGTAGCTTCCTCCCTGACAGTCCATGAGACTATTTTCAAATGTCTGTCATGCAACATTATACATAAACTTAAAAGAACTGGAGGGGATGCTGATTGTTCCGACCTGTATATGCAAGATCACAGGCAGCCAAGGTTGGACACTGGCCCATTGTATTGTTATAAATTAAGTACAAATGGCAACCCTTCAATTCAATTTTCTTTGTAACTTTTCTAAAATATTGAAAATGTGGCTGTTTACTGTATAATTACATTATTAAACATCAAGGTCACCATGTTCACCAAGTTGTATATAATGAATAAGTCATATACAAGCAATTTTAAAACTACAACCCACTTGTATCATATGTGTATAACTTATTTGATTTGGTTTCTTTAATTTAGAGAAATATTACTGGTTCCTCATAGGACATATTCCAACCATTTATCAAGTATTCACTAAGATTAGGGCTAAAACAATCAGTAATTATGCCATATTTATGTTATTACTGCCATATTAATACTGGCATCCAATACCAACTTCGTCTTTATCACTGTCCAACACTGAAACATCTACTGCATATAACTGTCAAGTATCACTGTCTGGCACTGACTCATCTATGTTACTGTCCAACACTGATGTATCTATACTCACTGTACACTTGGAAGAAGTTCAGTTGATAGAACCATACAGGAATGGGTCAGCAGCTTCAGGTAATGATTACATCAACCATCAGAATTATGGGGAAATGCTATTGCAGAGATTTGGACTGTGGCATTATTGTTGATACCAGACTGACTTAAGTATTAAGTATCCATAAATACAAATTTTGGAATTGTCTTGCACAGTATTCTCTAGACGTTACTAAGAAATGTTCAGTAAAGACAGAAAAAAAGTCTCCAGCAGTTCTTGTTAACCTTGAGGCAGACAGGTTACAACACCAGAAACAATATCAAGCTCCACTGGCAGCCAAACCACAGATATCTTAGGCTGCAGTGGGCACAACTGTCCAGAACTGGACAGTTACAGACTGGAAAAATGTAGCCTGTTCTGATGAATTTTGATTTCTGCTGAGGCACTCAGATGGTAAGGTCAGAATCTGGTGCCAACAGCTTGAATCCACTGACCCAGTCTGCCTTGTGTCAACTGTCTAGGCTAATGGAGGTGGTGAAATAGTGTGACACCTTTTGGCCTGTAAATATCGATCAATCATTGTCTGAATGCCACAGCCTATTTGAGTATTGGTGCTGACCATGCGCATCCCTTCATGGCCACAATTTATGCATCTTCTAATGGATACTTTCAGAATGATAACATATGCCATAAAGAAAAACAATCTCAAATTGGTTTTTATAAACATGTAAATGGGGTCAGTTTTCTCTGGGCCATCCCGAGTCATCAGATCAGAATCCAATAGAATGTCTTTGGGGGTTGGTAAAACAGGGGATTCTCAGCATGAACGTACACCTGAAAAATCTCCATTAACTGTATTATGCAAGGGTTGACCTCATCCTTATTTGTACTAGAAAGAGGTAACTAACAAAAATACAATGCAATTCTGTAAGTCACTCTGGATTAGGGCATCTGCTAAATGCTGCAAATGGAAATGTTATGGAGCAGAATCTCAAAAGAATGCTTCCTTTTTTAAGGACTTTCTTATGCAGAGTTGGAGACACAGTACTTTATTACATTTTGACATCCATCATGTTTTAGGTACAGCTAAGGTAAGCAATATACGGGTTAAATAATGTTCCTAACATCTGTTTGAATCCATATGGTGAATAATATTGAGGCTGTATTGAAAGCAGAGGGAGGCCCAACCCATTATTAGTATAGTGTTCCGAATAACATGATCAGCAAGTGTATATCACTGCACCACATTAACTGCTTTCTATATCACATTCGAACTTTAACTGTATTTATTTCACTCCCCAATAGTAACTGCATTTATGTCCAACACTGACTGGGTCTATATCACTGCACAACACAAAAAAGCACATCAGTGTCCAAAACATGAACTTGTTTATATTGTGTATATGCATTGGCCAACTAATTGCATAATTTTTCAAAAGCCCTCAGTGCCAGTGTTACACCGTATGGTATGCTCAACAATAAAGCATTCCTAGCATTTAACCACTTGAAGTTGCACTGAGCAGCAATGGGAGCACCACTATGCATACTCACAACCAGAATAACAGATATTTTGATTCCTACTGTGATTTGTTCCTCCCCCTCTTCCCACGTGGGATATATATATAATTATAGCAGTGCTGAAATAAGATAAAAAATTTCAATGGAAAGCACTCCACTGAGAGCACTTAGCTCTGACTATATTAGGCCTCAAATTTAGGGATGAGCACTAGGATACCACAGAAGAAAATGAAAAAGCAAGAAGAGAGGAAAAAAAGATACCACAATTTAAAGCCTAATTTCATCATGCCTTGTGGCAATGAAATTCTTATCCTTTCAACATAAAAGCATGAATTTTTCATGTGCTTTATGTCATCTCCCAACTTCCCATTATCTCACTGGTCTTACAACAAAAAACGTGGCAGGAAACGCTGGCTAACATCACATTTTGTTAGTGGGTGCTGGCATTTGGGAACAGACATTTAAACATGTTGTGATGACATGCTTGACAGCCGGTAGTAATTCTATCTCACACGTGCCCTTTGGACCGAAAATGTCACCCTTTCCACTTTAGATATGCAGAAAGGAGGACAGAGGAGAAACACTCTTGTTCCCTTCTCAGGGTGAAGAGTCTTGGAAAGCATTTATTCTAGTTTCACATCATCATTGAGTCCAAATGTACTACTGGCTGAAAATATGCTCTCCCCTTTGAGTAAATGTCTACTATTCACTTAGAGGCAAACTTCTTCAATGCTGGCACTCTAGCAAATGTCCTTACCTTGTGCCTTGTTGTGTTCCTCCAGAGCTTGGTTGAAGGAAGTTCCAGGAGACTTTTTTTCTGGTAATTTATCTGAAAATAATAAAAAGAATATATTTCCTTATAATCAATATCAGCAATAATCTACACAGATGTACACAGACCAATCAACAAAGGGAACACTGAACAGAGGACAGAATGGAAAATTCAGTTCTGGTAAAAGCTTCAACTGCCTAAAATCTGCATATGGCCTGCATGGCTTCATTAGGCTTGTATAACTCTCAGCAATGTAACTGAACTCCACTGTCATCCAAAACACATTTTGCTCAAATCATGTAGACTGGAGTGGCTGGTAGCATTGTAATGGCTTCCAAACAGGCTAAACGGAACACTTTGCATAAGGCACTAATCACACAAAAAGTCCATAGAAGCATTGTGTTTCACTGTGGGTTACTTTCTCCTTCACTCCCAACCCCTGGTGGTAGCTGCATACTTTTCAGTCTAGCTCATAAATCGTTGGTGACGAGGCGGGGTACACTGTGCAAACCGTTTGCCATTTGCGTCAAAGATACTGGAAGCGTTTGAGGCAAGAATACGAAATGAGATCATTACGGAGAAAAACAAGTCTGTAGCAAATATCTGTTTTAATCAGCGAATGTGGAGGTTAGACACATCTCTCCAGCAGAGAGATCAAAACAAATTGAGGCAACGTGACCATGCTCAGCCTTGGATTTTGGAGAATTCATCAAAAGCTTCAGATTATGAAGATTGAAGTGCATGGCAATGAGAAAGGCATTCAGGTGCATACCAACCAATACAGAGAATTGATAGTTTCCCATGGTGAGTGCATTTGCATATCAAACTGGCAAGAGAGATGGATCCAACTGGCACCCCATGCCTTGAAATGAGATGTAATGTGATGCATGGCAATGCTGAATTTGTCATTTTAACAACTCTCAGGCACAGTATTTTACTGCATCCACAGTATCCACAGTGAACTCACACAAAATGAACAGAAAAGACCCTCTGTTAAGGGTTTAAAGAGTTATTTTAAAAGCTATGAGCTTTAAATAAAATGTCTTTATGATGGTTTGGGTGACAGAAAGAGAGAGGTGCCAGTGGCCTTAGGGGTCTTTGGAGGGCTTTGGAACCAGTTGACTGAGATAGCAGAAAGTTCAGCTCATGGGGATTAAGTGATATTCCACAGGCTTATAGATTTAATACATTGCAAGGAGTAGACTATTACCCCTCACTCACAGTAGATTCCCTCTGAACACACCATGAAACTGGTGCATACATACAGCAAGACTACCTAAAACTGCCACAGGGCTGCTGACTGTCCTTGAAGCCATTAGCTGGGATATGTGTGTTTAGAGAAAGCCAGGATTGGTTAGTACCAATTTAATTGACAGGTGGGATATAAATGACAGCCTTCTTACACAAAGATCAGGACCAGTTATGCCTCTTGGTCACACATGGCTGTGACATTATGGGAACTGAAATTCAGACTTTTCTAATACTGCACTATTTTTTTCTCATCATTGCCACACCTGTGGTTCTTGGTAAGTATTTGTGGTGCTGGAGTCAGGAACAAGGGTTAATTAGAGCAAAACCTTCAGCGTGGATCCTCACCGGATTAGACAACCAACTGGAGGGGCCATTGCCTCCAGCACCTGTCCAATCACAGCTAACCCAAATTAGTATAAGACAACATCTATGTGTGTCCCATGGCAGGCAAAAATAATTTGATGAACAATAGCTCCCAGCAAACATTAAACACTACTATGTTTTCACAGAAAACAACAGCAGTGTCATTTGACTTGAGCTAAGTGTGAAAGATTTGTCTAATGAATAATGAAAAGTGTGCCCCTTGTAGCTGAAGCTGATATAAAAGATAAAGCTCTGGGGAAAAAACAAACAAACAAACAAAAAAAACAAAAAAAAAAACACTACTACTGCAAAACTATTGGTCTCCCTGACTTTACTATTTGTAGGAACTGTATGTGTTTTAGTGAAAGGGAACATTTGTGTCTTGTACTGTAAATTACTGACAAAAAAAATAATAATAAAATAAATAAATGAATGAAATAAAATAGTATAATAACAACAATAATAATAATTATTATTATTGTTATTATTAATAATACTATTATTATTATTATTATTATTATTATTATTATTATTATTATTATTACCAGTAGTATTTACTATTATAACTGTATTTATTTTATTACAGCAATGATTAATACATCATGTCTGTTTCTTAAACACATCAATAACCATGGCTTTTTAACTGATCAATTTATAGATATATGAGTCACCTATATTCAAATAATCTATTCTGAGGTCTTCACAGTCCCCTAGTAATCGCTTCACATCAGACTTTGCCAGTGATGCTACTATGGTGACTATATGACCAGCTGTGTGTGTCCTCAGTGATTGTTTGGTCAGCACTGAAAAGATGCATGTCATGCATCATGTGTACAGTGTTGTAAAGTATTAGGAAATGTTTTGCAGACAGATTTATTTACACTTACTTTATATGTGCCTATAATGCATCTCAATTCACCTCATGAAGCTGATTGAGCAATCAGATTCAAATAACCTTGAGTAAATACAGTGAAACCTTGGAATGTGAACTTAATTGGTTCCAGAAGGCCGCTCTGATTTCGAAGACAGAATAAAGTTTTCCCTTACAAAGTAATGTAAATAGGATTAAACCGCTTCCATTCCACAAATGACTGTTTTTATGTTTATATTCATATGTAATTAATGATTAAATGCATGATTAATCATGAAGGAATGTAATACAATGCATAAAATCAATAAAGACCTGAAATCACTGAAATATAAAGACATGAAATAAGTGAGGCAAACGTAGTTCCAGCATGTCTTATCACTGGGACAGCGGCAGTGTGACTAAGGGGTGTCTGAAATTGCACCCATAGACTGATATAATATACGTAGACATAAATAATAACTACATACACATAGATATTATTATTATTAATATAATAATAGAATAATATCATATGACATACATAATATGCCTATGGTCACACCCCATTTCTTTTTGGTGATTTCTTCTTTGTTTTATGGTGACTGGCATACCTTATTGGTGCATTATCACAACCGATGGAAGATTTCTCCACAAAGTGTTTTATTTAAGCTGCTAATGTTGCAAGTCGGAATTATTGTTTGAATTTGGGGGCAAGAAAGCATTCAAACAGACTGTTCGATGTCTAAAAATGCAGGTATGCATTTTTATGTGGCCTAGCCATAGAGATACAGTTCTGATACTCATGACTCATGAGTGACCTATTGCATTAGCTCTGAGGCAGATGCTATTAATATATTATACAAGACTTTGCAAAAGTCTTGGGCATTTTATACAGTGTTGCTTGAAAGTTTATGAACCCTTTAGAATTTCTAGATTTCTGAATAAATATGACCTAAAACATTGTCAGATTTTCATACAACTCCTTAAAGTAGAGAATCCAGTTAAAGAAATGAGACAAAAATATTATACTTGGTCATTTATTTGTTGAGGAAAATGATCCAATAGTACATATTACTCAGTGACAAAAGTATGTGAACCTTTGCTTTCAGCATCTTTTGAAATGTCCACCATTGTTGTTCAGTGTTCTTCTGATGGTGGACTCATAGACATTTACATCAGCCAATGTGAGAGAGGCCTTCATTTGCTTAGAAGTTACCCTGGGGTCCTTTGTGACCTTGCCAAATATTACAAGTCTTGATCTTGGAGAGATCTTTGTTGGTCGACAACTCCTGGGGAGGGTAACAATGGTCTTTAATTTCCTCCATTTGTACACAATCTGTCTGACTGTGGATTTGGTGGAGTCCAAACTCTTTAAGATGGTTTTTGTAACCTTTCCAGCCTGAAGAGCATCAATAACTTTTTCTGAGCTCCTGGTGGACTCATAGACATTTACATCAGCCAATGTGAGAGAGGCCTTCATTTGCTTAGAAGTTACCCTGGGGTCCTTTGTGACCTTGCCAACTATTACAAGTCTTGATCTTGGAGAGATCTTTGTTGGTCGACAACTCCTGGGGAGGGTAACAATGGTCTTTAATTTTTCCTCCATTTGTACACAATCTGTCTGACTGTGGATTGGTGGAGTCCAAACTCTTTAGAGATGGGTTTTGTAACTTTTCCAGCCTGAAGAGCATCAATAACTTTTTCTGAGCTCCTCAGAAATCTCCTTTGTTCGTGCCATGACTTGTGTTTCATGCTCTTGTTGTTTAATCGCAAGTTCTAGCTCTTTTAGTTTTATAGCCAGGTTTAGATCCAAGTTACTAAAAAAGTCTGCTCAGATGGTAGCACGTCAGCGTTGGTAGTGGATACTGTTTCCGGTACACCCACCCACTACCTCAACACCAGAAACCCACTAAGGGTACGTCTAGAAACCTCCCCTATCCCAGGAGATTCCAACAACCTTTTCTCTTTCTGCAGCTTTTCAAGTAAACTCTCCCGTATGTCAGCCTCTCTAGCTGTGTGGTATACAGGGTGTAGCGTGATCGCTGTATCTCCCTCTCTTTATTAATACCTTCTTCCCCAAGTCATAAACTTTACAACATCTTGGAATGCAAGAAGGCCCTACATCTGGACAGGATCTTAACCCCCACCGTTTGACTCCATCAACAGTTAACTCTTTCCCAAACCGACATGCAACCTTCGACATCTCCAATCATAAACTAAGTCCATGTGCTAATCTTAGGTTTCAACGATCCAGACCACCAAGCTTTCTTAATTGTCTTCTGACTTTTGCAAAAATTAACGACTTTCTTTCCCCATAGTTGAACTCTGTCATCACAGCCTCTCTTGTTTGAAAACCTTATCACCCAAGCCTGGCGCCAGAAAGGCACCCCTGGAGATTTACGACATCAAGAAACGGTCAAGAAACTATGGCTTCCCTCTTCATGAAAAAAAAACAAGAAACTCAGCTTTTGTTCTAAAGAGACAAACTTTAATTGTACTCAACTCTTTCTGGGAACAGATTATCTTCATCGAAAACCTTTTAATTACATAACAAATAATATTTGGATCCTGAGAAGTCCAAACACGCTATATATACATTTAAATGATTCATACAAAGAGTGGATCAAGGATATTCTTTTATATCCACACCCATTATAGATCATACATATGTATGTTACTGAATGTATGTATCTTCATATCTACTTGATTAATGTTTTAGTATAATGATATCTTTTTGTTTTTTTTTTAATATTTAGTGATCTGGATTAGTATGATATATAGAAATAACAGCTTTTTGCTATGTGTTTTGATCGATCGGGTTTTAATATTTTAATAATTGGTGCAACAAACATGAAGTTATTTACAATGTACCGTTTCCTACAGCTTGTATTAATCATAGTATTGTTTAGTTGAAAGTATAGTAAATGCCTGTGCTGTAGTTAGAATGCTTTAACGATGTTCTAAGTTATCAATTCAAGGTGCTTTTGATCATCTGAACCTTACAACGAAGTCTGCATCTAAACTTGTAACTTTGAGGATTTTGGTTATTTGTGTTTATTGTGTGATACTTTTCAAATCTCTTTTAGATATGTAGGGATATTCTTTAATCCAAGTTAGACGTCTGTGGCTTATGGTGAAATAAGGCAACCGCGATAGGAGAGCTTTACTGAGGAGTCAGCTTCTCATTGGCTAAGTAAGGGCAACTCCTTATGTCCCGCCTCCAGCCGCCCCTGAGCTGGAACATTTAAAAAGCAACGCGGGACGACCACGTAGTAAGCTAGCTTCAAGTTTCAAGTCTTGTCTTTATGTCTTTCTTTTTGTCTTTATGTTTTTCCTTTTTGTAACGTTTTTGATTATTCATTTTACCCAACTTTAAAGTTTCCTGTATACAGCAGTCTTAAGGTAGTTCGGTATCGCTGAACTAGAAGATAGTTAAAAGACCAACCAGACTCTAAGCTCGACCATTTTTGTACCATCCAAGTTTTTCAAGTTTTTGTTGAAGCTCGTGGTGTTAGAAACGCGCCAACTCCACCTTTATCTGTGGCCAAGATAAATCCTGAGTTGTACGCATGCGAGACGCCGAGTACGCGTGAAGCCCTCAGCCTAAATCGGGAAGAACGCCATTTTAAGTCACCAAGTCAACGTGGTCAAACCATCGGCAAGAACCCAAAGAGCTAAGCCGCTGAAGAAGCCTGGTCAGAGTTACAGTGTGCCAGACGGACGCTAAAGCTCCCCAATATCGTGCCTTTGGACGGCTGGGCCAGGGTGGAATGCCCCGAACCACTCGAGTGACCTTCCAGGCGAGTTACCATTTATGGCTTTTTTTTCTGGGTTCCCTGATGCTCGGGTCTTAATTTGTTAAATCTTTAAACCACGCTTCAACATAGACTTATTTCACGCCTAAGTAACTTAACATACTATCCACACTCAATGTAATTAAGGTTACCAGTAGCATTGCAACGTTAGTAATCATTGTGCGACCGATAAGTTACATAGAGTCATCTTGGTTTCCGATTTTATTACTGTAAGGTGTACGCTTGCCATTATTCCCTGTTCTCCATACTGTGATATATACATGTTCATCGTCATTTTATGATTTTAACTCTGTGATACACTCGTTATTACCTTAGATAGTCTGTTGGTATTTGCCTTGTTTGTAGTTAATAAACTTTGTTTATAAAACCTTTTGAATTTGCCGCCTGGTTTGAGAGCTCATTCATTCATTCAAAGGTCGAGAAAACTACTTGGAATTCACTATTCAGAACTAGACTGATCAAGTTTGTTGTTTCTTTTTCCTGGTTTCCAGATCGGCCAGTGAATTATTCATACTTATCATTAATCGATTTGGTGGTGCCTCGTATTTCTTAATTAATTAATATATATTTTAATTAATAAAGTTTAATTAAAAATTAATCCAATTAAAGTGTAGTCTTAGTTTGCTACAAGGGATATTATAAATCTCAGCTTCCATCAACAAGTTGGCCTTTCTACATTTCATTAAGGCCTCTACAGAAGGAGCCAACACAAACCTTTCCATATCAAAGTCCATAGCTACACTCATGCACAATACCTCACACCAAACTGTGAGCTCACTCACTTACACTTCCTCAGCAGGTCCACCAACTAGTAAACCTCCAGTTACTGCAGACAGTCAACACTACTTGCCAATTAAGACCAGTCACCATACCACTAATTATCTCACTTGTTAACATGCTCTTAATTACTTCCATAAATCCAGCATCAACAGTTTACCATAACCCAACCAGCACCAACCAAAGCCATTTATTACTGTGCAAACAACAACAACACAAGGCACAAAATCACAGCAGTAAATATCCCACCAAATAATCAGATCCTGGTCGAGACCCCAATAGTTATGTGCTCATTAGTTTATGGAGCAGCATGAACCATTAACAAGGCCACACTAGGCCATAACACCTGAGAGAGACCGAAAGAGACAGCAACTGACACACCACTGACCAATTCATCATTGCATCATTTAGGAGTTTATTGACAACTAGATGTTCCAACATTGAATATATTTAAGACAACCATATCTCCAGGGGTAAACCACACCAAAATAATATACAAAACACCAATTTACTAACCAGCCACTTAACGCTTACTTCCCTACACATAAAACAAAAGAAACAAAATACAAAAGACCTTCCCCAACTGCCTCACTAGCCGACAAACCAGGAGAAAAGAGAGAGGCCACCACAGGAAGTACGGGAGATGTCACCACACACTCACAGTGAATCCTAGTGACTGGGAAGGCCTAGTATTGGGAGAACACTCACACTCACTCACACACACACACACACGCGCGCGCACACACACACACACACACACACACACACACACACACCTGGCTCTAATTTCACCTTCAAATTAACTGCTAATCCTAGAGGTTCACATACTTTTGCCACTCACTAATATCTAATATTGGGTCTAATATTGGGTCTCATTTGTCTAACTGGATTCTCTTTATCTACTTTTAGGACTTGTGTGAAAATCTGATGATGTTTTAAGTCATATTTATGCAGAAATATAGAAAATTCTAAAGGGTCCACAAACTTTCAAGCACCACTGTAACACAAACTGTGGAACAACAAACGAGCTACTCAATGACCTAAATAAAGTGAATGTCTCTTATAAAGTGGACAGTGAGTGATTTTAAAACTCCAGCAGCACTGTAGTTTCAGACCCACCAGCTAAACACACTAATACACCACCACTACCACATCAATATCACTGTACTGTGATTAATGACGAGGTCAAACAGGTGCCATTAATACAGGTAATGAGTGGAGGACAGAAGAGCTTCTTAAAGAAGAAGTTACAGGTCTGTGAGAGCCAAAAATCATGCTTGTTTGTGAGTGACCAAGTACTTATTTTCCACCCATGATTTACAATTAAATGTTTTAAAAATCCTACAATGTGATTTCCTGGAATTTTTTTCTTATTTTGTCCCTCATAGTTGAAGTGTACCTATGATGAAAATTACAGACCTCTCTCATCTTTCTAAGTAAAACTTCTAAGTAGGAGAACTTGGGTCTTGGACTTATCTTGGACTCAAAAAGGATGGTCTTGACTACAACCCCAGCAATTTTTCATCAAGGTAATCAGTGAATTGAAAACATGCCGATAACTTTCTGATCATAAGTCCTAAGTGATTTTAAAACTCCAGCAGCACTGTTGTTTCAGATCCACCAGCTAAACACACTAATACACCACTACCCCCCCCCCTTAACCTAACAACAGAAGCAGCAACTTTTAAATACAAGGTTTGAGCACTAGATCAGATAAGTAGTACTTAACAGAGTTCACTTAAGGACTGACTCAATCATCGCTAACCCACACACACTTCTAATCCATCCTGTTTATTTAGATAAACAGTATAGTGCAACAGGCTAAGAGTTCATTCAGTCATGAAACAAATAAAACTTCAACAAGCACTAAAACTCATTCAAACTTTCAGGATTATAACGTGACTCTTTAAACCAAAACACTGCCTTCCTAAGTTTTACTTCAGATTATTAATGTGTTCTTATTCCAGTACTTTGATAATGCTCAGTGAATTATTATTATTATTGTTATTGTTGTTGTTGTTATTATTATTATTTTTATATGTATTATGTATGATCATTCAATAACTATGCAGTAGCAAAAATGTATTTACAAAAATAATATAAAAAGCAAACCGGCCAGCATGGTGGCACAGTGTTTAGCACTGTTTCATCACAGCGCCAAATATATAAGTTCAACTGTTGGCCGCTGCCTGTGTGTAGTTTGCCTGTTCTCCCTGTGTCTATGTGAGTTGCCTCTAGGTACGCTGGTTTCATCAAGCACTCCACAAGTCATCTGTAAAGTGATTCTGGTTAGGCCCTGGTCTCCCCCACTACCCTCAGTTAGATTAAGTGAACATGCAAAGTGAGTAAGCTATGAGAGCAGACCAACTTTACAGTTACAACTGAATATTCTCAAAAGCAAATGAACAATTCAAATACAGCTTAGTGATGTAGCAGCAGTAGAGTGAATCCAATGCACGCACACAGGAATTTTAGAGATGCCAACTGACCTAACCAAGACATGTTACATAAAATTGTAAGCTGCTTATAACACGTCACCTGATCATCTCATTGTTTTATGTGCACATTGCATGCTGATTTTCTCATTTTTTCAGAGCTATAATAACAAATTATACAACTATACGTCAACTGTATTTTCCAATACTACCTACAGTTGTTTTATGGTAAGTACTGTACAAATAAACATTCATTTGTAAAGTTAAACCACAGCAGCTGAAGAGAAAGACGAGGTGAAATAAAAAGAGACGGTAAGCAAGCATGCAAGTCTTCTGAGCCACTATATTAAACTACATCACTAACTTTACTAAGGTTTAGAAGATGCCAGAATAAGGGAATTTCATATAGAATTAATGGATATAAGCTCCCCTTACCCCGATATTTATTATCTGAAATATTTCCAGAAATTGGTGTACATTTTAGATGTCTTGTATGCTAGTCACTCAATCACTGTATATACAGTGGGGCAAAAAAGTATTTAGTCAGCCACTGATTGTGCAAGTTCTCCTACTTAGAAAGATGAGAGAGGTCTGGAAGTTTCATCATAGGTACACTTCAACTATGAGAGACAAAATGAGAAAAAAAATCCAGGAAATCACATTGTAGGATTTTTAAAGAATTTAGTTGTAAATCATGGTGGGAAATAAGTATTTTGTCAATAACAAAAGTCCAACTCAATACTTTGTGACATAACCTTTGTTGTCAATGACAGAGGTCAAACGTTTCCTGTAAGCATTGATGTTTTGGGGTTGCCACTGGGCAACACAAACTTTCAACTCCCCCAACATATTTTCTATTTGGTTTGAGGTCTGAAAGCTGGCTAGGTCACTCCAGGACCTTGAAATGCTTTTTACAGAGCCACTCCTTCGTTGCCCGAGCGGTTTGTTTTATATCATTGTCATGTTGGAAGACCCAGCCACGTTCCATCTTCAATGCACTCACTGATGGAAGAAGGTTTTGGCTTAAAATCTCATGATACATGGCCCCGTTCATTCTTCCCTTAACACAGATCAGTCGTCCTGTCACCTTTGCAGAAAAACAGCCCCAAAGCATGATGTTTCCACCCCCCATGCTTCACAGTAGGTATGGTGTTCTTGGGACGGAACTCCGCATTCTTCTTCCTCCAAACACGACGAGTTGAATTTTAAGCAAAAAGTTAAATTTTGGTTTCATCTGACCACATGATATTCTCCCAGTCCTCTTCTGGATCAACCATATGCTCTCTGGCAAACTTCAGATGAGGCATTTACTGGCTTAAAAAGGGGGACATACCTGGCATTGCAGGATCTGAGTGCCTCTCGGCGGAGTGTGTTACTGATGGTAGCCTTTGTTAATTTGGTCCCAGCTCTCTGCAGGTCATTCAACAGGTGTCTCCGTGTAGTTCTGAGATTTTTGCCCACCATCATTTTGACCCCATGGGATGAGATCTTGCATGGGGTCACAGATGAAGGGAGATTATCAGTGGTCTTCCATTTTCTTACAATTGCTTCCACAGTTGATGTATTCACACCAACCTGCTTGCCTATTGTAGATTCACTCTTCTCAGACTGCTGCAGGTCTACAGTTTTCTTCCTGGTGTCCTTCGACAGCTCTTTGGACTTGGCCATGGTTGAGATTGGAGTCTGACTGTTTGAGGCTGTGGACAGGTGTCTTAACTTCTGTTGCCTAATACTTTGCGTAATTAACAAGTTGCTCACTTAGATCTGATGAATCATTGCTCTTCTCATTTGTTGTTCCTTGTCATTATTCTGCATTTAATTGCCTAATTTATTTGTGGTCCACATGCTTCAGTAAGTCAGAGTGAGTCAGAGTGAGAAGACTGTTCTACAATTTAGTGTTTTACTAATGAGGAGTAGGTTTTTGAGCATTCATGTATCCATAAGTAAAATGTGTTATATCGTGCTATGTTTGTAGTTGATTTATTAGTTTATTTCATGCCACATAAACATTAAAGACTATTCAAAACAGACACAATTTTATATCAACTTGCTAGACATGGGCCAATTTCAATTGATGAGTCCAACTAATGCATGTCTTTGGAATGTAAGAGGAAACCGGAGCACCCAGAGTAAACCCATGCAGACACGGCTACAAATAAATTTATGCTACACTGAAAGTTCCCAAGAGCACATTGGCTTCCATAATTCTTAAATGGAAGATGTTTCAAACAACCAGTACTCTTCCTAGAGCTGGCCGCCCCACAAACAAGCAAGATTTCTGGCTCTCACAGACCTATAATTTCCTCTTTAAGAAGCTCTTCTGTCCTCCACTCATTACCTGTATTAATGGCACCTGTTTATGTGTTTGCCAGGATGGCAAAAGGCGAACCCTAAAAGAAAAGGGTTTTAGGACCCAAATGCAGTTAGCTCCAGATGGTAGTAATGAACTGAAATAATAATTGATAAACACAAAAGAGAATGTGCCAAAATAATGGACGTTGTGCCAGCGATGGCACAGCGTGGAATCGAACTCTGATAGCTGGCATCAGAGTTCGTGACTTCAACCACGGGTCTACCGAGAGACTCACGTGACATTAATACAAGAGGGGGCATAACCCGAACGGAAAAGCTCCGCCTAGCGCGAGCTTTAATCTAATGAAAATGTGAATGGATGGATTTAAACACGATCGCCACTAACAGTGCTTAACCAAGAGGGTGTGTGGCGAACGTGAAGGAAATCGCTTAGGTAGAAAAGAGCGATCGCTTTCTCTCCCTCTCTCTCAAACAGAGACTGCGTGTGCACTCTACCGGCAGCTGGGGAGAGTAGAGAAAGCGATGACGTGCGGTGACGTACAGCTCGCAGGTATCCGAAGAGGCGAAGCGTGTCACGGTTCTACGCATGCGTGCACAAGGTAGGGGCTACAGCGGGCGCAAGGCTGGCCACCATACAGTGCATGCACAGCACGACATCGGACGCGAAAATGGAACAAAGCTGAGGAGCAGCAAAACGTTCCCTTAGACACTACATGGAACGGGGCTGAGGAGCAGCGAAGCGTTCCCTTAAATATAACACGGAACAGGGCTGAGGAGCAGCGAAGCGTCCCTTTTAAATACAACACGGAACGGGGCTGAGGAGCAGCGAGGCGTTCCCTTTAAATACAGCGCGGGCGGTGACAACGGCCTCCTGCACAAAGCGCAAAGAAAAGAACTTTAAATAAAGACATGGGCTCAACAAGGGGATAAGAGGGAGTGCTCCAGCTGCCGCAGCAGCGAGTCTAAAGCCCCGGAGGGCGGCGGCGAGCCGTGATGCAGCATAGGGGACGCGAAGAGTGGTTCCTGACCCTACTCTACCGTCTACTTCCCTAGCGGTTACCATCCGGCTTCCTAGCCGTACAATTACTGATCCTCTTCGAAGAATCAGTTACCATTATCCCTAACAATACCGATTACCGGCGAGTGTCCGCTGCAGCACGTCTGAGCCGTGTGAAGGCTCCGATGCGCGATGGTACCCCCATCAAGGTGGGATGGTGCGACCCCGACTGAACACAGGACGGACCTTAAGTGTCAGTGGGTGTCGCCCATAAAACAAACGAGCAGCTTAATGAGATGTGCACGTGATAATACTAACATGTGAACATGTGGCATGATGAAGGCTGTGCGATTGTGCTGACTGTCAGGGTCTCAACCTGAGGCAAAGGAAGCCAACGCTGCCCCTAGCGTCTGAAAGCCAGGTGAGCCCCCGTTACAGTTTGACCTCGTTATCTGTATAAAAGACACCTGTCCACAGCCTCAAACAATCAGACTCCAAACTCAACCATGGCCAAGACCAAAGAGCTGTTGAAGGACACCAGGAAGAAAATTGTAGAACTGCAGCACGCTGGGAAGAGTGAATCTACAATAGGCAAGTAGGTTGGTGTGAATACATCAACTGTGGGAGCAATTGTAAGACATACAAGACCATTGATAATCTCCCTCGATCTGGGGCTCCACGCAAGATCTCATCTTGTGGGGTCAAAATGATCATGAGAATGGTGAGCAAAAATCCCAAAAGTAAAAAGGCTACCATCACTAATACACTACGCCAAGAGAGACTCAGATCCTGCAGTGCCATGTGTGTCCCCCTGCTTAAGCCAGTACATGTCCAGGCCCATCTGAAGTTTGCCAGAGAGCATATACATGATCCAGAAGAGGATTGGGAGAATATCATGTGGTCAGATGAAACCAAAATAGAACTTTTTGATAAAAACTCAACTGGAGGAAAAAGAATGCGGAGTTCCATCCCAAGAACACCATACCTACTGTGAAGCATGGGGGTGGAAACATCATGCTTTGGGGCTGTTTTTCTGCAGAGGGGACAGGACGACTGATCCGTGTTAAGGGAAGAATGAACGGGGCCATGTATCATGAGATTTTAAGCCAAAACCTCCTTCCATCAGTGAGAGCATTGAAGATGGAATGTGGCTGGGTCTTCCAGCATGACAATGTGCCCAAACACACCGTAATAAGCATTTCAAGGTCCTGGAGTGGCCTAGTCCGTCTCCAGTCTCCAGACCTCAACCCCCTAGAAAATGTGTGGAGGGAGTTGAAAGTCCGTGTTGCCCCAAAACATCACTGCTCTAGAGGAGATCTGCATGGAGGAATGGGCCAAAATACCAGCTACATTGTGTGCAAACCTGGTGAAGACTTACAGGAAACGTTTGACCTCTGTCATTGGCAACAAAGGTTATGTTACAAAGTATTGAGTTGAACCAAATTTATTGACCAAATACTTATTTTCCACCATAATTTACAATTAAATTCTTTAAAAATCCTACAATCTGATTTCCTGGATTTTATTTTCTCATTTTGTCTCTCATAGTTGAAGTGTACCTATGATGAAAATTACAGACCTCTCTCATCTTTCTAAGTAGGAGAACTTGCACAATCAGTGGCTAACTAAATACGTTTTTGCCCCACTGTATACAGTTGTGCTTGAAAGTTTGTGAACCCTTTAGAATTTTCTGTATTTGTACATTACTATGACCTGAATCATCATCAGATTTTCACACAAGTGCTAAAACTAGATAAAGAGAACCCAGTTAAAGAAATGAGAAAAAATATTGGTCATTTAGTTATTGATGAAAATTATTCGATATTAAATATTAGTGAGTGGCAAAAGTATGTGAACCTCTAGGATTAGCAGTTAATATGAAGGTGAAAGTCAGGTGTTTTCAATCAATGGGATGACAATCAGGAACATGGAACTGTCAAAATCTGCTCTTCACAACACATGTTTGTGGAACTGTATCATGGCACAAACAAAGAAGATTTCTGAGGACCTCAGAAAAATAGTGATTGATGCTTCTCAGGCTGGAAAAGGTTACAAAACCATCTTTAAAGAGTTTGGACTCCACCAATCCATAGTCAGACAGATTGTGTACAAATGGAGGAAATAAAAAATCATTGCTACCCTCCCCAGGAGTGGTCGACCAACAAAGATCACTCCAAGAGCAAGATGTGTAATAGTTGTTGAGGTCACAAAGGACCCCAGGGTAACTTTTAAGCAACTGAAGGCCTCTCTCAGACTGGCTAATGTTAATGTTCATGAGTCCACCATCAGAAGAACACTGAACAACAATGGTGTGCATGGCAGGGGTGCAAAGAGAGAGCCACTGCTCTCCAAATAGAACATTGCTGCTCGTCTGAAGTTTGCTAAAGATCACGTGGACAAGCCAGAATGCTACTCGAAGAATGTTTTGTGGACAGATGAGACGAAAATAGAACTTTTTGATTTCAAAGAAAAGCGTTATGTTTAGAGAAAGGAAAACACTGCATTCCATCATAAGAACCTTATCCCATCTGTGAAACATGGTGTTGGTAGTATCATGGTTTCTGCTGCATCTGGGCCCAGACGGCTTGTCATAATTTAGGGAACAATGAATTCTGAATATCAGAGAAAGGAAAATGTCAGGTCATCTGTACATGTACTGAATCTCAAGAGAAGGTGGGCCATGCAGCAAGACAACAACCCTAAGCACACAAGCCAAAGAATGGTTAAAGAAGAATAAAGTTAATGTTTTGGAATGGGCATAATTAAAAGTCCTGACCTTAATCCAATCGAAATGTTGTGGAAGGACCCGAAGTGAGCAGTTAATGTGAGGAAACTTTCCACCACCCCAGAGTTGAAGCTGTTCTGTACGGAGGTCAGAGTGCAGGACTGATCAACAGTTACAGGAAACGTTTAGTTGCAGTTATTGCTGCACAGCGGGGTCACACCAGATACTGAAAGCAAAGGTTCACATACTTTTGCCTCTCACTAATTTGTAATATTGGATCATTTTCCTCAATAAATAATCGACCAAGTATAATATCTTTGTCCTATTTGTTTAACTGGGTTACTCTTTAACTACTTGTAGGTCTTGAAAATCTGATGATGTTTAGGTCATAGTTATGCACAAATATAGAAATTTCTAAAGGGTTCAGAAACTTTCAAGCACCACTGTATGTATATATATACACACACGCACACACACAATACCACTACTCTATATTTAACACATCACCCAACCTTGGACGCTGCAAGGGATTTGCATGGGATTTGAACCAGTATCATCAGAAACTGCCATCTCCCTTACCACTGACTAACTAGAGCCACTCGGATTTGGAAAAGATAAATCCAATAAACCAGAGCTTTAAAAGTCAGTAAAAAGAGAAAATATGGTCGGAAAGAACTATTGCAAATGTTCTTGAGACTCACTGGAATTAGAGATAACCTGTTATATGGTCTATAATGTGATGAATGAGCCTTTTATCACCAAACAATAGGGCCAATTAATGATCACCCACTTCGTCAGCTAAATTGGTCTCTAAAGCTCATTTTCTATTCATCGTCTATATAGACGTTACTACATACACCGATGAGCAAAACATAATGACCAGTGAGTGGGCAACAATGGCTATTTAGGTGGCACATGTAAAATTGATGTTCACATGTATTATTGAACAAACGTTTTCCCAGCAGTACCTTGTCCAGATCATTTAATTCCCTCCACATACATGTGTCCTTCCCACAGTGCATCCTGGTTGTAAGTATTTTCTTTCAATGGTGCCATCACCTCCTTGCGCGATTGCCGTAAGTCTATACAAGAAGCCTGGCTTCCCCATCAGTTTCATTAATATGTGATAATGAACTGTTTGCCAGTGTCTATACTGTTAATTAACCTTGGTGGAAGTCAATATTTTTTTCAGGTCTACGGTCTTTTTTTTCCCTTACTCTCTTCCCTGTGGCATTTTCACATGGTTTTGTTTTTATTTCTTTCAGCGGATGCATGCCGTGACACGTCCCTGTTTTTCCCGCTGGCTAATTACTGATCAGGCAATAGCTGTGTCTGATCTGTGCCAGTCTTTTTAACCGGCTTTTGCTTCTGTTGAGCACCAGATCAATTTCATGCTTTCTGCCTGCCAAGCCAGACTTTGCCTCAGCCATTCCTGGTGATTTCTGATTTAGTATGTTTTCTTTTTTTCTTATTTTGTATTTCTTGATTCATTTCTCTCGTTTTATTTTTTTGTACTTGTTTTTGGATTTATGTGTAATTTAATGGACTTTCAGATTTCTATATTGGAGTACGTTATTTACATGACCACTTGAATAATCAGATAACTGTCAGAATCCAATTATTATCAGATTATTAAGTGCATGGAAACGCACTCACTGACACAAACTCAGCCCTGCAATGGACTGGCCATAAAGTGGGGCAAAAAAGTATTTAGTCAGCCACTAATTGTGCAAGTTATCCTACTTGAGATGAGATGAGATGGATCTGTAATTTTCATCACAGGCACACGTCAACTATGAGAGACAAAATGAGAAAAAAAATCCAGGAAATCGCATTGTAGGATATTTAAAGAA
This sequence comes from Ancistrus triradiatus, assembly GCA_025084515.1. Lineage (NCBI taxonomy): Eukaryota > Metazoa > Chordata > Actinopteri > Siluriformes > Loricariidae > Ancistrus > Ancistrus triradiatus. The sequence goes on from JAJAGP010000503.1 coordinate 156,388, forward strand.
TTTAATTGTAAATTATGGTGGAAAATACGTATTTGGTCAATAACAAAAGTTCAACTCCGTACTTTGTAACATAACCTTTGTTGGCAATGACAGAGGACAAACGATTCCTGTAAGTCTTCACCAGGTTTTTCACACTGTCTTCCATATTTTGGCCCATTCGTCCATGCATATCTCCTCTAGTGCAATGATGTTTTGGGGCTGTCACTGGACAACATGAACATTCAACTCCCTCCACAAATTTTCTATGGGGTTGAGGTCTGCAGACTGGCCTTGAAATGCTTTTTACTCCTTCATTGCCCGAGTGGTGTGTTTGGGATCACTGTCATGTTGGAAGACCCAGCCACGTTCTATCTTCAATGCTCTGATTGATGGAAGGAGGTTTTGGCTTAAAATCTCTTCATTCTTCCTTTAACACGGATCAGTCGTCCTGTCCCCTTTGCAGAAAAACAGCCCCAAAGCATGATGTTTCCACCGCCCATGCTTCACAGTAGATATGGTGTTCTTGGGATGCGACTCAGCATTCTTCTTCCTCCAAAGATGACGAGTTGAGTTTTTACCAACAAGTTCTATTTTGGTTTCATCTGACCACATGATATTCTCCCAATCCTCTTCTGGATCATCCATATGCTCTCTGCCAAACTTCAGACGGGCCTGGACATGTACTGGCTTAAGCAGGGGACACACCTGGCACTGCAGGATCTGAGTCCCTCTCAGCGTGTTACTGATTTTAGCCTTGTTACTTTGGTCCCAGCTTTCTTCAGGTCATTCATCAGGCCCCTCCGTGTTGTTCTGGGATTTTTGCTCACCGTTCTCATGATCATTTTGGCCTCACGGGATGAGATCTTGCGTGGAGCCCCTGATCGAGGGAGATTATTAATGGTCTTGCATGTCTTCCATGTTCATACAATTCCTCCAACAGTTGATTTATTCACACCAACCTGCTTGCTTATTGTAGATTAATTCTTCACAGCTTGGTGCAGGTCTACAGGTTTGCAGGTTTTCTTCCTAGTGTACTTTGACAGCTCTTTGGTCTTGGCCATTGTTGCGTTTGGAGTCTGACTGTTTGAGGCTGTGGACGGGTGTCTTTTATACAGATAACGAGTGGAGGACAGAAGAGCTTCTTAAAGAAGAAGTTAAAGGTCTGTGAGAGCTAGAAATCTTGCTTGTTTGTGGGTGACCCAATACTTATTTTCCACCATGATTTACAATTACATTTTTTTTAAATCTTACAATGTGATTTCCTGGATTTTATTTATTTATTTATTTTTTTTCATTTTGCCTCATAGTTGAAGTATACCTTTGACAAAAATTACAGACCTCTCTCATCTTTCTAAGTAAGATATATATATATATATATATATATATATATATATATATATAATATATATATATATATATATATATATATATATATATATACACACACAGTATATAATGTGGTGCAAGTGTGGAATAAATATGGGACCCATTGAGGCATGTCCTCAGGAGGACCTCAGTAAGTCATGAAACAAGGGCAAATGTGGGCACACATGTTAGGAACACATGTCCTTGCATAGGTCTTAATGCCACAACATAATGGAGCTACTACAGGAAAATGCAACATCACAATAGGTAAGCAAAATACAAATACAGACCCCACTCTCTGCATAACTGAAAAAAAGCAACAAGATATCAAAATAGATAGACATAAAATACAGACATAAAAAACGCAACCAATCTAAAATAATTCCACAAAGAATTATTTTTGCCACTAAGGCTGTAAATATTACTGGTATGCAAGTTTGAATAGCTGATCCTAGTGTGCAACGTATCTATTACTTTTCTCCTTTGCAAGCAACACATCCGTTTATACAAAATAATAATAATACATAAAACTTAATACAACTTTCTTTTATCTCTAACAAAACATTTAAATCAACTATTTCTCATTTCATCATGTTTCCATATGAACTAAGCATTTGTAATAAACTCATGCCATAGCATTATAGACAAAACAAATATTAATTATAAATTTACAACTTCCAGGAGCACCGTCATTACTTACAAACACTGCTGAATCAAGTCCCCGCTTCAGTTCACCGAGTTTGAATCACTTAATCCAATTCATTAGGCTTTGAAACATTAGATTTGTTTCACTAATTCAAAATCACCAAATGAAGCAAATTTAACTGCATTATAAATTGCACACCACAGTTATCTCTATTACACAGATAATATAGAACTATATTATCTCTATGACACTTTGTAAATTACTATTAAAACTGTAACAGTGACTTAATTTTACTGACTACAGTACTGCACAAAAGCCTTAGACCACCATTAGATTTGTTGTTTTAGCAATGGTATACTGACCATACTTACTTATTTATCAGTCTCTTTATTAGAAAACATATATGTACATATTTATTGTATTTTGTTTTTGTATCTTAACAAAGAAAGTGAGAAATAATTATATATGGTCATATACTATTGCTAAAACAACAAATATAACGTCTATGACTTTTATACAACTGTGTACCCAACATGTTTCAAATGAACATTTCATGTACTGAACCATTCTCTGATAGCCTACAACAACTTTATTAATTATAATATAATTATTTCTATTATATAATTAGTTATATAATTGCTGTGTTGTACTTTTATTGTTTAAAAATGATTAGAGCCCTGCAGACAGAGAAACATCAAAACACATTTAGTGTACAAAGTTCTGGTATGAAGATTCCAGACTCACTCCCAATATATCTGCATGGTTGTGAGCTTCCCTACAGGCTGTACTGAAGAAAACCATTTTGTTTAATACGACAACAGTAAAATGAGGGGTATCTTATTTGTTTCTTATTTTTTTGTTAAGTACAACCCACTACATGAACCATTTCCATATCTGAAAATTGGTCTCTTGTGTTTCCGCAGAGAATAGGAGAACATGATCAATTTTCAGTTCACAATCTGAAGTGTCCTACATCAATTCATTGAAAAGACATTAGGGCATGTCAGAAGCATGTACAATTTCATGCACACACACACATCTATCACTACTGCCATAGCATTTGTATACTTCAATGAGATCATAACTTTATACACCATTACACTAAGTAGGTCTCCCCTCCCACGCAGCAAGGTACATTTAGTTGCCTTACAATATCTTCCTTAATTATGGTAGAACATATCACATGCTCTGAGCTTGAGTGTTCTCTGGTTTTTATACAAAATATATAAAAAAAGAAAAATAGGAACAAAGAAGATCCAAACATTTTGTCAAACAGCTTTTATTATTGGTATTTTTCCACTGAAAATGGAATTGACTTGTGCCGAAGGAACTTCAACATCCACAGATTTCAGGATTGTTTCAAGTGCAACCAATATATGCAACCAATATATAACCAATATATTTATATAAATATAATTAAAAAACAGATGGAGATCTGGTGACTGTGGAGGCCATTTGAGTACATTGAACTCATTGCCATGTTCAAGAAACCAGTTTAAGATGATTTGAACTTTGTGACATGGCATGTAGATGCTCAGCAACAACATTTAGGTAGGCTGTTGTTCAATGCTTCAATGCTCAATTATAATTATCCATGCTGTCACGTTGTTCACACCAAATTCTGACCCTACCATATGAATGTCACAGCAGAAATTTGCAATTTTGGTGAGGTCATGCAAATTCTAGCCTCAGTTGTCTGTTCTTAGCTGACAGGAGTTGCACTCTATGAGACCTGCAGTTGCACATCTGCTTCAAATTTTGATGTGTTGTGCATTCAGAGCTGCTCTTCTGCATACTTTGGTTGTAACAATTGTAAAGCAAATAACAAACATAAGATGGTGAACCAAACAGTAAAAAAAAATAATAATAATGAATTAATTAATTATTTAATTACTTATTGAATTCAAACTAAAAATAAAAATATTACCCAAGTGTGGGGTGACCCAAAGAGGGCCTGCATCAGCTACTGTGTGCTAGCCAAACAGTGTACAGACCAAACAAAAGTTCCAAAGGGCCCATTGTGGATCCATGGATATGTATCCACAATGGACTGACTTACAATGGGCAAAAGGTTATCTGTGGACTAGCCATAGCCCACACAGCCCACAGATAACCCTCACTGGGCCCACACAGTGGAGTGCAGGGAATGTTTGCAAAGGGTAAGTTCTGCTGTTTGTTGGTATGTGTGTATTATAGCCAAGTATTGAGTCATTCTTGAGTTATGAAACCAGAACATAAAATGTCAAAAGGCCCACAAAGTGTGGGCATTGGGTTCTAAGGATTAAGGTTAGGTGTAGCAATAATAGGTTACAGTAATCATTATACCATTTGAAAATCCCCACAGACACGTCACTATATGTGGGGAGACTGTACCAAGACTGTCATCGGGTTCCTGTGGCAGAATAAATGTACATGTTTTATACTTAAATATTTGAAAGCTAGTCATAATTTCTGCTATTGCTGTTAGTTGAACTCACAGCCTTCTTGTTATCAGCACAGAGGCATTACTATTGAGTTACCACTGACCCATGTGATGTAACAGTCCTATGGCATATTGTGTAGAAATAATGATGCATGCACTACCCTCAGGAACCTAGTGTGTCTGTGTGGAAGTGAGATAATGCGTATTACTACTAGTGCATCAGTTGTAGGATTATATAGTGATTCCTCAGGCTTCTTCAGTCTTAAAGTCTCAAATGGCAACACTGCTACAGGGAATTTAAGCCCACGAGAAGCTGCTCAGCATAGACGATGGGATTCAAACCACCAGTGCACATCAAGTCAAAGTCAGTACAGGTCAGTACACAAATAGCACTTACCAACATGGTGCTATTGTAATTACACTTTGTTATTTCAATAGACGCTGATGTTGGACTACACTGATGTTGAAGTGCTGATGGAGTTTTTAAACAACAGGTTCACTCACTCTGCACTCTATTAGACACATCAACCATATTGCTCCTCCTTGTAGATCACATACATTAGTTCATCTGTTGTTGCACAGTTTGTGATAAACATAATCTAATAATTCATCAGTGCTCACGGGATTCCAGTGGCTGGACATTTTTGGTAAGTGAACTATTTTCAGTCCAGCAGTGACACAGGAAACTCCAGCAGCATTGCTGTGTCTGATCCACTCATACCACTACAACATCCAGTAACACACCACCACCACCACCACCACCACATCAGTGTCACTGCAGTGCTGACAATCATACACCACCAATATAGTACCTGACCACAATCTGCGGGGGTCCTGACCTTAAAAGGACAGAAAAAAGAGGACTAAAAGTTGGTAGAATAACAAATGGACTATAGTCTGTAATTGTAGAACTCCAAAGTGCATCTATAGGGGTGCTTGAAAGTTTGTGAACCCATTAGAATTTTCTATACTTATGCATAATACTGTATAACCTAAACCATCATCAGATTTTCACACAAGACCTAAAAGTAGATAAAGAGAGCCCAGTTAAACAAATGAGATAAAAAATATTATACTTGGTCATTTATTTATTGAGGAAAAAAATCCAGTATTACATATTAGTGAGTGGCAAAAGTATGTGAACCTTTGCTTTCAGAATCTGGTGTGACCCCCCCTGTGCAGCAATAACTGCAACTAAACGTTTCCTGTAACTGTTGATCAGTCCTGCACACTGGCTTGGAGGAATTTTAACCCATTCCTCCGTACAGAACAGCTTCAACTCTGGGATGTTGATGGGTTTCCTCACATTAACTGCTCGCTTCGGGCCCTTCCACAACATTTTGATTGGATTAAGATCAGGACTTTGACTTGGCCATTCCAAAACATTACCTTTAGTCTTCTTTAACCATTCTTTGGTAGAACGGCTTGTTGTCTTGCTGCATGACCCACCTTCTCTTGAGATTTAGTTCATGGACAGATGTCCTGACATTTTCCTTTAGAATTCTCTGATATAATCCAGAATTCATTGCTCTATCAATGAAGGCAAGCTGTCCTGGCCCAGATGCAGCAAAACAGGCCCGACCTATGATATTACCAAGACCATGTTTCACAGATGGGATAAGGTTCTTATGCTGGCATGCAGTGTTTTACTTTCACCAAACATAATGTTTTTCTTTCAAACCAAAAAGTTCTATTTTTTGTCTCATCTGTCCACAAAACATTCTTCCAATAGCCTTCTGGCTTGTCCACGTGATCTTTAGCAAACTGCAGACGAGCAGCAATGTTCTTTCTGGAGAGCAGTGGCTTTCTCCTTGCAACCCTGTCATGCACACCATTGTTGTTCAGTGTTCTTCTGATGGTGGACTCATGAACATTAACATTAGCCAATGTTAAAGAGTCCTTCAGTTTCTTAGAAGTTATCCTGGGGTCCTTTGTGACCTCAACAAACTATTACATGCCTTGCTCTTTAGAGGTGGTTTTATAACCTGAGCATCAACAACTCTTTTTCCGAGGTCTTCAGAAATCTCCTTTGTTTGTGCCATTATACACTTCCACAAAATGTGTTGTGAAGAGCAGACTTGGATATATCTTTTTGCATTTGTTTTTTAAATAAAACAGGGTGCCCACTCACACCTGATTGTCATCCCATTGACTGAAAACACCTTACTAAAATTTCACCTTCAAATTAACTGCCAATTTTAGAGGTTCACATACGTTTGCCATTCACTAACATGTAATAAATGAAAAACAATTTTCCTCAATAAATAAATGACCAAGTAGAATATTTTTGTCTCATTTATTTAACTGTCTTTTCTTTATCTACTTTTAGGACTTTTTGTGAAAATTTTGTGAAAATTTGATGACGTTTAGGTTATATTTATGCAGAAATATTGAAATTTCTAAAGGGTTCACAAACTTTCAAGCACCACTGCATATGGTAAGTAGAACTGATAAAATGGACAATGAGTGTATAATCTAGGATGTGTACCTAATAAAACGCTTGGTGAGTGTACATAGTGATCGTCAGCTTGATCTAAGCTTAGCATGGCATGTTGGTAACTTACTAACAGCTTACAGCTTAAGGTTTATGGGTGGAACTCGTGCCTGAGTAATTTTATTATGCAGTACCTTCATCAATCTTTTCAGATAGGTTTCCACATATTCTCCATATGGCTGCATTTGTGAGGGCAATGAAACTTTTCCTATAAAAGTGATTAATGCCAAATGTCTGTAGCAAAACTGCAGACATAGGATTAAGCATTTAAAAAATAATTATGGTATGTGTTTATCTGTTTAGTTCTAGCTAACGCCAAAAGATGAGGTAATGTATTTCATGTAATTTTCGACATGTATATAAATGTAAGCGCTCTTAGCGTGTTAGGTGGATGTCTATAAAACAAGATCAGAGAATGGGTCTATGATGTCTCCATAGTGTTCCTTTTGCTGATTTTATAGAGATTCACAAGACATTTAAGACATTTATGAGTTGATCTGAATCATGTAGTGGCTCATTTTCATTTAAAGGAACAGTAACCTGTTTCTCTGAAAAGGGCTGTTTAGGCAGGTGAGAAGGGTGCTGTGATGTTTGATGTTTGTGGAATTTTGACCTTGTCACAGACATTTCTTCAAGGCCAAAGGGAACTGCGTTAACGTGTGGAAAACATGGTATAATAAGTCTCCTTTATATGTGACTGCGATACACACTGATCATTATCAGGAGAATGAAGAATTAAAGTAATTTGCTGTTTAAACAAAGCATAATCAGTAGTGCTGGAATTACTACACTACCATCTGTTCCATATATGCCAAGAAAATGTCAACGAAAGGGTAAGGCCATGATTAGGTGTTGATCTTGGAGTTTAAAGTTCCACTCTCACTCACTGTGTCTGTTTGCATTTAAATGTCAAGGAAACCGTCCCCTGATGTACAGACCTATACAGAGTATGGACACCATAATTATACTAAGACATCAAAAAAAGAGAATTAAATTGTGTGTGCGCTAATAAATATGATATAATTAGGGTGACCAGCTGTCTCGTTTTTGCCATGACAATTCTGTATTTCAGTCCATGTCCTGGTGTACTGAATTATTTTTAAAACATGTACATTTGTCCCCTATGTCAATTAAATGACAAATTTATACTGTAATGAACATTAGCGGAGAATCGTTACCCAAAACGCTGGCGGTTATTCGTAAAGTACACACCTGTTACTTTACACATCTAATCATAAAATGGCCAATCACATTTGTTGATTTTGTACAGGTAAATGAATATAATTCAACCACTTATTCACTAACATGACTTAATGCCCTCAATCTCTATGGCTTTCGTACTGCTAAGATGGATAAACGATAAAATAAGTTTATCAACCTGTTAGGGTTCGGAATCGGACCCTTGGAGGAAAGGAAGGATAGGACAAAAGAACTCCCAAAGGAGGTAAAAAAAAATCACTGCTTTGGCGCAGGCTTGAGAACCTGACGGGTTTGGACCAGCCAACCTACTCAGGCGGGGAATCGAACACCTGGCCTCTTGCATCAGGGACGGGAATTCAACGCGTTTGCCACCCGACCAGACGACTGACGCTAGATGGCAAATGGGCCTAAGGAACGTCAAAAACAAGCGCCGCCCACGGCGGACTCAGAATAAAGAATACGTGAAAAAGATGAAGGAAAAAAAGGGCACGAGGAATAAGCCCCGTGAAGCTGGGAATTACCAGCAAGAAATAGTTACTGCGCTGGAAGCGGAGTGCACAGTCTGACGCTGAGCTCAGCGTGTGTGTGTGGCCAGCAGCCGACAGAGGAGGGGGGACGCCTGATCGAGCGGGGGGGAATGACGCGCATGCGCCACAGAGGGCGAGGTAGAGACCGGCTGGATACCAAGAGGCTGAAAGTGCAAAAGACGCGGAAAAGCAATACTCAAAGCTCCGGAGAGCAGGGGGAACCCCTAACGATGGAGACAGCAAGCGGGGTAAAGAGAGAGCAAGGGAAAGCTGCACCGCCGCTGACCATATCGATCCAGGGCCTCGCGCAGGACGTCATTGATAAGACGTTGGAAGACGGCCGGGGCATTCATGAGTCCAAATGGCATAACGAGGTACTCATAATGTCCCGTGGGCGTTAAAAACACCGTCTTTGATTTGTCACCCTGCCTGACACGAACGAGGTTGTAGGCACTGCAAAGGTCCAGCCCGGTAAAGATGCTGGCCTTCTGCAATGCCTCAAATGCCGAGGACATCAAAGGCAGGGGATACCGGTGTTTGACGGTAATGGGGTTGAGGCCCCGGTAATCGATGCAAGGGTGCAGGGACCCGTCATTCTTCCCCACAAAGAAGAATCCCGCACCCGCCGGGGAGGAGGAGGGTCTGATGAAGCCCAGGTCAAGAGCCTCCTTAATATAGTCCTCCATAGCCCTGCGTTCAGCAGGCCTTAAGGAAAACAGCCTGCCCCTGGGTGGGAGCGTGCCTGGTTGTAAGTTGATGGCACAGTCATACGGACGGTGGGGAGGAAGTGTCTGGGCTTGCCGCTTGCAGAAGACCTCCCCCAGGTCCCAGTAGAGCTCGGGGACCTGGGACATGTCCGGGGGACTGCCGCTACGGGAGGACGGGAGGGCTGATCAAGGGACCAGACAGGATTCCCAACAGCGGGGAGCCCAGGCGAAGACCGACTGGGTCTGCCAGTCGATCCGTGTGTTGTGCGCCCGCAGCCAGGGGATCCCCAACACGATCCCCAAGTGAGGGGCTTGTGTGACATAAAGAGAGAGGTTCTCCTTATGTGAGCCGAACTGTAGGTCCACCGGTTGCGTGCGTTGAGAAACAGGGCCACAACCAAGGGCCCGACCGTCCACCGCCCTAAACGGCAAGGGGTGAGTAAGGGATTCGAGGCGCAACCCCAGTTGGCGGGCTAGGACTGCATCGATGAAGCTTTCTTCCGCCCCAGAGTCAATGCAAACTCGAAGGCGAATCCTGGGGCCCCCTGCTTGAGCGATGAGGGCGGGAAGGGACAGCCCCATGGGAGAGGGAAGAGTAACGCCTAGGTCCGACCCCCCCCCCGCCAGATCCACCAGGAGTGGTCCTGACCCCCCCGAGCTCCATGGGTGTAGGGAAGTCACGGTCAGGAGAAGCCGGACGGGGAGTCCTACCATTTGACCATCGAACGGGACCTGAGTGGCGATTGGACACCCTCTCCCTGGCTCTTTGTTGCCTGCGAGTGTCAAGAAGGATGACCAGGTCATGAAAGTCAGCCAGGGAAGTGGGGGGGTCACGGGTGGAAAGATCGTCCTTGAGTGGTTCTCGCTAAGCCCCTTCTCGAAAACAGCCATAAGGGCCTCCTCTCCCCAACGGCTTTCCACAGCCACGGTGCAGAATTTGATTACATAATCGGAGGCAGGCCTGTTGCCCTGGGAGAGATCGAGAAGGCGAGGAGCAGGGCGACACACCCCTCCAGGGTGGTAGAATGTGCGCTTAAGCGCTTCAGCAAAAAGCTCCTCCGTAGTACAGGCGGAGGCCTTGGCCTCTCATAGGGCCGTGGCCCAAGCCAAGGCTCTGCCAGTGAGGAGCGAGATCATATACGCCACCCGGGAGCGATCAGTGGGGAATTTCGACGGCTGCTGCTCAAAAACCAGCGAGCATTGCAGCAGAAATCCCCTGCAATGCTCAGACTCCCCGTCGAACCGTTCTGGGGTCGCCACTTGGGAGTCTGCTTGGGGGGGGGGGGGTGATGGGTCAGGGGTGGCAAGAGGCAGTGCAGGTTGATCGGGAACCAACCGCTCTATGGCCCCACCTAGAGCCTGCAATTGTTCGGTGATCTCGACCAGGAGTTGCTCATGCCGCCCGATGGCCCGATACCAAGATGCTGTGCCCGGCTGAAAGTGCAAAAGACGCGGAAAAGCGATACTCAAAGCTCCGGAGAGCAGGGGGAACCCCTAACGACGGAGACAGCAAGCGGGGTAAAGAGAGAGCGAGGGAAAGCTGCACCGCCACCGAAGGAAAACCGGAAAATGGCGCCTGGAGCAGAGATGAGCTAGGCTAACGGAAGCACGGAGGACCGCGGAGCTACACCTACGCTACTGACTAATGCCCTACCGTACCTCAAGCCTTGCAGCTTTACTCTGCTTGCTCTCTTCAAAGAGCAAGCTATCTTCTGGCCCTGGGAGAAACCGCGGTTCGACCGGAGGAGACCAAGTTAGTAGCGATAACTCTGAGGAGGGGGTAGTGGAAACGAGCTACGTTGCGGCGTCCGAACAAAGCCTTGGCTAGGAGCAACGGGAGTCGCGAACAACGTGTGAGTCTGTGAGGGTGCGACGGTGAGGGCCGCTTAGGACCGATTTATATAGGCAGGGATTCAGGTGTTGCGAATAACATTGGATCGTGCCCTGCGCGAACGCAGCGTGCGAGACGAAACCGGGATGCCGGTCCCGGGACGGGTGGTGTGCCCCTGCTGGCCACCCGTCCCGAGATGTGGCGAGTGGATCCTAATACAACCAGCTTCAAAAAGAATATACCTTTCTGAGAAAACATACACTGGCAGTGGTTAGCCAGACATGTGGAGCTAAGTTTAATTTCACATGGAAGCCGCAACATTATTAATCAACATATTCAAACGAAAAAGAACCTGAAAAAAGTATGTGTGCAGTGTCTTTATAGTGAATGCCATGCTATGTAACTATGATCATGTATTTGGATGCAGCAAGTTACTGTCTTGGTGGTTTTGTGCTGAATGAGTGGGCTGGGTAGTTTGGGCCGCTACACAGCTCTCATATCCAAGTATTGACAGGTAAAAAGACATTATTAGGGCTTGTAATGTGGCTTTGCTGTAATGGGTGTTTAATGAAGATTGGACAAAGTTTATTCATCCATGTCAACACTACAATACTCTACACAGAGCGTCACATATATCATTATCAAAAATCACTCTAGATATAATACCAGGTCAGTGTGTTGAGTATGATTTAATAATTATAACTACTCAAATGACAAACAAGTAAATAACATGCAAAATGTTAACAAGACTTGGATATGCCATATGTAATGACGTTATCAATCTACAGTGGTGCTTGAAATTTTGTGAACCCTTTAGAATTTCCTATATTTCTGCAAAATTTGATCTAAAACATCATCAGATTTTCACACACGTCCTAAAAGTAGGTAAAGAGAATCCAGTTAAACAAATGAGACACAAAATATTATACTTTGTTATTTATTTATTGAGAAAAATGATCCAATATTACATATTAGTGAGTGGCAAAAGTATGTAAACTTTTGCTTTCAGTATCTGGTGTGACACTGCCAAACTTTAACTAAACATTTCCTGTAACTCTTGATCAGTCCTGCACACTGGCTTGGAGGAATTTTAGCTCATTCCTCCATACAGGACAGCTTCAACTCTGGAATGTTGGTGGGTTTCCTCACATTAACTGCTCGCTTCTGTTACGATTCGCCATGTAGGAACGATGGCAAACCGTCAAAAGAAAATAGAAAAGGGGGTTGGGACCCAAATGCAGTTAGCTCCAGATGGTAGTAGTGAACTGAAATATAACAAAGAAGTAAAACACTAAATAATAGAATGCAAATAAAAGTGAGAAACTAAATAATGAAAGTCACCTCAGTGGCTGGGGAGCGAACCCAGGTCGACCACATAAATCCTTTGTGGTATAATAATCAAATCGCTCCACCCGACCACTGAGGGTAAATCAAAGAAACCACCAACAAAAGCCATCCCATCCCCCATCCCCCGTGTGGTTTTGATGGAGAGCAATGCACCCCCCACACACACACACACAGGCACACTCTCACGCGCACAAACACTTACTCGGCGTTTCACACCCAACGCACTCACACACCCACTCCGCACCCAGGGTCCACCTCACACACAATACACACATCTCTCTCGACACACAACCTCTCTCACCACACAATCTCACACACACAATCCCAGCACACCAATCAACACACCACGCTCCACAACTCACTCACACACCGCCCACAATCACAAACTCACACACATCAACACGCTCATCCACGCACCTAATGTCACGCACGCACATGCACCACATAGCCTGCTCTCTTTTGAAGTTTCTGGTCAAAAGATCCGGATCTTCCAAACGACTGATCAAAAATACATAACCCTAATACATAAATACAAATAAGGGAACGAAGCGCAAGCAAAAGCTATCGCTTGCCGGCCCAAAACGGAAAGGGCGGAGTGTAAATAAATACCGATCGCTAAAAGCAAATGGAGAACGGAAGTGCCTTCGTTAATCAGCTTCAAACGCGACGAGAAAAACAATATAATGGAGCGAGACATCTCAGCCCTACACTATAACAATGCCCTTTCTACTCATGTCCTTCAGGAGCATTACAAGGCCGACCTCCTTGCCGAGGCCGGTCGTCCGCTGAGCCTATCAAATAAATAGAACAAAACAAAAAGCGATCGGGAGAAAGAAACGGGAAGCTCTGTGGAGAGCAGGTGAGACGGATGAAGTCTCAAAAAACACACTTTTAAGCGGCCAACAGTGACCAATTCGCAAAAAGGCGAAGATCAGGCAGCATAAGTGGCGTGTTGGAGTGATGATCCGACAGCTACTGCCTGTGACGAGGGTCTTAAATACCCACAGACAGCAGCTGAGGATCCTTTGCTCTGATTGCGCTGTCAAAGTCTATTGAAAGCGCAACCAGAGCGGCTGTCAGGAGTCATGCCAGGAATGTGATGTTGCTGCCCAACCTATGGGTCATTCCTATTCATGGCATCCTAACAGTACCAAAACCCCCCCCCCCTAAGGTCGTCGTCCCTACGCCAGCAACGTCCACCTAAGCAACCTAGGCCGCCGGCCGAGGAGCAGACACCCGCAGCGCAACGCATAGGCCAGCGACCCAAGATGCAGGGTCAAAACGCGGCCCAGGGACCGAGCCCAGGGCTGGCAATTCATGGGCCGGAGCTCGGCACTGGCAAAAAAGAGCCGGATCCGGCCTGCAGAGGCCGACGAAAAAAGCCGGGGCCAGGGATCTGGCCAGCCGCATAGATGCCAAGGACCTCAGAGACGAGGCTAACAAAGGTGACCATGGCGACACAGGGATCGGTCGTGGCAACCGTGGTGCGGGGTTCGGGACCAGAGATCGCGGCGCAGGGACCGGTCTGCGTGACCGAGGCACAGGGGTCGGCAGCAACGACCGGTGCGTGAAATGCCCAGGCGTGGAGCCTACCGGCTCAAACGTGGGACTAGGAGGCACAATGGACTCCTGCGCGGGGCCAGGCGGTGCCAACAGTGCAACCGTGGAGTCCAGCTGCTCAAACACGGGACTGACTTGCGCGGCAGGCCCCAGTGCAGGGCCAGGGGGCGCCATAGGCTCAGGCACGGGGTCTGACTGCCCCGGTGCGGAGCTTGAAAGCGCGTTGAGCCCAGGTTTACCGCTGGGGGGCGCTGTGCGCTACTCTCGTCAGCTAGTGCATTCATTGCACTTGGTGAACTGGCCAGGCTTGTACTATAATCCCTCCGTGGAGCCTTCTTGCTCACAAACACTGGACCTACAGGCCAAAGGCTCCTGTATGGGGCCAGAGCGTGCACGAACTCCTCACACCGTGGAGTCATTGTGCCGAACACGGGCTTTTGCGTGCAACAACGGGCCCCAGATAACAATGCCAGGGGCGCTATAAAAAAAACTCTCAGTCACGGGTCTGACTGCCCAAGTGCGGAGCCAACTGGCGTGTGATTCTCCAGACAGAGCTTAATTGTCTATGTGCTCCGTTCGGGACCTGTTAGACCCTCATAACCCTGACTGACCTCCTACGGGATCTACGCAGGCGAAACTCCGCATCAATGGCCAGGCCAGGTCATAAAGCCTCTGTAATGAGGAGGGCGGCCTGAAGCCAGATCCAGCTCGGCTCAACACCTCCTCATTAAAGCACCTAAGCACCCGAAAAAAAAGGGGCTATAGGACCTGTGTATCGAAGTCCGGAAGTTGACGGCAACGTTGTTTGAAGTCCCCCACTAATTCCAGGACCGACCTGGTCCCTTGCCTCAAGGTTGAGGTCCCAGGGGTCCTAGGATAGACGGCCCATACTGAGGGGCTTTCCCGAGTACAAGGGTTCACCCCCTGGAAGGAGTCAAGGGTGCATGAATCGGTCCTAAGGTGACCGTGGCGCGGGGAACGGGGCCAACGATCGCGGCGCAGGAATCGGTCCTGACCGTAACACAGGGGGTCCGTGCGGCAACGACCGGTGTGGTCAAAACACCCAGCGTGTAAGCTTTTTCTGCTGCAGACGCGGGGGGTAGGTGGCGAGTGGGCTCCTGTTAAGGGGCCAAGGCGGCGTGACGGCCTCACCGTGGAGTCTTTGTGCCAAACAAACGGGGCTTGGTGATGCGCGGCAAGGCCCAGGTACAGGCCCAGGGGGCGCCATACGCTCAGGCACGTTGTCTTATCGCCCAGGTGCGGAGCCGTGGAGTGCGCGACTAGCCCAGGTTCAAAACTGGGGGGGCGCTGTGCGCTTCGCTCTGCTGCCATTCGAGCATTCGTGTGGCTCGTGAACGGGGGGCTATGTGGGCCTATAGGCTCTGGACGGGGTCTGGATCGCCCAGGTCGGAGCGTGAGTGCGCGACGAGGCCCAGGTTCAAACTGGGGGGTCGCTGTGCGCTCCTCGCTCTGCCAGTTCCGAGCATATTCCTTTTGCTCGTGAACGGGGCTAGGTGCGCTAATAGGCTCTGAGGCTCTGGCACGGGGTCTGATCGCCCAGGGTGCGGAGGTGAGTGGCGCACGGCCCAGGTTCAAAACTGGGGGGCGCTGTGCGCTCGCTCTGCCAGTTCGAAGCATTCCGTGTGCTCGTGAACGGGGCTAGGTGGCCGCTATAGGCTCTGGCACGGGGTCTGGATCCGCCCAGGTGCGGATCGTGAGTGCGCGCCCAAAAGCCCAGGTTCAAAACTGGGTGCGCTGTGCTCATTCGCTCTGCCAGTTCGAGCATGTCCGTTGCTCCCGTGAACGGGGCTAGGTGGCGCTCAATAGGTAGGCCTCTGGCCCGGGGTCTGAATCGCCCATGGTGCTGATCGTGAGTGCGCGACGAGCCCATGTTTCAAAACTGGGGGCGCTGTGGCGCTCCGCTCTTGCCAGTCGAGCCTTCCGTGTGCTTCGTGAACGGGGCTAGTTGGCGCTATAGGCTCTGGCACGGTGTCCTGATCGCCCAGGTGCGAGCGTGAGTCGCGATGACCCAGGTTCAAAACTGGGGCCCGCTGTGCGCTCGCTCCTTCGTCCAGTTTCGATCATTCTGTGTGCTCATGAACTAGCTAGGTGGCGCTGTAAGCCCTGGCAAGGGACCGGGTTGGATGGGAGCTGATAGGGAGGAGGCCTCTCCTCTTCCTCTCACGCTGCTCGAGGCGGCCTCCGCCAAAAACGGCCAGCTCGAGCATGGTGATCAAGAAGAGGCCTGAGGTAGGAGCACAGCCTCATATCCACCTCATCAACCAGCCCATTCCTGAAGGGGGTGATCAGGGCTGGTCCCTGCAGCCACTCTGTGTGGCTAGGCTATAAATTCAGCCACATCTCCTGCACCGTCTGCGTAACTTGATCAATATTTAAAATGGTCATTGGGTCGGGGGCGGAGTAGGTGGCTTGGGGTCCGGATGGAGAGCCGCTGAACAATCCATCCGGGCTCCAACGTGGGACGGCGACGGCGCGAGGGCTGGGCAATTTGGGACGGGCAGGGGCCTTCGAAAATTCCTCGGGCCTTAGGAGGAAAAGAATCCTCAAGCAAGGACAAACAATTGTCCTCGTTAGATACGATAAAGTCCCAACCCGAGGATAAGTAAAAAATCCTCCTCAGAAGGATACGAAAAGATCTTCATCGTGGGAATAAGAGCATTCCTCATCGAGGTCATAACAAAAATCTCGTATGAGATACAAAAATCCTCCAGCTTCTAGTCACGACGCTTATGGGCCCCCCAAATGCCGACCGCGACCCAGGTAGCTAAACACCCTACCCCGCCTTCTGCGGCGTCTGGGACCTTCTATTGGAAAAGGGTCCAGGAGCTAACGCTGGGTCCCGTTGCTGGTCCGGGGAATCATTTTGTTAAACGATTCGCCATGTAGGAACGATGGCGAACCGTCAAAAGAAAATAGAAAAGGGGGTTGGGACCCAAATGCAGTTAGCTCCAGATGGTAGTAGTGAACTGAAATATAACAAAGAAGTAAAACACTAAATAATAGAATGCAAATAAAAGTGAGAAACTAAATAAAGAAAGTCACCTCAGTGGCTGGGGAGCGAACCCAGGTCGACCACATAAATCCTTTGTGGTATAATCAATCGCTCCACCCGACCACTGAGGGTAAATCAAAGAAACAACCAACAAAAGCCAATCCCCCGTGTGTTTGAGGGAGAGCATGCACCCCCACACACACACACACACACACACACACACAGGCACACTCGCATGCGCGCACACACGTGAGCACGCACACGCGCGCACACACGCACGCACACACACACGCGCGCGCACACAAGCACACACACACACGCGCGCACACACGCGCGCACACAAGCACACACACGCGCGCACACACAAGCACACAAGCGCACACACACAAGCACACACACGCGCGCACACGCACGCACACACACACACGTGCGCACACGCACGCACACAAGCACACACAAGCACACGCGCACGCACGCACAGATGCACGCACGCACATGCACACACTAGAGCCGGCTCGCTTTGGAAGGGGCGGGGCAAGGCTCCGGATCTTCCAAACGAGCTGAAGCAAAAATAAATAACCCGAATACAATAAATACAAATAAGGGAACGAAGCGAAAGCAAAAGCTATCGCTTGCCGGCCCAAAACAGGAAAAGGGCGGAATGAAAGAAAATACCGATCGCTAAAAGCAAAAGGAGACGGAAGTGCCGCGGTAATCAGCGGCAGCGCGACGAGAAAAATAGAAGAGAATGGAGCGAGTAAATTCTCAGCCCTACACTATAACTAATGCCCTGTCTTACCTCATGTCCTTCAGGAGCATTACAAGGCCGACCTCCTTGCCGAGGCCGGTCGTCCGCTGAGCCTATCAAATAAATAGAACAAAACAAAAAGCGATCGGGAGAAGAAACGGGAAGCTCTGTGGAGAGCAGTGGACGATGAATTCCTCAAAAACACGCTTTAAGCGGCCAGCAGTGACCAATTCGCAAAAAGGCGAAGATCAGGCAGCATAAGTGGCGTGTTGGAGTGATGATCCGACAGCTACTGCCTGTGACGAGGGTCTTAAATACCCACAGACAGCAGCTGAGGATCCTTTGCTCTGATTGCGCTGTCAAAGTCTATTGACAGCGCAAACAGAGCAGCTGTCAGGAGTCATGCCAGGAATGTGGAGTGTTGCTGCCACCTATGGGTCATTCCTAGCATGGCATCCTAACAGCTTCAGGTCCTTCCACAACATTTTGATTGGATTAAGGTCAGGACTTTGACTTGGCCATTCCAAAACATTAACTTTATTCTTCTTTAACCATTCTTTGGCAGAACGACTTGTGTGCTTAGGGTCGTTGTCTTGCTGCATAACCCACTCTTGAGATTCCGTTCGTGGACAGATGTCGTGACATTTTCCTTTAGAATTCTCTGACATAATCCAGAATTCATTGCTCTATCAATGATGGCAAGCCGTCCTGGCCCAGATGCAGCAAAACAGGCCCAAACCATGATACTACCACCACCATGTTTCACAGATGGGATAAGGTTCTTTTGTTGGAATTCAGTGTTTTCCTTTCTCCAAACATAATGCTTTTCTTTTAAATCAAAAAGTTAAATTTTACTCTCATCCGTCCACAAAATATTCTTCCAGTTGCCTTCTGGCTTGTCCACGTGATCTTTAGCAAACTGCAGGCAAGCAACAATGTTTGTTTTGGAGAACAGTGGCTTTATCCTTGCAACCTTGCCATGCACACCATTGTTGTTCAGTGTCATTCTGATAGTGGACTCATGAACATTAACATTAGCCAGTGTAAGAAAGGCCTTCAGTTGCTTAGAAGTTACCATGTGTCCTTTGTGACCTTACCAACTATTACACGCCTTGCTCTTGGAGTGATCTTTCTTGGTCGACCACTTCTGGGGAGAGTAACAATGGTCTTGAATATCCTTCATTTGTACACAATCTGTCTGACTGTGGATTGGTGGAGTCCAAACTCTTTAGAGATGTTTTTTAACCTTTTCCAGCCTGATGTACATCAACAACTCTGTTTCTGAGGTCTTCAGAAATCACCTTTGTTCGTGCCATGATACCCGTCCACAAACGTGTTATGAAGAGCAGACTTTGATAGATCCCTTTTTTTTTAAATAAAACATGGTCCCCACTCACACCC
Organism: Ancistrus triradiatus; assembly: GCA_025084515.1. NCBI lineage: Eukaryota > Metazoa > Chordata > Actinopteri > Siluriformes > Loricariidae > Ancistrus > Ancistrus triradiatus. Next base: position 175,628 of record JAJAGP010000503.1, read on the forward strand.
GATTGTCATCCCATTGATTGAAAGCACCTAACTATAATTTCACCGTTAAATGAACTGCTAATCCTAGAGGTTCAGGTGCTTTTGCCACTCACTAATATGTAATATTGGATAATTTTCCTCAATAAATAAATTACTTTTAGGACTTCTGATGAACAAAATCTTATGATGTTTTAGGTCATATTTATGCAGAAATGTAGAAAATTCTAAAGGCTTCACAAACTTTCAAGCATCACTCTATCTATCTATCTATCTATCTATCACATCTTTATATTAATGCATTTCACAATAAATAAGTAAATAAATAGGACAAACATAAAACAGACAGTGGTGCCTCAAATTTTAAGGCTCTGAAGTAACAGGAAGGTTGTGAGTTCACATTCCAGCTCCAACCACAGAAATGTGTTAGCGCTCAGTGGTTGCTTTTTCACATCGGCATAACGACATGGTGGTGCAGTATTTAACACCACCTCACAGCTCCAGAGACCCTGAATTTGTTCTCCATGTTCTGCATGGGTTTCTACCAGATTCTCCAATTTCCTCCACATTCCAAAAAACATGCATTAGGTTAACTGCCATTTTTAAAGGGTCCCAGTGAGACACATTGCACGTCCCTGCGATGGATTGGTGCCCGTCTAGGGTCGGTTGCTGCCTTGTGCTATGCACTGCCAGCGTGACTACAGAGCCATAGAATATTGGAATAGCATGGCCATTATATGACAAATTATAGTAATTGTAAAAGCACTTCATATTTAACCACAGGGACAGTTGCTATGGCTGAGAAATGTTTGAGTTCAATATGAGACCTTAGGTAACTTTTCCTCCCTTCAGAAAAAGCAGATATATACTGTATGAGAGTCAAGCTATTGGCAGAGCTTACATAAGCAATTGCTGTTTTTCTCAGGAAAAAATCTTGATAGACGGGAGGCCTAAGTAAAGTCTCATTTTCTTTCCAGTTAATTTCACTGCTGACTAGTAGAAACAACATCAGATAGGAAGGCAATCCATTTTGTGATATTCTGTTCCTGTAAACATACTGCTGCCCTTAGCCTTCAACTTGTAAGCTCCATTCTAACTCCATATGGATAAGGGTATCTGCTAAATGCAGTAAAAGGAGTTTAAAAGATGTGCAAGCTAGCATTTAGGAATGGGCTGGTTTATTGGTTAATTCAAGAACAACTGAGATGGTCATTTTGAGCATTTTGAATTTTGAGGTGTAATAGCTTTGACAATAAACCATCCATGTCTAACAACCTTTAACTTTTATAATATTATAGCATATTTTGGTAAGACATTGCTATGAAATTAATATACAAAGCACAATCATGCTCTGAGCATTTATACCTTGAAAGGACATAGCGACTATTATGAACGACATCCCATCTGCCCAAGTCAGCTGTGTTTTTTTTGGGGGGGAATTTATGGAATCCTGGGCTTCCTAATGTTAAGGCTCTGGAACAGAGGTTGACTTCAATCCTGGCTCCACCAATTTGCCACCTTTGGGCCCTTGACCACAGACCCCTTAATTTGCTCATATCAGTTGTAAATCACTCTGGATTAGGATGTCTGCTAAATTTCTGTAAATGTAATATATTTCATTTAAAAAAAAAGGTGACATTTGTAACTTTAAATGGAAACACCCTGGTTGGATATCATTGAATTAAATAGGGTTGAACCCCATTATCACCATGTTCCTCCTTCCAGAAAAGTGTTCTGTTAGAAAATAATCAGTTTTCCACCCCATGCTTTCAATAAACTTTCACTTGAGACAGGATATTGGGTGGAGCTTTGCCTCCATACCGCATGTACATGCATTCCTTTTTGCTAAATCAGTTTGCGTTTTTACACCCAAACATTTTTAGGAAATCAAAGACTGAGCTGACACATCACCAGACATAAAGATCTAGTCACTAATAATGTGGGCAATTTCTCTTTGCAATTAGTAAGGAAAGCTGCAGTGAGTTCTGCACGTTCTGAGATGTTCTTCAATCTAAATGCGTCTGGCTGAGTGCAGCTGACTCTTTGATGGACTTGTTAACAACTTGTCTCTTCACTCTCTGTATAAGTAGAAAAGAAGAATGCTTCTTTGCATCCAGGCCAAGGGTCTCACACCATGACAGACAAACACTCTCTGGATCAATAGTGGACTAAATCTTAACTCGTTGTCTCTTGCAAAGTGCACCATTAGATCAATGCCTGCAGTCTCACAATAACAGGGTGATTCACAGCTTTTAGTTAGGGAGAGGAGACATTCGTCTTAAAATGGAGAACACACAAGTGGTTTCAGTTGTTTTGTGATTTTTAAGAGTGGGAAAAACTGTGTGTATGTGTGTGGACATTACACATGCATCGACATTGGTGCTTTGATGCAGCAGTTCTCAGGACCAAAATCAATAAAGTCAACAACTGGAATGACGATGACACATTGACCTCATGGTGTCAGGGCAGAAAAAAATGTTCATTATGTAGTCAACAGGGACATGCATATTAAATGTGTGCATGGCCAGCCCTTTGTAAATGGTCTGGGCATGTAAATAATATTTTGCGGATTTACATGGAAATATAGCAGGTTAAAACACTCTGTTGTAAAGCAGAACACAGACAAAAACATTATCTAGCACGGTTAGCTTCAGCTTAGTCCCTACCCTACAGAAATACCCATAAACTAGTTGTGTACAATATGTAACGCCTATGATAATATCTTATCAACTAAAAAAAAGGGGTAGGATAGACTACTGGGAATGCACACTGACTGCATGAAAGACAAAATACCAACAGCCTCACAGTCTACGTTGTTACATTTAATCTGCTCATTCTCACTCACATGGAAGTGTTTTGGCTTCGAAAAGACATGTTTCTCAGTAGACAGCAATCTGCAAACTGTGTCAGATACTGGTTGCCATTAAAGACAGCTCGATAACTAACTTATTTCACCATCTGCAAACAAACAACAGCGCAGAATATTAAGATTATGACAAATTTCATGAGTCAGCTGTCCACAACAGGATTAAACCAGCCAACATTACCAGCATAAAAACACACTCAGGAAATTTTAGTGGCATCATTCTGCAAAAATGCCTTACGACAAGAAAAGAAACAGCTGGCAACATATAACAAATGCTGTCATCAATTACACTGCAAAAGAAAACGGTCGAGAGAGATAGGTGCAAACTACTTTTGAATACTTTAGACCTAAGATCATACACTGCTAAATTATTGTCTAATAATTGTTATTGACAATGTATACTATGTAAAAATATATATGATATTTATTTATTTATTTCTAATTTTGCACACCCCTACCATAAACTGTTATTGTAGTAAATCATAAAAGCTATAAACAGCTAAACTTCGACAGAACTTTTCCACTCCTGAATGGCTTCCCATTAGCCATAAAAGGCAGTACATAACATTATGTTATAGCTTGCTGTGTACTGCACTTACTGTATGTAGATCATAAGTAATTTCTCACCATTGTCTTAGAAAAACCTATAGCGATTTTTTTTTTATGTGCATGGGTAAATGAATAAATAAATCAATCCTCTAGACTTTTGAGCTTACTGGGCCCCACCCACACATGTATCTTGGTCTTCCATATTTGAAAATAACTGCACTTGGCAAGAATGGCTGCAGAATGAATATACTTCCCTGTAAATCTATAAAAACATTTCTATAATTACATCAACAAGTCGTGTCTTACCACACAAACTTAGTCCAGGTTTGCATTCCTCAGATATCATGGTTCATATTGACATGATAATATCACGCAGTTTCTGACGATTTGTCAGCTGCACATGCATGATGTGAATCTCCTGTTCCTATGGATACAAGGCATGACAGATCCATGCTTTGATATTGTTTATGCCAAGATTCTGACCTTAACATCTGAATGTCCCTGTAGAAATTGAGACTCATCAACCAAGGAATTTTTTTTCAATCTTCTATTGTCCAAATTTGGTGAGCCTGTGCAAATTGTAGCATCAGTTGCCTATTCTTAGTGACACCTGGTTTGGTTTTCTGCTGCTGCAGACCATCTGCTTCAAGGTTCAATGTGTTATGCATTCAGGGATGCTCTTTTGCAAACCTCAGTTGTAACAAGTGGTTATTTGAGTTACTGTTGCCTTTCTATCAGCTTAAACCAGTCTGGCCATTCTCCTCTGACCTCTGACATTAATAAGGCATTTTTGCCCAGAGAACCTCCAATCACTGGATGTTTTCTCCCTTTTGGACTATTCTCTATAAATACCAGATATGGCTGTGTGTGAAAATCCCATTAGATCAGCAGTTTTTGAAATATTCAGTTAACACTCAGAGATAATGATGATGATGGGGGATGAGATATATGATTAGCCGATGAGCTATTTGCATTAACAAGCAGTTGAACAGGTGTACCTAATAAAATGACTAATCATGTCATTCTAGAGATGGCTGTGAAAATCCCAGTAGATCAGAAGTTTTTAAAATATTCAGTTTAATACTCGGAGATGATGATGACAATGATGATGATGATGATGATGATGATGATGAGGTATACGATTAACTGATGAGCTATCTGCGTTAACAAGCAAGTATAAAATGATTGATTATGCCATTTGACTACTATTCAACAAGAAACCGTGCTTCTACACCAACCTCTTAGAATAAGAAACATTATTTATTTTATTTATTTATGTATTTTTTCATCTGTAATTCCTCTGTACTTATCTATTCCCATCTATTAATGGTGGAAGAATGAGGGAATGGAAGGACCTCTAATGGGAGCGGCTTTATCTGAGCGTGTGCAGAAACCATCTGGCAGGTGGTAATGATGATTTAGACCACACTTTTCTCTGACCACACGGCTCTCGGCAGAGCTTAATGAGGTGAAAAGCTTACTTTAGGACAAAGCAAATTATGGGCAAAGCAATCAATAGGGTTAGTGAGTGAAACCCACTGGCCTTTTTGGCTCACCCCTTGTAACTAAGGTGAAGGAACGTATCGATCCACCCTCATTGCAGGAGTGTTTTCCTTCTATCAGTGATTTAATTATTTTTTTATGTATTTAATTGAACTCAAATAGGCAAAAGGCACCATGCTCATTCCATTAGACATGCCAGCTTGGAGTGGTATTTAGATCTCACACATACAATGGACTATATATAGATCACATTCCCTCCTGCATGTAATGTCTGACTTAGTTTATCAAGTCTTCAGGACAGTCTGTCTAAAATATAGGGAGTTTAACTTTTTTTCTAGAAAAGAAACTTAAAAATATACCATCTGTATAATTTTGAAAAATTTAAAGTTTGAACTGTGCCGTGATGCGAAAGACACTAAATGTCTCCTTAAATTTAATTTCCTCAGTTGTTGCAAATGCTTGAAAGAACTGTTGTATATTGTGACATTTCAAGGTCTATTGAATCATATTTCTACTTGAATCATATTTCTGGATATACTACAGAGCAGAACAAGACAGAAACAGAGACTGAGAAAAAAAAATTGCATAGGAGTCAGAGCTTTTAGCATATGTTAAATGTAATTTTCCTTTATTTGCAAATTCAATGGCTCATGCTGTACTTTCAGAGAGTGTTACAGCTTCCTTTGCCCATTGTCTTGTGAAATAATGGTTTCTGGGCAATTTATGTGCAAAGCCAAGGACAATTTTCATTTCTCTCTGTAGAAGATTTAGTTCCTCCCTCCCCCTGCTATTGTGCATCCTTTTGCTCCATCAGTATAATTTCACATTTTAGGACAGACTGGTGCACTTGATTGCTAATAACCATGAACAATAATGTTCCATGAACCGAACAGACGCTTGAGTTCATACAGATAATTATATATTATTATATATCCTCATATCTAAAAAAACAGCATAGTTCAAATACAAATCAATAAATACATAAAACTTTGCAAATGATTATTCAAAATAGGAGCTCTTTCAAATGGTGGGTACAAGTGTGTAGCCAAAACGGTTTCATTATTGTAAAATATTCATTTGTTTTGACAAATGAAGGACATGTGGACAGAAGTATGAAGAAAGATATGTCAAGGATGTCTTGCACTGACTCCCATGGACCTGACAGTTATTCCCCCATTGCTGCTTAAGAGACCTAACAAACGGAAGTCTTTACTCAAGAAGCAGACAGAACAGAGCTGAATATGCATAATCATGTGACATGTTAAAAGCAATTCCGAGTGGCCCCTCTGTCCAAGAAAAGTGGAAGCTTTCAAAAACCTCTCACATCTTATAGAGTACACAGATTCTCTGATGCTGCAATGCATCTCTGCTTGCTATTCACCCACAAAAACAGGGCCCACACATCCAAGATTAATTACTGCCTGTCACATGATAAGCTGATTTATGTTCTACTTTGATGGCTTTTGGCCTTATTTTAAAATTTTCTACCTCAAGATAAATATTACTTAGTGCCTTAGTTTTTTTTTATTATTTATTTATCTGAAGCAATCAAAAAACAATGAAACAAACACCAAAGACGAAATTTTGCATCTCATTTCATGTGCACATTAGGCAAAATATAAAACTTTATATTTAAATTAAACTTCTACTAAATTTAATCCTAATTTGTGAACTCCATGGCTCAATAAACGTGCTGAAAGTGTGTAGAAAAAAATCACACTAACCATCAAGTAGATGTTATTTACAATTCAAAATTGTATTTGGCAATTGAACTTGTAGCGAAATTCTTAGAGGTATTGAGCTATTGTACTTAAAAATATATCTTTATATGTATGTCTTCACACACACACACACACACACACACACACACACACACACACACCGACACTTGTCTTTCTATCATTATGAGAACTTTCCATTCACATAATACTACTGTAACAAATGAATTCTACATCTAAATGTAACCCTAAATTTAACATCAGCAGACTAATACAAATATTTGCTTTTGGTTTTTCAAACGAAGGTTGTGCAGTTTGTAAAAAATAAAAGACATTTTTAAAAGTAATATACAAATTGCTAGTGCTGACACATTTTGATCTTTCGGTCCAAACATGCATTTAGAGTTGTGGGAACCAGCATGATTTGTTCCCACAAGGTAAAAAAAAAAAAAGATCTTTCAATACTTGTGGGGAGAATTGATTCCAAACAAGCAATTGAAACATGAGGGGACAAGCTTATATATGTATATATATATATATATATATATATATATATATATATATATATATATATATATATATATATATATATATATATATATATTTATAGATTTGTTTCTTTTATATATATATATATATATATATATATATATATATATATATATATATATATATATATATATATATATATATAATTTGTTTCTTTTTTTTTATCTACTCACAAATTTAATGTATTTATTTAAAATATGTTTGCTTTCCATGAATGAACCGAGTAACTCAAGTAAGAAATAACCAATTAAATCAGTATATTAATAAATATTAATAACCATCACCACCACCACCAACACCAACAACAACAACAAGAAGGACACACAGTAATGATGAGAGATATAAAAGCACATACATACAGCATTAGCGATCACATTCATTCTTGCGTGCCAAACTACAGGAAGAATGTGTAGCAAATAATTAACTTTCTTCAGCCGCACAACTTTATGCATTATTTAAACATCAAAGTGGAAGAATCTTGGCTGTGTCCCATCTATTTTTCATTTTAGGGACTTTGTGTAGCTCCGTTAACTTCGCAATGTTGCAAAGAATTTTTGCTGACCTGCTGTGTAACCCAGATGTTTCATCATTTCCTTGGCCAGCTCTGGCAGTATCTGTGACCTTGTATGTGCAATGGGCATTGTACATGGCAGATCCGGAGACAGGCTCTTATTTAGGATACAGTACATCAGAAGGTGCAACTATTCACAAGTGCCATGACCTTCTTTAACTGAAATCAGCACACTCAACATGGTTACAAATTCTTAAGAAAATTATATTTAGAAAAAAAAATGATTGGGTTTCTAGACTTGTGTTTTTAGTAAACCATAAAATATAATATTACATTTTATGCAAAGAGTTGGGCAACTTTCCAGATGATCCATTAGTGTTTTTTTTTTCTGATTTGCTAATTTGTCCAGTAAAATATCCATATGTCCATTCTAAATAAAAAAAAAGAATACCCTAACCTGATCTGACTTTACTTATACTCTGTTCAGGGTTTTGTGTGTGTGTGTGTGTGTCGGGAGGGAGGGAGGGAGATGTTATAAAGCCTATACAGGAATTGGTGCTGGTAAAGGTGCTTTCTGGATGGACCGCATGTTCATCTCATGGCCCTATAATCACACCACACCACCCTTCACTTTGCAAGCCCAGCCTGGGGTTTCTGAACAGATCCTCAGTAACTGCTGATTCTAGTAACTGACTGTTATCTACGAGCCACGGGAGCTGTCTATCAATTAAGTAAATTTATAAGTCATTAATAAGAAAATCAAATAAAATCTGGCTTTCCTGATCATGAGAGAGTAGACAAAGTGTATATACATATGGAAAAAGAAAGGTTGTGAGCAGCTTGAGCACTACTGGTAATTGGTAGTGAAAATCATGCCAACTCTCAGGATTTCCTGCTCTCTCACGTGAACATGCAAACTTTCCAATATAAAGCTTTACATCACTGACAGCCAACTGTCAGATAGAACAGTTCTAAATGGAAGTTCAGGCCATCAACTATTCATCATGTTGAATGAAACTAGTGCGGCTAGCACAGCAACAGCGAGGCAGGTGAGCTGATAAACACATTCTGCTGTGACATATCTGGAGAGAGTAAAGGCCAGGGTCTGGGACATCAATCAACCTCAATTTATCAATGCTTTCACTTGGCTCTGCACCATCAATGCTGTACAAAGGCAAGAGAATAGAGCAGAAGCTGTGAGCCGCAAAGGGCAACGATTCATATTCCTTTTGAACATGGTGCACCGAATATTCAGCCTCATCTGCCACCCTCTGCTTTGGGACTATTGATTTTATTTAGTTGTCTTGCCTCCTCTTACTCCATTTGCCACAGCGCAGCCTTGTTCTTGATCTTAAGCATTTACCTTTTTGTGTCTGTTCTTAAAGAATGGCTTGAGGAGAAAGATTGCACAATTGCCTGTTTCTTGTTATTCAGTGGTCTTTGTTTAGGTGTTTTTAGCAGCAACTCTTTGTTATGGCTATCGCATTTGTTATGTCTCACAAGAGACCACAGCTTGTGAAATGCATTTATGTGTGCATAACTAATTTCATTTGTACATTTAATATACAGTATATTTCCTTTGTGCATCACAAGGAGGTTTTTCCCTCTCATATTACTAGTCATGTCCTAGTTTCTTCATTCAGACTGAGGACTAAACATAGCAAGCTTCACACCCATAATCAGATGAAATTTTAACAAATTTCATGTTATGTACAAAACTGGTGTATGAGCCTAAATCTGCAGCTTTTGAATTTTTACATGACAATGTGCAAATTGTGTTTCTCTCCTAAATGTATATGCACTTATAAGAAATATGTTATTTGATAACTACAGGCACAGATTCCCAATCTTTGTCTGCATGCATGGTAACATTTTGCATAGATTAATTATATATTATATTGGCATTAGGTTAATTTTATTTCATTATAATTCCATTTGGCAGCTCCAGTGGCTCAGTGGTTAATGCCAACAGCTGGAAATGGTAGTTACTGAAGGCCTGGGTTAAAATCTTAAGTGGGTTGCAACATGAAGATTGTGTGGTGCGTTAACGGAGGCCCTGCTACAAACTGGTGCTCTGTACATGGTGTATCTCTGCCTGCAGCCACTGAATTATGGGTTTTTCTCCCCCGAGACCCTGCCCAGGGTAAGTGGGGGTAAAACACAAAGCATTTATTTGCTGTTGCTTATAATCATATGCTTAGCATTTGCTGTACTTGTTATTGAATAAATATATCAGTGTCAATTATTGACCCATTCATTTACTCATAAGAGAAAAACAGCTCAGATGTTTATTTATGTACCTTTTGCACCTAATTGCTTGAAGGGTTCCATCAGCTTCAATTTGAAATCCACAACAACTGAAACCTATTTTATTGTTTGGTTAGTTTTGTTTAGTTGCCATCTTTTTTCTATAAGCTGTATAACAAGTCATGACAACATCTATAAAATATTATGTCATGATGACTGAGTGCAGTCCAAAGAAACAAGTCCAAAATGCACAACTGTAAACAGAAGTGTTTCGAACAGTATATTAGCAATTAAAATCAATTATCATTTGAATCTAATGGCATATTCTTTTAGTCTAGACTTGCAGGTCTCAGTGGTTACCAGACCACTAACAGAAAACAATTAGTATGCATTATTAAGTGCAATTTTCATGATTAGTTATGCTCATTAATACACTGGCTGGTAATTTCAGACTCATTCTTTAGGTCACATGTCTTCTCATTAACTCTCAGTGTTGATAGCTCTGTGGAAGTGTGATTCACATATCAGACCACACTTCAGCATGTGCAAAAACTGCTGCATGCATCTTGTGACAACTGACCTTCGTCGAAGAACAGGCACAAATGCCCTTACCTTGTTTTTGATTGATGGATATACATAAACAACATCCAAAAATGCTTCGCTGCAACATTTGTCGCATTCAGGTTTTGACTGATTGAGGTACCCAGCAAGCCCTTGTGGTCAGACAGCATAATACAAGTACGATGCCAAAGGTTCCTCAGAGATTTATAGGACGTTCAAAACACAAACAAGCATTTCCAGTATATATTCAATACTGTGCAAAAGTCTTAGGAAGTCTATCGTTTCTAGTTTATATTCTGCTTATTCTTCATTTAAATTTTAGTGGACACTGCACTTTGTGGCTCTAGAATTACAGACTGTAGTCCATCTGTTTCTCTACATAATTTGTTAGTATCATTTACTGTGTTCTTTAATGGTCAGACCCCAACACGACAACTGCAGATCAGACACTATTTGTGTGGTGAATAATTCTCAGCACTGCAGTGACACTGATGTGGTGGTCGTGTGTAAGCGTGTGTTGAGTTTTAACGACTGGATCAGACACAGCAGTGCTGCTGGAGTTTAAAACACTTCCCTCACTGTTCATTTATTAGAGACATTCACCTTATTGCTCTCAGATACAGCAGCTCAACTGCTGCAGTTTGTGTTAGTCATCCTCTAATCCTTTGTCTGTGCTCAAAGGACGGTGCCAACAGGATGCTGTTGGCTGAACATTTTTGGCTGGTGGACTTTTTCAGTCCAACACTGACACTATGGAGTTTAAAACTCCAGCACCACTGTGGTGGTACATTCATATCAGTGCAACACACACTAACACATCACTACCACGTCAGTGTTACTGTAGTGCTGAGAATGATTCACCAACCAAATAGCACCTGTCCTGACCATTAGAGAACAGAGTAAAGGGAATTAACGGAGAGATGGATGAACTATGGTCTGTAATTGTAGAACTACAAAGTTCAGTGTTTACTAAAATTAAAATTTATATATATATATATATATATATATATATATATATATATAGATATATATATATATAATATATTTTATATTCACTGACGCGCGCGCGCGCGCGCGCACACACACACACACACACACACACACACACACACACACACACACATACAAAACCAAGAAAAAGGTGAAGGTATAAGGTATATGTTCATACTTTCCCCTTTTTCTTGGTCCTGTGCATAAGTATGAAGAACAATAAGACAGGGATGGATTAGTGTGAAGGCAGGGAGTCAGTCCCTTACTGAGTATGCCATATGTGTTACACAATGCTCATTGCTGACCACTTCCTGATTGGATCAAGCATGCTTCAACCAAAGTGTATTAGCAGTATGTAAATAAAATGAAATAAATTAGACAAACAACTATGGAGGATGACTATGTGGTAATAAGTATAGTAAAAAAAAACAAAATAATACAACAATAACACAATAATATAAAGATACCAACAAGTCCAATGAGCTTCCTTCACAAAACCAAATTCAACTTACACTGAAGACGCACTAAACTTCCAAGCTTATTAACTTACACGCATAAATAAATCCCAGTGTGTCATCTGAACATTATTTAGGATCATCGGGATATTAGTAAAGATGGTGGCTTATAAATGCCTATAAAATACTTGTCTGTGCTACAGAAGTCAAGAGTTTGTTTATTTATTTAATGTCACAGCAGCATCAATGGCTATTCGTGACAAGAGCAAGGTTATATCATTACTATTCAGACCCACTCAACATGGCTGCAATTTAGAGTGTCCAGTTAACCTAACGTATGTCTTAAGACTGTGGGAGGAAACCAGAGTACCCAGAATAAACTTCACAAACACAGAATATGAGGTTGGGATTTAATGCAGGATCTCTGTAGCCATGGTGACCGAGCTAACTACTTCTGCGACCATGCCACCTTAGAAGTCAAAGAGATACCAGAAGCATATGATTATCTAAAATGCATCACACAAAAACAGGTCAGGACAGTTCAACACAATGTGCATAAGCTTTCTTCCATTTTCACTTTTAAGTTCATAGTGACGAGATGGATTAGTTATTATTCACAGTATCCCTTGCTCACCTCCTGAAATTCTGTTTCATCCATTGCACACGAAAAGTTCTCAAATCCTGTCTTTCTAAAATCTCAAAGATGAGGCATACAAAAGAGCATAAAATATTTATTTGTGGGAAGAGTGAAATATAGGGGTTACAGGGGAGAATAAGTGCACAGATAAGAGATGGGCAGAAATGGAGAAAAATACACAATAAAAAATTGATGCTAAGCTCATATATTGTGTATGACAAATGGGCCACAGTTTATCAGGCCCTTGGTGAATGTGTTCATCATGCCTTGACTCAGACTGGTGTCTTATAACTTAAGATTAAAGCATATATCACTCACTTTCCCTAACCGCTTAATCCAATTTAGGGTGGCAGCAGGGCCAGGGCCTAACTGGCAGTGCAGGGCATCCCTTGACAGGGTACCAGTCCATTGCAAGGCATTGCGAGGCACTTACTTGCCGATTTACTGACTCTGACTGACACACTTTCAGAGACACCAGTTGAGCTAACATTACAATATGTTGTAGGATACTGGAGTACCTGAAAGCCAGACAGACACAGGGCGACCTTATTCAGAGAGAATAAAAAAGTGGTCAGACCTAAAATCTGATGCAAAGATTTGTCAACATTTCAAATATTGTATCAATTTTAATTTGTAATATAGCCTCTGAGAACGCAAGCTCCACAGTATAAAACAGTGGCATTTAAATCTATCAGTAAACAATCTCAACCTACAGTCTATAGAGTGTTCTGTGTCTTTATTTTAAATGTCTAAAATAATTTATTTTAATAATAGACAATTTAAATAAAAACACAAAACTTGGACAAGAACAGGACTTTGACTTGGCCATTCCAAAACATTAACTTTATTCTTAATTAACCATTCTTTGGTAGAATGACTTGTGTGCTTAGAGTCATTGTCTTGCTGTATGACCCACCTTCTCTTGAGATTCAGTTCATGTACAGATGTCCTGACATTTTCCTTTAGAATTCTCTGATATAATTCAGAATTCATTGTTCCATCAACGATGGGAAGCCGTCCTGGCCCAGATGCAGCAAAACAGGCCTAAACCATGGTGCTACCACCACCATGTTTCACAGATGGGATAAGGTTCTTATGCTGGAATGTAGTGTTTTCCTTTCTACAAAGATAATGATTTTCTTTTAAACCAAGATTTATTTTGGTCTCATCTGTCAACAAAACATTCTTCCAATAGCCTTCTGGCTTGTCCACGTGATCTTTAGCAAGCTGCAGATGAGCAGAAGTCTTCTTTTTGGAGAGCAGTGGCTTTCTCATTGCAACCTTGCCATGTGCACCATTGTTGTTCAGTGTTTTTCTTATGGTGGACTCATGAACATTAACATTAGCCAATATGAGACAGGTCTTGCTTAGAAGTTACCCTGGGGGTCTTTGTGACGTTGCCAACTATTACATGCCTTGCTCTTGGAGTTATCTTTATTGGTTGACCACATCTGGGGAGGATAACACTGGTCTTGAATTTCCTCCATTTGTACACAATCTGTCTGACTGTGGATTGGTGGAGTCCAAACTCTTTAGAGACGGTTTTGTAACCTTTTCCAGCCTGATGAGCATCAACAACTCTTTTTCTGAGGTGCTCACCTTTGTTCATGCCATGATACACTTTCAAAATACTTTGTAAAGAGTAGACGTTGATAGATGCCTGTTCTTTAAATAAAATAGGGTGTCCCCTCACTCCTCTTTGTCATCCTATTGGTTGAATACACCTGACTCTAATTTCACCTTCAAATTAACTGATAATATGTAATATTGTATAATTTTCCCCAATAAATAAATGACCAAGTATATTACTCACAGATGCTGGGTTACAAATGCAAATTAATACAATTACAACAATTGCAATACTGACAAATGAGCTAAAAAAATGTATCTTTGCGCTGGAGTCCAGTTATTCACAGCCGACATAACACGTCCTTATGAAGTAGTTTAGAGCAATTAATGACAATACATAAAAACAGGCTAATGAACTGGCATACTCTAATAAATCAATAAATACATCAACCAAAAGAATGCTTAGGTATGATTGTTTTTTTTTTTACTTGGTGGCCATAAGGGAGTTAATTTTGTATGAACCGCTACTTGCATTTAGCTGCAATTCTTAGTTATACCAGTAAGTGTCGCCAATTCCCGCTCGCTCCAAAATGTGCTTGTGGCTGTAGCCACAGGTCAAAGCTTGCACAGATATATGCATGTTTTCCTGCCAAGTATTTCTTTATAAATCACGGTTTTTGCTTAAGATGTTGAATACGCACATTTCAGACCCATTTTTTGGCGTAAACACCATTTATAAATGAGGCCCCAGGTGTGCAGAACCTAACCACAAACCTAGCCTCTGACACTGGTTATAGGCAAAACTAAAAGTGAAAACATTCCTAGACTTTTAAGGAATAAAGGCAGTTAGTTCAGCAAATCCCTGGAGCTTTTTTTTATTCCTTTTGTTCGCCCTTTTTAGCTCCCCAGTTTGGTCCTGCTCAATTCCCATGTCTCTTCACTACAGGGAGATGATCCCTCATCCAGTCTTCACTCCCTGTCAATTGTCTGTGGAACACCCGGACATGTCTAAGGCATTGTAAAAAACTCAAGCGTGGGTCTACATGTTTCTCAATTTTGATGCACACATATTTTACAAAAATTAAAGACTGTAGTAGATTTGTTGAAAGGAAATGCTTAAGGTCTTGATTTCATTAATTAAAACAGCAGAGGCCAATAGTGAACATACTTTTCTCCAAAGGCAGAAAAGTGTATAAATGTGTCGGTTCAGAGCTACACTTTAATGACACATTCCATGACAACATAGTCAGAAGAGAGCTGAAAGCAGGCTTTAAAGAAACTGAACAAGCCAAAGGTCTCTCCTGCCATCTTTCTGTGCTCCTACTGGGCCTTCTCACACTCTGTCTCTCCCCCGTTCATGCGTTTTTCCCTTCTCCTTCTCTGCTCTTGATGACATGGGAGGATGGAGTGTGTTATTTATTGATTGATTTTAAGCGCCACTATACTCTGTTATCTGCAGAGTGCATTAGTGACAATAGGCTGTCTGCTCTTCTGTGCTTTCGCTTGGCCTATCAGACTCTGTATCTGCAGAGATTATGGAGCACCTTTTCAACGGGGGTAGATAGTGAAAGGTTTTGCTTAAAATAGATTATGTGTAGATAAGGTCATTTGAAGGGAGTGAAACAAGATGGTATGGAAAATGCTAATAATAAAAAAAAAATATGCAGTGTTCCTTACATTTTCTTTGACTTTTATTTCATTGCAGACAGCATGAAACCAATATATTAATTTATTTATGTATTAATTTAATTTAATTTAATTTAATTTAATTTTCTGGTAACTTAATTTCATCTGTTAATAAACATTCATTCCTGCATTTCAAGCCTGTAGCACATTCAAAAAAAAAAATGGGACGGGGCAATTTAGGGCTAGTAATGAGGCAATAAATCCAAAAATTATGCGATTTCAAACATGTAACGTCATCAGGTGATTATAATCATGATTTGATACAAAAGCAGTATCCAGGAAAGGCTTTTTTAGGAACAAAGATGGGCAGAGGATCTTCAGTTTATCGACAAATGTGTAAGAAAATTATTTAAATGTTTAAAACCAGTGTTTCTCAAAGAAAGACTAGATGGCATTTACATATTTCTCCCTCTACATATCTCCACATCTATAATAACATTAAACAACTCAAAGACTCTGGACGAATTTCAGTGCATAAAGAGCAAAGGCACAAACCTAAACTGAAGAGGCATGATCTTTGATCCCTCAGATGGCACTGCATCAAGAACCGTCATTCCTCAATAGCTGATAGAACCAAATCTGCAAGGGATTACTTTATCAAGCACTACAATATGGAGTTGCAGTCACAAATGGCACTTAAAATGTTACTGTGGAAAAGGAAAAAAAAATTAAATCCTTATGTTAACCATGTCCAGAAGTGGCGTCGACTTCTCTGGTCTTGGAGGCATCTGGAATGGGCCCTTACACAGTGGAAACATGTACTGTGGTCAGATCAATACAGATCTATTCCAGATCTTTTTATATTAAGAAATGGACTCTGCGTGCTCCGGATCAAAAACGAAAAGGACCATCCAGACTGTTATCAGCAACAAGTCCAAAATAAATGGTCTGCCATGGTATGAGGTTGGGTCAGTCCCCTTGGCAAAGGTCATTTCCACTTCTGTGATGGCAACATTAATGATGAAAAGTACATTGAGATTTTAGTATATAAGCTGCCTTCAAGACAACATCTTTTTCAGGGAATTCCTTCCTTTTTCAACAAGACAATGCAAAACAAGTCAAATCATAAAAAGTTAGGACTGAAATATGTAAATCCCTGGTTTTAAAGATTGAAATACTTTTGTTACACACTTGTTGATAAACTGGAGATCCTCTGCCCATCTTTACTCCTAAAAGACTCAGCTTTTGGTGGATACAGCATTTATATCAAATCATGATTATAATTACCTGTTGACATTACCTGTTTGAAATCAAACCTTTTTTTTTAACCTCTTCACTAACCCTAAATCACCCCAACATTTTTTTGGAATGTGTTGCAGGCCTGAATTGCAGGAGTGGATGTGCATTAACAAATTAAGTTGACCAGAAAACAAACATGAAATATCTTGGGTTCATACTGTCTGCAATGAAATAAAACTCAAAGGAAATGTAAGTAACACTTCATATATTTGTTTGCATTTTCAATACCATCCCAACTTTTCTGAATTGGGGTTGTAGTTCCTCAGAATTGTGGTTGTGCAAGCTGACTAGTCAGGGTGTCAGAAGCAAAATGGATATGGAGGAGAAAGCAGTATTTAAATATTAGAAGCTTCTGTAGATTCACCAAAAATCTCCTCATTCCTCTGATAATCTCTGAGTATCAGCACTTAAAGACTTTTATCTCTCTACCTCCTAGTGTCAATGTTCATTTCTATCTAGGTGTGTTCAACTACAAAAAAAGTCAACGGAACAAGCAATTATTTATGCAACCCTGTTATAGCTATAAATGTGTTAAATTAAGTATACAGCATGACTGTCATACGTATAGTACTGCATATACAAACCCAAATTACGTATATATCAACCCAATACACATCTACACACACACACATATATATATATATATATATATACCCAATGCTAATGGAAATAAGAAGAACTACACTAAACAAGACTGAGTCAAGATTAATCTGCGTTATAGATGAAGATTTGAATGAGGACCTTAGAAGAAGAATTCTATTGTATTTTATTTTTGCATGCAATGTATTATGGATTCAGATAAAATTGAAAGGCTCTGTATTAGTCACTACATCATGATACATAATGAAATGACAATTGACTTTACATTATTATCAATACATACAGTAATGACACTAACTTTTCAGTACCACTTTCATTATTGTGGATTTATCTTCACCGACACTTCCATGTTCATTACAAAGAGTCAAGAGAGGTGGTGTTAAGCCAAGGAAAATCTGTCAGATAGTGAACTGAAAGCATGTCCCAACAATAAGCCATCTGCTGAGATGGTAATTTTTGTTGTATAGTATAATGTATTCTGTCATTTGGGAGGTAATAGTTTGATTTCATCTAAACAATAAATTGGTGGTCTGTGGAAATGTAATGAGTTCCCCACGTCTTTCTCACCTCCAGAGACATTGAAGGCTTTTAGATTGGTGGTTTCAGATTCTAAATGTATTGACTGATCTGGATTAGAGATTCATGAGGTGAAGTTACTGAACAACATGCAACTATGATTCCTTTTATTATTCTTCTCTGTACTTCACATAGTAAAAATCATTTGACATTGATTCTTACAGACTGCATAATTACAGGGTCATTATGGACCTGCAAGAAAAAAAATTGTGAGCCACCCAGAAAGAATTGGGTTTCTGTTTTACTCATAAATTCAGTCAAATTATGACCTGATCTATATTAAGCAAAATACGTTATGCTTAAACCAATAACACATGACTGTACCCCTTTGTCACACAATGTGCACATAGTGATTATACATTCACAATCCAGGATAGAAGCTTTACAAGAAAGCTTGTAGCTTTAAGACCTTCTTTTATCAGTGATATTTGACGTAGCTTCTAATTAAACTTGATTTACAAAAAAATATATATATATATATATATATATGACATTTATTGATCAGATCTTACAGTCAAGGAAGGCCAACTTTTTGCTGCCTTAGCATGGCTAACAGTTGGGATGAGAGTTTGTGTTGCTACACAGTTTTCTTTTTACTCGAAACATGATCTGCCTAAAATATTTCACATGATCTTTAAAAAAATCCTTCCTTTAATGTTGCTGCCTTGACATTTTTTTTGGTTGTGCTTTCAGGTGTCACCTGCAGACACAATCTGCTGTGTCTGAGGGAGGGGATGCCAGCTGAGAAATAATCGCCCAGTGCTGCAACAGCAAACCCAGCTGTCTGATGGGCTGGCATCCTGTCCAGTGCATGCTTAGTCATGCCCCTGTATTTTACAAGGCTAGTTGCTTGAATTAAATAAATGAAATGCATTGATTGGTCTTACTGGCTTTGCTCACAAATAAAGAATGGCTCTTTAGCTTGCAAATGGTTCTTCTTTTGCTAGAATTGCCAATTTGTTTGTATGTTACACTATATGGACAAAAAGTATTGGGAGACATCTCTTAATCATTGAATTCAGGTGTTTCAATCTGTCCCCTAGTGTATAAAATCAAGCTCTTAGTCATTAATTATTTTGACCTCTGTGGTACTGTAACAGGATGACAACTGCAGAAAGTCAGTTCGTGAAATTTCTTCCATGGTCAACTGTGGGTGGTATCATAGAAATATAAAAGCGTTTAGGATTCACAGCAACTTAGTCATGAAGTAGGAGACCATGGAAAGTTGCAGAGTGGAGGTGCCGAGTGCTTAGAAGCATAGTGTTTAAAGGTTGCTCTGCTGGTTCAATAACTGCAGACTGCCAAGCCTCATCTGGCATTAAAATTAGCATACAAACTATGCACTGGGAGTTTACCATGTTTATCAGGGGTTGGCCTAGGCCCCTTGGTTCCAGTGAAGGGAAGTTTTGGTGCTGCAGCATACCAAGACATTTTGGACAATTATGTACGTCCAATTTTGTGGGAACAGTATGGGGGATTTCTGTTGCTGCATGACTGTGACAAATCAAGGTTCATAAAGGCATGGTTGGGTGAGTTTGGTGTGGAAGTACTTGACTAGCCTTCACAGAGCCCTGACCTCAACCCACATTTAGGACAAACTACAATGCAGATTGGGAGTCAGGAATTCTAATTTAACATCAGTGACTGAGCTCACAAATGCTATTCTGGATGAAAGTTCCCAAAATCTTGTAAAAAGCCTTTCCAGAAGAGTGGAAGCTGTGATATCTACAACGCTAGGATCAACACCATATTAATGCCTATGGATTTAAATGGATGTAATATGTACTGTAAGTGTCCCAACACTTTAGTCCATATAGTGTATGTTTGTTGTATGTACAGTGGAACCTCGGAATTCAAACTTCATTGTTTCCAGAAGTCATTAAAACTCTGATTTGCTTGAAGTCAGAATGAAATTAGTAAATTTTGTAAATTTGATTAATCTCTTCCCGAACCCCAAATGATTGTTTTTTAATGCATATATTTGTCTGTAATTAATTAATAACAGCATGAATAAAGCAATACGGCAATAATAATAACAATAATAATAATAATAATAATAATAATAATAATAATAATAAATACATTAAATAAGTTAAATATAAAGACCTGAAATAAGTGAAAATAAAGTGAAACTGTATAGCCACTGAGGTGAACGCAGTTTTGAGATGTGTTATCACTTGGACAGCAGTGCCAAGAATGACAGGGTGCCTGAAATCACACCCATACACTGATATTATATGCATATACATAACATCATAATAAAATAATCAGATAATGTAATATGATATACATAATATGTCTATGGATCAAGCCGTAATTGTTCTTCTTCTTCTTCATTTGGGTTTTATGGTGATTGGCATACCATATCGCTGCATTATCGATACCAAATGGACTGGATTAAGTTGTGTCATCTTTATAAGACTACACCATTGAGTGTTGCTCATGTTCAAGGTCGAAATTCAAATAAAAAATTCAAATGGACCATTCAGTGTCCGAACTGTTCGAGTGAAGAGGCATTTGAATTCCGAGGTTCCACTGCAGTTAAAATATTGTAACCATTACGAACAGTAAAGCAATAAACCCTATTTTTTGCTAAATTCAG
Source organism: Ancistrus triradiatus (assembly GCA_025084515.1). Taxonomy (NCBI): domain Eukaryota; kingdom Metazoa; phylum Chordata; class Actinopteri; order Siluriformes; family Loricariidae; genus Ancistrus; species Ancistrus triradiatus. The sequence goes on from JAJAGP010000503.1 coordinate 196,462, forward strand.
ACAGGTCTGATGAGATTACAGGGTGGTAATTCATTATTTTAATTGACAAGCAATCTTAATGATTGAATGACTGACACTGAAACTTGGCAAATCCTGTTGAGTATATAATGTCTTGTTATAATTGACCCTTAAATGGAGACACCTCATATTGCAATTTCATTATAATTATTCTGCTAGTTTGAAAGATATAGCCCTTTATCATATTTGCAGATGCATTTGTTTCCTTGTGCATTCAAATGCTAGACCTCCACCATTCTCACTTGGGGTTGAGTCCTAGCAATGAATTCTGCTCAGGTCAAGCATTACAATCAGGCATGATTTGCCTTCTACTGGAGAAGAGTCTGGTCCAGGGGATTTTCCCAAAACTGCAACAGTGGCCCCTATCAGCCTTGCAATTACCTGATCCAAAGCATATGTATGCTTGCTTCATGTGTTCCCCAGGGATAGGCATCCATGCCACTACAACCCTGACCAGGAGCTTAATCTTGAATTTAATTCACAATGTAACAATGTCTGGCACAGTATGCACTGACCTAAATCTGTACATAATTAAAATGTAAATATTTGTTGTACTTCCTACAAGCTGTGCTAGCGAAGTCAGATTAGTTGTTGACTAATTGTTTACATAAATTCTAGAGGGTCTAACTCCAGGATATTAATTCATATCGTCTTGTAAATCTTCGTTCAGGAGAGGCTGGCTGTTTTTTTTTAGCCTCATATTACAAATGGAGGACATCCCATCTAAATCTTATTGCAGTACTTTCATACCGGCACAGAGTGGTATTAAACCTGTCTTAGAGTTTAAATGTAGGTTTTCACTCCCAACTTGTGAAAACCCTCATCCCTCATGGTGTGCGGATGTTAGCGTAGGAAAAAAAAATATTCATTTTGAAATGGGTTGTGGCTCTGCAGCATGTGCCTGTTATCTCTCTGCTCTGCTTAAAAAGGAAGAGAGAAATAACACACTATTCACTGCAGAGTGGCTGTGTGCACCCTGAAGGACTAGAGAGGCTTGTGTATAATACATCGGGCCTCATCAAAGACCATCTTCAAACAGCACAGCTCAGCTGGAGCAAGGCAATTTGATCACTTTAGAGCATGGCAGCCCACTCAGCGCTTGCTTTTTCGTAACACCCTGTCAACATGATTAGGCATCTTGGAGTAAGGGGCTTTCTGCCTTTATATGTAAAGCTGCTGCTTTTTCACAATAAGTGACATTTCAGAGATCATCGGAACAGGAGGATTACTCTTCCTCCTATTTCCTTTCGCTCTTGTTTTGCATCATTCGCTGCCATGACAACAACCCTAACTCACACGCACACATAATCATCATCTCACCGTTCAGCTGAGAGGTGTAATCTGCACCTAATGCTGCCAGCTATATAGCGTGTGTCAGTCGTGTGCTTCCGTCTGAGCATCCTGAGCATCAGTCTCACCCAGATCTAGCCAGGAAAGGAGGGAGACCAGATGGACCACAAAACAAAACCACCTCCACAGCCAAACAGCTGGAGCCAGAGTGCATGGACAGACATGGCCTCACAAGAGATGGGGCCATAAGCCATACAAAAGCAGCTTGTATTTTGTTAATTAGCCATTAGCGCTTAGCTGTTGAAAAGGGATGGCTTTGACCATTTCCAATAGAAAGTGACTGGCCAATTTGTCATCTGATGGCACTGATTGCAATCAATTGTAAACAAGCTAAAGCGATGTGTTTTGCTTCCTAAAGTTAAATGGTGTCTCAGTACTGCTGTTACCATGGTATACATATGATATACACTCTCTCAGCATAGATACAACAAGATGGTGGAAACCTAAAGGTGCTCTATTAGATTGAGATCTGGTGACTGTTGAGGCCATTTAGGTACCGTGAACTCAGTCATGTTCAAGATACCAGTTTGAGATGAATTACGCTTTCTGACATGGCACATTATCCTGCTGGAAGAAGCCATCAGAAGATGGGTACATGTCATCATAAAGGTATGGGCATGGTCAGCAACAACACTCAGGTAGGCTGTGGTGTTTAAACAATGAAAATGGTATTAACTGGAACAAAATGTGCCAAGAAAATATCCCCCACACCATTAGACCACCACCACCAGCAGCCTGAAGGGAAGATTGATCCATGCTTTCATGTTGTTTATGCCAAATTCTGACCTTACCATCAAAACGTCACAGCAGAAACTGAGACCCCTCAGACAAGACAACGTCTTTCCAGTCTTCTATTGGTCAACTTTGGTGAGCCCATAAGAACTGTCTCAGTTGCCTATTCTTAGCTGACAGGAGTGGCACCTGGTCGATTCAATGGTCGACATGTTGTGCATTCAGAGATGCTCTTTTGAATACCTTGGTTGTAACGAGTTGCTGTTTGAGTTACCGTTGACTTTCAAATCAGTCTGGCCATTATACTCTCACCATCTGCCCAGAGAACTGCCACTCACTAGACATATTCTCTTTTTAAACCATTCTCTATAGACATAGATATAGCTTTATGTGAAAATGACAGTAGATCAGCTGTTTCTGAAAAACTGAGACTAGCCTGTCTAGTTCCATCACACATGCCACTTAAATCACCTTTCTTCTTCATTCTGATGCTCAGTTTCAACTTTAGCAGGTTGTCTTGACTACAGTGGTGCTTGAAAGTTTGTGAACCCTTTAGAATTTTCTATACTTCTGCAGAAATATGACTTTTCACACAAGTCCTAAAAAGTAGATAAAGTAGATGAAGAGAACCCAGTTAAACAAATGAGACAAAAGTATATACTTCGTTATTCATTTATTGAGGAAAATGATCCAATATTAAATATTAGTGAGTGGCAAAAGTATGTGAACCTCTAGGATTAGCAGTTAATTTGAAAGCGAAGTTTGATTCTGGTATTTTGAATCAATGGGATGACAATCAGATGTGAGTGGGCACCCTGTTTTATTTAAAGAACAGGGATCTATCAAAGTCTGCTCTTCACAACACATGTTTGTAGAAGTGTATCATGGCACGAACAAAGGAGATTTCTGAGGAGCTCAGAAAAAGAGTTGCTTAAGCTCATCAGGCTGGAAAAGGTTACAAAACCATCTCTAAAGAGTTTGGACTCCACCAATCCACAGTCAGACAGACTGTGTACAAATGGAGAAAATTGAAGACCATTGTCACCCTCCCCAGGAGTGGTCGACCAACACAGATCACTCCAAGGGCAAGGCGTTGTGTAGCGTGATAGCCCGTATACCCCCCCTCTCTCTCTCTACCTTCTTCCCCAAGTCCATAAACTTTACAAATCTGCAAAGATGCAAGAAGGCCCTACATCTGGACAGGATCTTACCCCCCACCTTTGACTCCAACGGTGACTCTTTCTGAAACCAACGGAATTGGACGTCTGTTCAAACAAGACCATATAACCTTCGACAATCTCCAATTCATAAACTAAGTCCATGTGCTAATCGTAAGAAGGGGGTTTCAACGGTCCAGGCCACCAAGCTTGCTTAATTTTCTTCGGACTTTGCAAAAAATTAACTGACTTTTCTTTCCCCAAAGTTGAACTCTCTGTCATCACAGCCTCTCTTGCAAACCTTATCACCCCAAGTCTGGCGCCCAGAAAGACACCCCTGGAGATTTACGACATCAAGAAACGGTCAAGAAAACTATCGCCTTCCCTTCCCTCTTAAAAAAAACCAAGAACTCAGCTTCGTTCTAAAGAGAACAAACTTTTAATAATTGTTATTAAACTCCTGATGAGAACAGTTTATCTTCATCGAAACCTTTTAATTATGTAACAAATAATCTTTGGATCCTGAGAAGTCCAAAACACGCTATATACATTTAAATGATTCATACAAAGAGTGGATCAAGGATATTCTTTTATATCCACAACACCATTATAGATCATACATATGTATGTTACTGAATTTATGTATCTTCATATCTACTACTTGATTAATGTTTTAGTATAATTATCTTTTGTTTTTGATATTTAGTGATCTGGTTTAGTATGATATATAGAAATAACAGCTTTTGCCTAGTGTGTTTTTGATCGATCGGGTTTTAATAAGTTGTGCAACAAACATGAAGTTATTTACAATGTACCGTTTCCTACAGCTTGTATTAAATCATAGTATTGTTTAGTTAAAAGTATAGTAAAAATGCCTGCGCGTTAGTGTAGTTAGAATTGCTTTAACGATGTTCTAAGTTATCAATTCAAGGTGCTTTTGATCATTTGAACCTTACAACGAAGTCTGCATCTAAACTGTTAACTTTGAGGATTTTGGTTATTGTGTGATACTTTTCAATCTCTTTTTAGATATGTAGGAATATTATTTAATCCAAGTTAGACGTCTGTGGCTTATGGTGAAATAAGGCAACCGGATAGGAGAGCTTTTACTGAGGAGTCAGCTTCTCATTGGCTAAAGTAAGGGCAACTCCTTATGTCCCGCCTCCAGCCGCCCCCGAGCTGGAACATTCAAAAGGCAACGCGGGACGACCGCGTAGTAAGCTAGCTTCAAGTCTTGTGTCTTTATGTCTTTAAGTCTTTCTTTGTCTTTTATAGTTTTTCCTTTTTGTAACGTTTTTGGATTATTCATTTTACTCAAGTTTTTTCGCGTTTACTTTTTTAAAGTTTCCTGTATACAGTAGTCTTAAGTAGTTCGGTATCGCTGAACTGGAAGATAGTTAAAGACCAAACAGACTCTAAGCTCGACCATTTTTGTACCATCCAAGTTTTTTTTCAAGTTTTTGTTGAAGCTCGTGGTGTAGAAAGAAACGTGCCAAACTCCACCTTTATCTGTGGCCAAGATAAATCCTGAGTTGTACGCATGCAAGACGCCGAGTACGCGTGAAGCCCTCAGCCTAAATCGGGAAGGACGCCATTTTAAGTCACCAAGTCAAAAAGTGGTCAAACAATCGGCAAGAACCCAAAGAGCTAAGCCGCTGAAGACGCCTGGTCAGAGTTACGGTGTACCAGACGGACGCTAAAGCTCCCCAAATATCCGTGGCCTTTGGGGACTACTGGGCCAGGTGGAATGCCCCGAACCACTTGAGTGACCTTCCAGGCGCGAGTACCATTTTTAGGCTTTTCTGGGTTCCCTGATGCTCGGGTCTTAATTTGTTAATCTTTAAACCACGCTTCAAACATAGACTTATCCACGCCTAAGTAATTTTTTACCACACTATCCACATTCAACGTAATTAAGGTTACCAGTAACATCGCAAACGTTAGTAATTATTGCGCGACCCGATAAGTTACATAGAGTCATCTTGTTTTTTTATTTTATTTTATTACTGTAATGTGTACGCTTGCCATTATTCCCTGTTCTCCATACTGTGATATATACATGTTCATCGTCATTTTATGATTTTAACTCTGTGATACACTCGTTATTACATTAGATAATCTGTTGGTATTGCCTTGTTTGTAGTTAATAAACTTGTTTATAAACCTTTTGAATTTGCCTCCTGGTTTGAGAGTTCATTCATTCAAAGATCGAGAAAACTACTTGGAATTCACTATTCAGAACTAGACTGATCAAGTGTTGTTGTTTCTTTTTCCTGGTTTCCAGATCGGCCAGTGAATTATTTATATTTTAACAATCGATTTGGTGGTGCCCCGTATTTAATTAATTAATATATAATTTAATTAATAAAGTTTAATTAAAAATTAATCCAATTAAAGTGTAGTCTTAGTTTGCTACACGTGTAATAGTTGGTGAGGTCACAAAGGACCCCAGGGTAATTTCTAAGCAACTGAAGGCCTTTGTCACATTGGCTAATGTTAAGGTTTATGAGTCCACCATCAGAAGAACACTCAACAACAATGGTGTGCATGGCAGGGTTGCAAGGATAAAGCCACTGCTCTCCAAAAAAAACATTGCTGCTTGTCTGCAGTTTGATAATGATCATGTGGACAAGCCAGAAGGCTATTGGAAGGATCTTTTGTGGATGGATGAGATCAAAACAGAACTTTTTCCCATATAAGAACCTTATCCCATCTGTGAAACATGGTGGTGGTAGTATCATGGTTTGGGCCTGTTTTGCTGCATCTGGACCAGGATGGTTTGACATTATTAATGGAACAATGAATTCTCAATTATATCAGATAATTCTAAAGGAAAATGTCAGGACATCTGTCTATGAACTGAATCTCAAGAGAAGGTGGGTCATGCAACAAGACAACGACCCTAAGCACACAAGTCATTCTATTAAAGAATCGTTAAAGAAAAATAAAGTTAATGTTTTGACATGGCCAAAGGGGGGATGGGCATAACCACAGGCATAAGTACATTGTAATAACTATAGTCCTTTAAAATATCATTGTCACCACCATTTCTACCATCGTGGGCATCCCACAATACCTACCAAATTCTTCTTCCTTTTTCCTTCTAATTTTAGTAATTGGCATTCTTATTTGAAGCATTACCATCTATAGGACAGGAGCATCTTTGAAAGGAATTTCTGACTTAACTTACATAACTGATACATCCATAGCTAGTGCTATGAGCATAATTATCATTTGTGATTGGACATGCACATATGCATCATTTAACATCCGTGTTACTTTCTGTGAAACAGGACATTTCCTGACATGGACATTGCCCGAACATTTACTGTCACACAGTAGTTTAGATTCTTCGTACATAGTGTTTATTTGAAACAATACTATCAATTAAAACACAATATGAAAATATATTGTACAGTATTGTACAGTACAACACAGTAAGTTTTATAACACTTAACAAAATCAAAAGTAGGAATGTTATCATGTTTTCTGGCTTTCAAGACTGCGATTATCTTTGCTGTCAGCAGGTGTCATAAACATTTGCTTGTACTAGATTTATGTCATTCAAACATGAATAAACTTGATTTAAGACAGATTTTTATTCTAATTCTGAAGACCTGTGAATGAGGCGAATGAGCTTTGATCAGATGGATGTCAAACGGTGCATACCTGTATATTTGATATCATCACTCAAGTGTCTTATTTTGTAATAGCCTGTGATGGTATTGTTTAAACAGTGATAACTTTCTGTTTACACAAGTTTACTCTTAAGTAAGTGCTGTCTGAATTCTGTTCTGTCATCTCCAACATCTCCTTTAGTAGTGCTCTGCATAGTTTTCTATATGAAGTAGAACAGTCTCATTAGTGAGTAGAAAACGATTTCAGACACAGTCATACAAAAATAGCTCAGGGTGCCCCAACAAAGCCCAAGAAGCCTCATATATTTCTTCTTGAGCTATAAATATGAAGACTCCCACAATGCAATGCATCAGAAAGAAAGCCTATGCCCACTAATACATGCATGTTGGACACTAGCAGAAGTAAACTGTCTGATATCTGATGTCCAATTAATTTTGCTTGTAGGTTTCCTGAAAGTAAAATGGACGTTGTTAGTGTCACCAAATGCGTTGATTTCAAATGGACAATCCATTTAGGTTAATTAAATTGGATATTCCACAGCTGTGTTTGCGCAGAGACTTTAAACTAAAAAGTCAGATAACATTATCATTGTTTTTGGAAGATTATAATAAGTCAAATCCAAGACCTCTCAGTTGGGTTGAATGTGAGAAACCAGGACTACTGATGTTACTGTTATTAAGTTCTGAACTGCTGTGCTGCAGTTATTTATTCAGTATGTGGGTGTATGTGTATGTTCATATTAGAGAATCTCCATTATGGAAAAGTATTTGTTTATTCTATTTTAATTTGTGTATTTATAATCATTGACAAAAACATAAAACACCCAGATAGAAATGTTGGACTGCTGCAAATCTTGAGATTCAGTTATATCTCAGGCAGATATGTAAATGATGACAGGTGTGCTATAAAAAGGCTACTTTTGGGTAGTGTACCTCTTGGTGAGAGATCGTTGGCTGCTAGACATGCCTCTACGATGCACTCATAGACATTTTACCCAGTTGACAGACTTTGAGAGAGGGCGCATCATTAAACTGACAGAAGCAAGATGGTCATTTCAACAACTGTCTGCCATCTAAGCTGTTCTGACCTAGCTATTAGGAGGTGTCGGGGGCAGTGGTTCCATGAGGATATGCACACACTGCAAACAGGCTCCAGATGGCCCAGACAAACCACAAGTAGAGAGAATCGTTTGATCCACCAACAAGCACGAGCAGCTCCCACAGTTTCATTGTCCACCATCCAGACACAAGTGGCACCTTCACTACACACACCTGTCTCTGTTCCATGTGCTTAGAAAAAGGAAATTTGTTGTGTCTGCAGCCATTACATATCATACCAATGACAGACAGCCACCGTTTGCAGCGGTGTCATGAAAAAGACACCTGAACTGCTACGGACTGGATTCGTATCATCTTTAGTGACAAATTCAGGTTCTGTTTGGAATCCAACTATGCTGTGGAGCCACGTGTTGCCTGTCATTGCAGGGCTTCCAACTTGCATAGACTATAACAATTCCTCGGCCTGCCTAGTCTCCAGATTTATAGACAATCAAGCATTTATTGGACTAGCTTGATCTACATGCCTAGCTGCAACATCTGTGTGCTACAGGATACCATACGGAACCTGTATGCCTCCAATGCCCA
>JAJAGP010000503.1:207500-385336 GCA_025084515.1 Ancistrus triradiatus
AAACCAAAATGTTGTTGAAGGACCTGAAGCAAGCAGTTAATGTGAGAAAACTCTTTGACATCCCAGAGTTGATAGTTACCACTAAAACATCATCGGGTTTTAACACAAGACCTAAAAGTAGAAAAAGAGAACCCAGTTAAACAAATGACACAAAAATATTATACTTGGTAATTTATTTATTGAGGAAAATTATCCAATATCACATATTAGTGAGTGGCAAAAGTATGTGAACCTTAGCTCTCAGTATCTGGTGGGAATTTTAGCCCATTCCTCCATACAGAACAGTTTCAACTCTGGGATGTTGGTGAATTTCCTCACATTAACTGCTCACTTTAGGTGCTTCCACAACATTTTGATTTGATTAAGGTCAGGACTTTTAGGTCTTGTCTGAAAATTTGTTGATGTTTCAGGTCATACTTATGCAGAAATATAGAAAATTCTAAAGGGTTCACAAACTTCCAAGCACCACTGTATGCACGCACGCACACACACACGCGCGCACACACACACACACACACACATACACACACACACACACACAATTTTGCCTAATCAGGTAAACTAATGCATGCCTTTGGCTGTGGGAGGAAACCGTGTAAACAGACATGGGGAGGACATTCAGACTCCACACAGAAAGGACCCAGACCACTCCACCCTGGGGTCAAACCCAGGACCTTCTTGCTGTGAGGTCAGCCACTGTGCCACCTGTTCACGCCTAGTTCTGAGGACCTTAAATCATGGATTCTATGCACATGTGAATCCAAGTGCAAATTAAGAATTTCTTCATCCTCACTTTTTTATCCGCTTAATCCTGGACAGGATTGCAGGAGAGCCAGTGCCTATTCAGCGGTACAGGGCGTAAGGTAACAGCAACATTAGACAGGGTGCTATTCCATCATAGGGCTCACACTTGCACACACATAGACACGTTTACACACTAGGGCCAGCATAATCAATTAACCTAAAACATGTATTTGCAGTGTGGGAGGAAACTGGAGCACTCAGAGCAAACCTATGAAGACATTGGACACTACAGGAAGGAACCAGACTGCTCCATCTGGGATCGATCCCAGGACCTTTTTGCTGTGAGGCAACAGTGCTACTCAACGAGCCACTGTGTTGCCCAAATTAGGATTTAGACATTTAAAAAATAAACAATATACACCTATGTATGAACTATTTACAATGCCACTTAACAGTTGTGTTCATAAACTGTGTAACTACTTACAAGCTATATGACATAAGAAGTAAGCTATCTTAGCTCGGACTGATTTAGGACACACCTACAAGGTTTGCTGACTGTATATGCAACTTTGCCATCAATATAACTTTATACACTCAGCTTTTCTGTCCACTAAGTTTGTTGACCAAAATACCAATTTGTGTTATAATGTGTAGCAAACAATGGAGAAGTTCTGTTGCTTAGCCTCTATTTTCAGCATAATGTTAGAGTATCTAGTGCAAATGTAGTTCTCAAGCTTTGGGAGGAGTTACTCAGATGAGGTGCATGATAAAGAGCCAGTTTGAATCCAAGCCAAGTCTGAACGCCTCGATGAATTCCATGTTTTCTAATCTAGACAGCCTGCAAAGAAATGATTGAGTTGTCTGATTTCAGACTTTGTAGGTTGGCAGGCACTCAAAATCCAAATGTGTCTACAAGCACTAAAAAAGGGCATTCAAAATGGAATTGAAGAAGAAAGACTTTATAACATTACATATAATTGTTATGCAGCTATATGTTAAAGTACAGCCAGATACTTTTCTACAATGTGAGGTGTTTGAACTGTGTTTGCTTTGAAGACTGATAGAAATATACAATAACATTATGACTCTGTGTTTAAGGCTCTGGACTACTAATCTGGGCATTGTAATATTATAGCACGTACCACCAGTTTGACACTAATCATGTGGAAAGGAGATTGGCCAGTACAAATAAGGCATCACTGAAATTTATCCAGAACTGTGAGTGAGACTGGAATACCACTAAGCACTTAAAAGAAGCTAGAACAAATAAAATTAGCTATTGGTAAACATAAGCACATTGTCACAATGTAGTCCTTCTAGACTATATACCTTTACTTGTAATCTTTTTACCAAAGTGTTACCTGTATTCACAAACTAATGATGCACTGCTATTTACTATAGTGTTATACAGAGTAAAATATTTAGGTACTTTGGAAATGATGAAGATGGTTAGTCTTGAAGATGTTACAACCCCAAATCAGAAAAAAAAAAAACTTGGTACACTATGGAAAATGCAAATAAAATGTAATTTGCCTTACATTTACTTTGACTTTAATTTTAATGGAGACGGTATGAACCAAATATACAGTCTAAACTAGTTATCTCGCCAGCATCTGTTTCATCGCTATTTTTGGTGAGAGGATAGTTTGGAGACATGACGAGGTTCTAAAAAAAATAAACAAAATGACATTGACATGATGCTGACATAATGTGTTCTAATGAGCATCCTGTGTGATCATACAATCACATTCACATGTACATAAACATGTACAGTTTGTATTCATTTACTCAAATTTGAGAAATAGTATGTGATTGACGATTATTTTTGTGACGCAAAGCACATAAAATCCATTCTGCATTGGATAACAGACCGAGGCTGCACATCACCCTGCGTTGCAAGTTCTGATTATTTAAAATAACACACCAACATGTCAATCGCATATCGAATGCTTTAGGACAACAAGAAGACTGACAATAAGATTAACACATCAACATAGCAATAACAATTAGCACCAAGGAATCATCAGAGTGAACAGGGTTAACATCTGCTGGCAAGATGAGCTGCCAGCTGAGGAGAGAGCAGGAGAGGTGACCCTGTCAGTAGGAGTAAAGTGCTACCTACCAACCGGTCTGAACTTGTCAACTTAGCGAGGTGGAATTTCATTGCTGGCAAGACATTTGTCTAATTTCAAGCTTGGCAAGAGCCAAGGTTGGTGGCTTTTCAAGGTAAAGTGCATGGAGGGCAACCTCTCTAATCCTCTCCATTACTGGTGGAGAGATGTGAGATTGGTGAGATAATGGGGGGTGGGATAAAGTTAGACTATATTTCATGTTTTGCTTGGTCAACTTAATTTAATTTGTTAATATAAAAAAAAAAATCAAAATAAAAAAAGTGGGTTGAAGGCAAATTAGGACTAATTATATAAAAAAGAAATACATGATTTCAAACATGATGTCAATAGGTAATTGGAATCATGATTTTATACCCAAGCATTATCTAGAAGGCTGAGTCTTTGAGAAGGCTCTCCAATTGTCAACAAGTGTGTGAGAAAATGATTAAAATGCTTAAAAACAATGGTTCTCTGTTACGTTTCACTTAGGTAAGGGTGAACCATATTTAATTCTGCACAATCTGTGGCTGACTAAATACTTATTTGCCGAAACTATATATATATATATATATATATATATATATATATACAAACACACACACACACACACACACACACACACACACACACACACACACACACCACAGATGGGACACCACAGTGTACCATATTGTATTATGTGCCATGACACAAAGTTCAAATCATCTCAAACTGGTTTCTTGAACATGACAATGAGTTCACTATGCTCAAATGCCCTCCACATACATCAGATATCACTCCAATAGAGCACATTTGGGATGTGGTGGAACAAGACATTCACATCAAGAATGTGCAGCCAACCAATCTACGGCAACTGCAGGATGCTATCATGACAATATGGACCAAAATCTCTGAGGAATGTTTCCAGCATAATGTTGAATCTAGCAAGGTTACTATTACTGGGTTGGAGCCACTTTTGCCTTCAAAATTTTTTTTTTTTTTTATCAATTGACCAGTGAGTGTCTATATACACTGCTGTCCAGAAAGCCTGTTTTGCAGTGTGGTGGTTTCTGTCCATGGTACTGATGTTTAGATGCTAGTTTGTAGCTAGACATATTACTGAAACTTCTAAATTCGTTTAAGGTATGTTTAACTCTAGGTATGTTCGTTTAAGGTATGTTTAAAAAAAAGTATTTAGTCAGCCACTGATTGTGCAAGTTCTCCTACTTTTCTAATTTTCATCATAGGTACACTTCAACTATGAGACAAAAAATCCAAGAAATCACATTGTAGGATTTTTAAAGATTTTTAAGTATTTGGTCAATAAGAAACGTTCAACTCAATACTTTGTAACATAACCATTGTTGGCAATGACAGAGGTCAAACGTTTCCTGTAAGTCTTCATCAAGTTTGCACACACTGTAGCCGGTATTTTTGCCCATTCCTCCATGCAGATGTCCTCTAGAGCAGTGATGTTTTGAGGCTGTCGCTGGGTAACACGGACTTTCAACTCCCTCCACAAATTGTCTATGGGGTTGAGGTTTGGAGACTTCTTAGGCCACTCCAGGACCTTGAAATGCTTTTTACGGAGCCACTTCTTTGTTGCCCGAGTGGTGTGTTTGGGATCATTGTCATGCTAGAAGACCCAGCCACGTTCCCTCTTCAATGCTCTCACTGATGGAAGGGGGTTTTGGATTAAAATCTCATGATACATGGCCCCGTTCATTCTTCCCTTAACACGGATCAGTCGTCCTGTCCACTTTGCAAAAAAACAACCCCAAAGCATGAGGTTTCCACCCTCATGCTTCACTTTAGGTATGGTGTTCTTGGAATGCAACTCAGCATTCTTCTTCCAAACACGACAAGTTGAGTTTTTACCAAAAAGTTATTTTATTAGTTCCATCTGACCACATGATATTCTCCCAATCTTCTTCTGGATTATCCATATGCTCTCTGGCAAACGTCAGACGGGCCTGGACATGTACTAGCTTAAGCAGAGGGACACACCTGGCACTGCAGGATCTGAGTCCCTCTCAGCGTGTTACTGATGGTAGCCTTGTTACTTTGGTCCCAGCTCTCTTCAATGGTCTTGTATGTCTTCCATTTCCTTACAATTGCTCCCACAGTTGATTTATTCACACCAACCTCCTTGCCTATTGTAGAGTCCCAGCCTGGTGCAGGTCTACAATTTTCTTCCTGGTGTCCTTCGACAGCTCTTTGGTCTTGGCCATGGTTGAGTTTGGAGTCTGACTGTTTGAGGCTGTGGACAGGTGTCTTTTAAACAAATAATGTGGTCAAACAGTTGCCATAAATACTTATTTTCCATCATGATTTACAATTAAATTCTTTAAAAATTCTACAGTGTGATTTCCTGGATTTTTTTCTCGTTTTGTCTCTCATAGTTGAAGTGTACCTATGATGAAAATTACAGACCTCTCTCACTGTTCTAAGTAGGAAAACTTGCACAATCAGTGGCTGACTAAATACTTTTTTTGCCCCACTGTACACTTCTGTATAATATTTACTATTGGTAAGCATGTGTAAAACCATAACCCAAAAATAAATAAATACATAAATAAATTAGACAAGCATAAATAAATAAATAAATATATAAATAAATAAATGGTGGATATAGATGAGTGTCAAAAAAGACAAATTAATTTAGAACCAGCTGTGTCACTTGTCAAACTAAAATATCATCATCAGTGCCAAAAACTAACAACGTCTAACTATGACACAGCTTGAATCCTGAGCGGAATAGGAGGTAATTGGGAAAATATTATTTCCCCTACTATGTTGTTATACACACAGACACGCACATGTACACACAAGAATGCATGTGCATGCACACAAGCACACACTTAGAGCCATGCTCCATTATCTCATGCACTATTCTCTGAGGCATAGTGAGAGGAAGCACACTGCAGGTAATGCACTCTAATAGTTTGCACCATAAGCTGCCATAAAATAACTACAAGAATGCAAATAGGAAAGACTTAATGGGTGCAAAAGAGCTAATAAAAATACCTACAGCACAGACTACAATAGCATAATAATAATAACAACAACAACAACAACAACAACAATAATAATAATAAATTTTCACACTATGTCACAGTGTTTATCATCGTTGCCAAAGAAGACCTGCGTGTTCTTTCTGTGTATGCATGGGTTTTCTCTGTGTACTCTGGTTTCCTTCCACATTACAAATGCATGTGTAGCTACCAGGATGTTCCCGGTGCCCATCATCCTGACATGACTACCTTCTGACCATTTGCTCCACCATTTAAACCCTCCTTCCTGTCGACTTCTTTGTCGGGTCTTGTTGTAGGTCTCCATGTTTTCCTGGTTCCTGTTCCGCGGCTCCTTCTCTGCTCATACACTTGATCACTCTGTGTCTGCTGTTGTTTCTTCTTACTTGTATTGCTCCTTGTCTGATGTGATCTGTGTTAGCTATTGCATTGTCTTTTAGGCCCTCTGTATCACAGTGATGTGTCTGTTTCCAGTTCACATTTGTTTGTTAGTGTTAACCATTAACTCATTCTCCGTTTGTGCTAGTCTATTTTCTGTTTGTTTAACTCATTCTTCATGGTAATTCTGCCTCACCATTAGCTTCCTGTCTTTGTGTATTAGCACTGTTTGAAAAAGTGATTGCCCCCTAAACCTAATAACTGGTTGGGCCACCCTTAGCAGCAACAACTTCAACCAAGCGTCTGTGATAACTTGCAATGAGTCGTTTACAGAATTGTGGGGGAATTGTGGCCACTCGTCTTTGCAGAACTGTTGTAATTCAGCCACATTGGAGGGTTTTCGAGCACGAATGGCCTTTTTAAGGTCATGCCACAGCATCTCAATATGATTCAGGTAAGGACTTTAACTAGGAAACTCCAAAATCTTCATTTTGTTTTTCTTCAGCCATTCAGAGGTGGACTTGCTGGCATGTTTTGGATCATTGTCCTGCTGGAGAACCCAAGTTCATTTCAGCTTGAGGTCACGAACAGATGGCCAGACATTCTCCTTCAGGATTTTTTGGTAGACAGCAGAATTCATAGTTCCATTTATCACAGAAATTCTTCCAACTCTTGAAGCAGCAAAACAGCCCCAGACCATCATACTACCACCACCATATTTTACTGTTGGTATAATGGTTTTTTTGTTTGTTTTTTTTTGTCTGAAATGCTGTGTTGCTTTTACGTCAGATATAATGGGACACTCACCCTCCAAAGGGTTCAGCTTTTGTCTCGTTAGTCCACAGAATGTTTTCCCAAAAGTCTTGGGAATCATCAAGATGTGTTCTGGACAAATTGAGCCGAGCTTTAATGTTCTTTTTGCTCAGCAGTGGTTTTCATCTTAGAACTCTGTCATGCAGGCCATTTTTGCCCAGTCTCTTTCTTATAGTGGAGGCATGAACACTGAACTTAACAGAGGCAAGTGAGGCCTGCAGTTCTTTGGATGTTGTTGTGGGGTCTTTTGAGACCTCTTCGGTGAGTCGTTGCTGTGCTTTTGGGGTAATTTTGGTCAGCCGGCCACTCATGGGAAGGTTCACCACCGTTCCATGTCTTCGCCATTTGTGAATAATGGTTCTCACTGTGGTTTGCTGAAGTCCCAAAGCTTTAGTAATGGCTTTATAACCCTTTCCAGACTGATGGGGGGGGGGGGGTCACTTTTTCACACAGGGCCATGTAGGTTTGGATTTCTTCTCCCTTAACAATAAACACCTTCACTTGAAAACTGTATTTTGTGTTTACTTGTGATGTCTTTCACTAATATTTAAATTTGTTTGATGTTCCGAAACACTTAAGTGTGAAGAACATGCAAAACAATAGACAATTAGGAAGGGGCCAACAATTTTTCACACCACTGTATGTTTGTATTTGTGCTGTTCAGAGTTAGATCCCACCTTCCACCCTGTGCTGCCAAACACACCCAGCCCCTGGCAAAAAAGAAGGAATGATAATGTTTGTTCGGTTATTTGTTTATATAACATCACATCAGCTGCAATATCTATTCATGACAGGAGCAAATCTACATTGATATTGGTCAGACACATTGAAACTGGGGCAACTGATGTTAATCAATTAATCAAATGCATGTCTTTGGAATCTTACGATGGATTAGCACCCTGTCTAGGGTTGTTCCTGCCTTGCACCCTGTGCTGCCAACTAGGCACTGGCCTTCCAGCGACCCTGATCAGGACTAAGCGGTTAAGAAAATGGACGAATGAATGAATTACTTTATTAATTTGGAATGTGGGAGGAAGTCGGAGTACCTGGAGAAAATGCATTATTATTATTATTATTATTATTATTATTATTATTATTATTATTGTGTCACATTGGCCCAGGTGCATGTGTATTGATTGTGAGATTGTATTGCTTTCTGTAAAGGTAATAACTTGGCACCATCAAAATATTCAGAATTCTTTAATTAGCTTAAAGCACTGCATGGTGACTGGTAAGACAGGACTACCTGGCTTGCAACCAGATAGTTACGATACATTTACAATGATGGCCATGAACCTTTTGTTTTTAATGCACTGCTGCCGAAGTATAGTTCTCCGACTTGATGATAATCTACAGCGAAGTGATATATCTAGTGGGGAGCAAAGTACAAAACAAGTACAGTGTTATCTGTATTGTGCTAAAAAAATCTCACCCAGAGGAATTTGCAACCTAAGAATATCAGTGTTAATTTACTGTTTCTGCTAAAGTGAAATAATGAATTAGAGCCCCCAGGTAATGTGGAAGCTCTAGGCTATTTTGTCTTCTTTGTATACCTGGGGCAGACCTGGTGGAAGGCTTTCTGAACCTTGTTCAAGGTGGGTCTAAGAGGAATGTCTGACAAAGAATAAATTAGCCTTCAACTTAACAAGTATATCTCTATTAGATCTTTTACCTAGCAATCACCCTACTTTGACTCTTAAGTTCCAACAAATATTACCATGTCACTCTGGCTCACCAAGGCATGCCCGGTTTAAACCTATAGCACAACTTATTGGTGCATAACATGTCTGCTGTGATTTGCAGGTTTGCTACAAGCAAGATCTTCTAATATCCTCATAAATGTCAGCACACGCACTAAGTTTAGATTGGCTTCCCTGTGGCAGTACTGTTTGATGAGATGAAGCTGACATTTGGCAACACAGATGGCCTTGCTTAAGTGGGCTTTAATGATGAAATTATCACAGCATTGTAAACACGCATTGTCTTAAGGGAGGATGGTTTAACTGACCAATCATAAGCATTGCTTATAGCTATTTTAATTTCAGACAGCATGTTGAACTACCTCATTTACACAGTTTCTAATGGGGATTCCAAGTGGAAAAAAAACTACAGTCAAATCCAATGATTCTGAATGAATGCTCTGAATGCTGGTTTAAACATGTTATTTGTACATCAATGTTTATGGTTTACAGATACTATATATATATATATATAAAAATATATAAATCTGTTATGAGGACTTTGGATATACCAAAGACGCTTCCTTTACCAAAGGCCACTTACATTAGAGCTTACACACCAGAGGCCAAACCAGGAAGTAAAGTTACAATCTTCTGATTTTTAGCCATGCTAACCGCTGCACCATTGTGCCTAACAGATCCCCAAACCCTGAGCTACCCCTGTCCTGTTACTCTAAACCACCTTTTAATCTGAATTAGGGTGGATTAATTTTCTATTCTACAACAGAAAGTACCTCTTAATTAAATGATAACAAACATGTTTACATATCATAAAAGGTAAATCACAAACATCAACCAATTCAAAATGCCACATTGCATTTATTGGTTGCTATAGGATATCTGACAGAGTGGTACTATAACAATCAAAACTGCTCGTTAGATGAATTCTGTGACTGTGTGCCACTTCTGATATTTTGAAGGGATCTGTACTAACAAATTATAAAATATCAGACCATCAGATTTATGATTTTCACTATGGGTGCTTGATCATACAGTGGTGCTGGAAGAACTGCGAACACTTTAGAATTTTCTGTTTCTGCATAAATGTGATCTAAATCATCATCAGATTTTCACTCAAGTCTTAAAAGTAGATAAAGAGAACCCAGTTAAACAAATGAGACAAAAAATATTATAGCATAAACTTTAGGTTTTTGGACCTGTGAGGTGATACCAAATGATGGTGATAATGGTGATAAGGGGTACCACCATGTCACCCCTTAGCTTTGCTCACTAGAGGAAAATGTACATCCCAGGCCAGGCCAAGGTACTGTAAGTATGTACTGCCTGATGGATCAGTTTTTCTCAGTTGCATTCAATTCTCCTTGGACACTGCACCCAGTTCCACTATGCCAAAATATAAAAGGACATTCAAAATGAATTGGTAAAGCATTGGCAAAAAAAAAGTCTCTCATTCACTGCAGACCATGATATGCTGCTAGTGGATTCTCTGTCTATTGAGAAACCTGCTCTTTACATTGAGTGTATGCAATAGCAAATAAGTTGTTTGCAATAACAAATAAGTGTGAGAAACCTTCCTTGATAATGTAAAAAGACATAACATTTTCTATTTGTCCGTGTTTGTATGTTACTGTTCAGAGCTAGCAAGCTTTCCCAGTGGCTCTCCCTCCCTCACTATATCCTAGAGACAGGGCCTTGAGAGGTAATTAGAGAAAGAGCTGGAGGGTACATTATCCAACATCATACACACCAACCTCATCCAAGTGATCATGAGGCTGTTCATGTCCTGTTCCAGACACCCCTACTGACTGGAAAATGACCTTCCGGGCAGAAAGTCTTAATTCCATGACAGAAGTGTCATGTACTTTGAAGCAGAGACAAGGCTTTAGGCACACCCACGTCTTCAGCTGTAGATTGGGGTAGTTGGTGCCATGTAGTGCAAGCAAAAATAATGCTTGCTTGAGGAAAAAGTGAAGAGGGCATCAGAGAGAGTCATCTTTTTCTAAAAACAAAGCATGTGCTGTATGGTTGTAGGTTATTTTTTATCGACATGACTACAGTGATCTTCCATTCGTTTGAGCCATGCCTCATTTTTCCAACAAGGAGTTGAATCAGTTGTGATATAGTGCCTAAAAATACTGTTCATCCAGAGCAGTGTAACTGTCTAGGGTTTCACTGCACCATAGTGTGGTGCAATATACTGTAAATACTACATATATTCATAGAAGAGAGTCCAAGAAAGAACAGTGCACAATCCTTGACAGGGAACCAATCCATTGTTAAATAAATGCAATAATAATAATAATAATGATGATAAGTACTATTATCATTATCATCATTATTATAAAAAAAATCTGAAAAAAGGATAAACCGTTAAACATATACAGAAAAATTTTATCTGTGATTTTAAACTAAATAAATTCGTACAGTCAATATGTGTTTTGTGTGTTTATTCATACTGTTCTGGTTGTTTCATTGTACTGTTCTGTATAGATAATATGTATTGGGTACACCAATCAGCTGAGATTAAAACCACAAACAGGTGAAGTGAATAACATTGACAGAGGTGGAAGAGGTACAAGAAGTACACAAGTTCTTTACTTACGTACAAGTACTACTAATCTGTTAACCTAGTAAAACTTGAAGTATGGTTTAAATATTTTACTCGAGTACAAGTATAAAATTGTGTCCTACTAAATGTACTCGAAGTAAAAAAACAAGTAAAAAGTGAAACGCATTTATTTAAAAAGGGCTTTACTTAGGGCAAGAGGTTCACATCTGTGTACAAAACTGTTTGTATTAATATGAAACAACTGCAAAAATCATACAACATGTATTTTTTTTTTTTTGATAAATGCTGATAAGTCACTTATATCTAGCCATGCAGTAATGCAATATATCATGATATTTAACCCTAACAAGTTATTGACTCCTTAAAACACTGTCATTGCATTTTCACTGCACTCCACTCCACTCACAACTCACAGCACTCAAAGGATCTGCTGCAAACACCTTGGTTACACCTTGAGAGGTCATGTAGGGCCCATGCTTTCATGGACAAGATTCATTGTGTAACAAGAGGACCTGCACAATATTAGATAGGTGGTTTTAGAGTTATGTGATTGGTGCATATGCAAACTGTAGGCGAGACACCTGCCTACACAAGATTGGCATCTACCACCTAATGAGGACAGAAAATTCCCACATTCCCCCAACACTTATTATGTTGTTCATGCAATGCAATCATTTATGACACTGAACATTCGTTGTAGCATCTTGCCCAAACTTGTCAACTTAAAGCTAATTTATTCCGATTTAATTGTGTCTTTGATTTAGGCTCCTGACAAACATGTTGAGTGGTGTTTTGGATTTGTCTGCTTGAATTAGTAATTGATTTTTCAGGTAACTAATCTGGTTTCAGAGAACAATGTTGCACTGTTTAATGAAATATCTCATGTCATAACTGAGATGCATGTAGGACAGTCTTTCTATTTTATGAGCCATTGTGGCAAACTAAATACTATATACAGTCAACATTGCTATTGTAATTTAAAACGCATGAAACCTATATCAATTAATTTCTTAATTATAAATTAACAATATTAAAAATGCATGCCAATTTTTGCCCATAGTTGCCATATTTCAAAATGGTCATTTCAAAAAGTTTAAAATAAATAAATAAACAACATTTTTAAAATTGTTTGATTTTTAAAAACAACATCTACTGACACACTATGGTACTCAGTTATAATGGAAAACAACAACAAAAGAGAATTATGTCTTATTTCGCACATTTCAAGTCTGCTTTCAGAGGACATTACTCGTGTTAAACTGCAACAATTTGGGTATAAACGCTTACATTATCACTAATGTACAAACATTAGACGTTTCACATTTCATATAGAGACTAGTGTATCCAAACACACTCTACAAAATGAAAGTATATCACTAAAAGTCATACTGTGTGTTTTCTGGCTACTTATTCATTATACCTGTATTGTTATTAAGCTCAGTAACAGCACCATTCATATTCCCTTTGACGAAAAGGGTATTCCCTTTTAGACTTTATGGCATGATTTCATTTTATTCTGTGGTTTTATGCTCATTGTAATGGGTTTATTAAAGCATATTAAAATAATTCTGTGCATCTGTGTATCAGCAAGATTTACTGTATATCCTTTGGCTTAATCTATGGAATAAGGGATGCTGATAGTAAGGCTTTTGAGAAAAAAAGATAATAGGAAAACCTCTACTATGCTTATCCCTTATTCCAACCTGACTGGCCAGGATAATCCACACTGTTGTTGAATTAGGCCTTCTTTTCTTCTCTAAGGCTGAAGGAAATGAACAGAAAAGCAGATATAATTTGCTGAAATTGGCCTACCATTCAGTGATATCCTGACATCTGCAGACAAAGCTCTGGCTTACTTTTTCACTTTATCCTTATCTGTCCATGTACAATGACCTTAGTCACAATGACAACTTCGCCCTGCATCTATTAACAATCCCCGAAGGTTCTTCCCTATAAATTGGATGTGTTTCTTGTATCATAGCATGATGAAATACATCTCAGTGCTGCCAAATTGCTCAGAAAATCAGCTTAGCAATGCGAGGACTTGTTCTGAAAGTATTACTGAAGCTGTAAATATCCATCAGAAGATGGGTACACTGTGGCCATGGTCAGCAGCAATACTGACGTAGCCTATGGCATTTAAATGATGCTCAATTGGTATTAAGAGGCCCAAGGTGTTCTTCCAAGAAAAAAAATATCCCACACATTACACCACCACCCAACACGTGTTCACATCCATGTCACAGGGGCATCATCAAACCAGGCTGCTGTTTGTCCAACTCTTCCACTGTCCAATTTTGGTGAGCACAAAATCGTACTAGCCTCAGTCAGCCACTTCTTATATATATATATATATATATAGTATATATAATATTATATATATCGTATTATATATGATATATATATATATATATATATATATATATATATATATATATATATGTGTGTGTGTGTGTCATATACAGTATATCTTAATAGATAATCGCCCGATTCTAGCTTGTCTTGAATAGTCCACAGTTATGCAGAAAATTGCTGATTTATTGTGTGTTGATTGAAATTCAAATATTAACTGCACTGACAGACTAAGAAATGACTTTTTACACATAGTGGAACTGGCATTTATAATAGTTGTTTAACTTTCTTGCAATATCAACGCTGTAGCACCATGTACGTATATATGTACAGTGGTGCTTGAAAGTTTGTGAACCCTTTTGAACTTTCTATATTTCTGCATAAAATATGACCAAAACATCATCATATTTTCACACAAGTCCTAAAATTAAGTAAAGAGAACCCAGTTAAACAAATGAGACAAAAACATTGTAATTGATCATTTATTTATTGAGGAACTTGATCCTATATTACATATTAGTGAGTGGCAAAATTATGTGAACCTTTGCTTTCAGTATCTGGTGTGCTGCTCACTTCAGGTCCTTCCACAACATTTCAACTGGATTAAGGTCAGGACTTTGACTTGTATGAAGTGAGATCACTATCTTTAATACGAGAGCGCGAAATCAAAAAACGAGAGCGCAAAATCAAAAAACGAGAGCGCAAAAGCAAAAAACGAGAGCGCAAAATCACTTTAAATCGAGCAAAAACGAGAACTGTATGCTTCAGTTCTGTGCGTGTTTCATTCTATGCGCGTTTCGTAGATAAAAACCGGAAATACATCAGAGGCCAAGGCTTGGTAGATCGTTACTGGAGCTATCGATTGCAAGATGTCGCAATCGGCAAGAAGGAATAATATAGAGAATAATATAAAATTCAGCAAAGAAGATACTAAATGCATTATTAAAGCTAAAATGAAGGATAGAGACAGTTTTATAATATTAAAAGTAAACTGGGAAATTATTTCAAAAGAAGGACCATACCATGATGGCCAGCCAGTTCTCTGCATAGCTTCCAGAAATCGACTGAGCTATACATGATCTCAAATACATTATATCTACTGAGAATGCATAGTTATTTCAGACATCTTTACATCAAATCACATGTTCACACACTAGGCCTGACAGCTGGGAAGATCGTTCTAAATTCAAAATGGAAACAGGTCTAAATTTTAATGTAATACGATACTGATTTGCTGAATTTAACATACTAGGGAGAAAATAACATAAAATGCTGCAAGTGCAAAGATTTGGTCACCTATTGATTCCCTGCAGTTTGTGTCAAGGAGTTGCCAAGTTCTGACTGACAGGGTGTCCAAATCTGCAGATGTCACATTTTATGTTCTTCCAACATGTTAAATTCAGCAAATAAATACTGTGCATTAAACATTTGTAGAAATATGCCATATTATTGTTTCATTTAGAGCTTAGGCTAGCTTATTTAACTTAGAAAATCAGCAAACATTTGATAAAGAGTGCCCAAACTTTTGATATATGTCATGTAATTTCAGTCTAATTGGATTTCCCTCAAGATGTGAAATGAATCATTGTCTGGCTTGATAATATTTAGGACAATGAAGAATTACGTGTTCTACAGTTTCTTGATTATTACAGTATTCACAGTTGCCCTCAATATGTTTCTTCATTAAAACAAGGTTCAGTTTAACCCTGTATGTCCAGATCGCATTCTTTATAATATGATCTCTTCTTGCTTACTTCAGTTTGTGTGCCTGTGATTTCCAACTTTACTTTTAATATTATAAAACTGTCTTCCAGTCTGTTCTGTGCCCATAGATTTTGCCATTT
Source organism: Ancistrus triradiatus (assembly GCA_025084515.1). NCBI lineage: Eukaryota > Metazoa > Chordata > Actinopteri > Siluriformes > Loricariidae > Ancistrus > Ancistrus triradiatus. The sequence continues at coordinate 223,023 of JAJAGP010000503.1, forward strand.
ATCCTTTATTTTAGCTTTAATAATGCATTTAGTATCTTCTTTACTGCATTTTTTCTTTATATTATTCCTTCTTGCCGATTGCGACATCTTGCCATCGATAGTTCCAGTATCTATCTACCAAGCCTTTGCCTCTGATGTAGTTTTGTTTTTATCTATGAAACGCGCACAGAACTGAAAACGAGCACAGAACTGAAAACGCGCACAGAACTGAAAACGCGCACAGAACTAAAAATGCGCTGCCGCGTTAAAAGCGTACAGTTCTTTTTTCGCTTGATTTAAAGTGATTTTGTGCTCTCGTTCATTTCACTTCATAGACTTGGCCATTCCAAAACATTAACTTTGTTGTTCTTTAACCATTCTTTGGTAGAACAACTTTTGTGCTTATAGTTGTTGTCTTGCTGCATGACACACCTTCTCTTGAGATTCAGTTCATAGACAGATTGTCACGGGGGGCCCAGGGGGCGCACCGATAAAAATAAAGGAATAAGGGTTTTCGGGACCCAAGTGCAGTTAGCTCCAGATGGAAGTAGTGAACCAAAACAGAAAAAAGGAAATAAAACAATGGTCCACACAAAAGAAGAGAAAGACAGATAAACAAAAGATACTTCAGTATCTGGGGATCGAACCCAGAACGGACATGTGAGTTGGCGCCGTGTTAACCCAACACTCCACTCGGCCACTGAAGGAATGACCTGAAAAAACTGGGCTGAGAGCTTACGCCGTCAGTGTACGGCGCCTTTATGCCGTCACGCTTACAGTGTATAACCACTAGGCTGGCGGCGCGTGAGTCCGCGCCTGGGCAGAGCATGCGCTGAACCAGTGTAGCGATAGCACAGCGCACCAGAACGGGCTCAGCAGACAGAACATGCTGCAGCTGAGACAAAACTAAAGCAGAGAAATTGAAGTAAGACAAAAGGAAACTAATATCATGCCAAGCAGGAAGCCAGAGAGACGGGCCGCTACCGACGGAAGCGAGGGCGGCACAAGCCGCGGTCGCGATTGAAGAACCGCTTAAGGGAGAGGGGAGCAAGGCGAACTGGTGAAAAACCTCGGGGAATTATTCACACACCCCAAGGTTGCGCGAAGCGATGCACGGTTCTCCAAAGAAACGGAGCATGGGACGGACGCGCATGTGCGAAGTGATTCACGGTTCTCCGTCCACGGAGCCTAGGATACGCGCTGCAGCGTAGGACAACCTAGACGGAGCATGAAACGGACGCTTAGGGATTAACGAGGGACAATGCTGGACTCCAACCAGCGCCCCTCGTACCTGCGTCGGCAGAGAACAGACGGACCAAGCCGGATTGCCAACCGGAAAAGCAGCACGGGCCACGCCGCCGCACGGAGAGGGAAGAGGAAGGGATTGCTACCCAGGGACCGGTGACCAGGAAAATCTGACCCTGTCCTGATCATCTAATTCGTTATCTTACCTCAAGCCTTGCGACTTTACCAAGCTGATTCTCTTCCAAGAGGGAGCTTTAACCTGTGTCCCTGCCTACCTGTGGTCACCGATCACGGAAGGTAAGCAAGCGGTGTGTTCGTGGTTCTTGGTGCGGTCACGATAGAGGACGTGAAGCATTGACTGAGCTATCACGACAAAGAACAGTCTAACAATGCGTAGTGTGAGGATGCAGTGCAATGGTAAGACACTGACTGGAGTCAGGAGGGTTCTTAAATACACGAGCCAGTCGGTGTTGATTAATTGCCAATTAATGCCACATTAAACCGGCATTTGTGAGCCACAAAACGCCATAAGAGCGTAGGAACACTTTAAGGGGTCAATGCTGCCCTCTATAGTCCACAAGGACAAAGGGCATCCCAACCCCTTACAGTACCCCCCCTCCGAAGGGCGGCGTCCCGACGCTCCAAAGCCAACCCAGCAACCTCCCCTAACCTGCCTAACCCGTTCAGGATTAAGCCCCTGACGGACGGATGGGACCCAATACGGGGAATAAATCATCAAACGGGAGCCGACCGGGAGGTCGGGCCAACCCCGGCCAAAAATCAGGCTCGGTATGGCCACAAAAGGCCCCGGAACCAGGCCCAACACAAGGGGCTCAGGGGCAAAGCTCGGCACCGGCGGGTCAGGAACCAGCTCGGAACCGACCATAAAGACGAAAAAGGCTGGCGTGAAGGGCCGGGCCCACCGCACAGATGCCAGGGGCCTCAGCGGTAAGGCCAGCAGAGGCGACCATGGAGACACAGCGGTGGGACTGTGTGACAGTGGCGCGGGGATCGGGACCAACAATCGCGGTGTAGGAATCATTCTTGGTGACCGTGGCGCGTGGATCAGAACCAATGATCGCGGTGCAGGAATCGGTTTACGAGACGGAGGCACAGGGGTCGGCGCTACGACCGGTGTGCAAAATACCCAGCCGTGGAGCTTTCTTGCTCAGACGTGGGGGTAGTTGGCGCAATGGGTCCCTGTGCGGGGCCAGGCGGCGCTAAAAGTCCAACCGTGGAGTCTTGCTGCTCATACACGGGATCAACTTGCGCGGCGGGCCCAAGTGCAGGGCCAGGGGGCACCAATCGCTCAGGCACAGGGTCTGATCACCCAGGTGCGGAGCCTGAGTGTGCGACGAGCCCAAGGTCATAACTGGGGGGCGCTGTGCACTCGCTCTGTCAGCTCGAGCATTCAATGCGCTCGTGAACGGGGCGTACTTGCTCAGGTTCACTGCTTGGCGGCACTGAATGCCCAAGTATGGGGTCAATGGACGCGGCGAGCTCCTGAACGGAGCGTAATTGCTCAAGAACACCACTGGTATCCACGTTGAGCTCAGGAACCAAGCTGAGCAGCGCAAGCTGCTTGCTTACAGAACCCAAACACTCAAGAATGGAGTTAATGTCTATAGAAGGCACTGGAGCGGCGTTATGTGGCGCTAACGGTTCAGGTACAGAGCTTAGTGGACCAGTTACTGAGGGTGATGGCTGGAAGCACGAGCACTCCTCAACCTCCCTGGTTTTAGACCAAATAAGCGCATCTGTGCGAATGGCCAGATTGAACAATGCGGCCAGGGAGGTGACGGGAAGAAATGGCAAAAGTTCATGCTCCAGACCACCGTCAAGACCCCTTTCAAAAAAGGCCATGAGCAGCAAGTCATCAAAACTGCTCTCACTGGCTGCAACACAGAAGTCCTCCACATACTCGCCCACAGACCGACTCCCCTGGGTAATTCCAAACATACGGGGTAGTTCGGATCGTGGAGGACTAGTGTGGGTAGAACTCTCCAACCTGGAGGGGTTGGGAGCTTCAGCGGGGTCGAACCGTGATCCCAAGAAAACTGCTGGAGCCAGCAATGCTCGCTTGGGACCGTGGGGGGCGCTACACCTACCACGGTGAGGTCTGCGTTGCTCCGGGGGGCCAAAATTCGATACCGAATCCCTAACCTGATCAGAGTTGAAAGGCAGACCCCCAAGAGTCACACGAGACCCAGTCTGCCATGGCAGATGACGCATACGAGAGGTGGGGACATCCTTGAAGGAAGTCCCAGGAGCTAACGCTGGGTCCCAGTTTGGTCTTACCATTCTGCCCAGGGGGCGCACTTTTAAAAATAAAGGAATAAGGGTTTTTGGGACCCAAGTGCAGGAAAAAAGGAAATAAAACAATGGTCCACACAAAAGAAGAGAAAGACAGATAAACAAAAGATACTTCAGTATCTGGGGATCGAACCCGGAACGGACATGTGAGTTGGCGGCGTGTTAACCCAACACTCCACTCGGGCACTGAAGGAATGACCTGAAAAACTGGGCTGAGAGCTTACGCCATCAGCGTACGGCACCTTTATGTCGTCACGCTTACGGCGTATAACCACTAGGCTGGCGGCACACGAGTCCGCGCATGCGCAGAGCGTTCGTGCTGAAACGGGTCGCGTGCACGCGCTGAACCAGCGTAGTGATAGCACAGCGCACCAGAACGTGCTCAGCAGACAGAAGCGCTGTTTATATACTAAGCACTACTGCAGCTGAGACAAAACTAAAGCAGAGAAATGGAACTAAGACAAAAGGAAACTAATATCACGTCAATCAGGAAGCCGGAGAGACGGGCCACTACCGACGGAAGCGAGGGCGGCACAAGCCGCGGTCGCAATTGAAGAACCGCTTAAGGGAGAGGGGAGCAAGGCGGACTGCTGAAAAACCTCGGGGAATTATTCACACACCACAAGGCTGCGCGAAGCGACGCACGGTTCTCCGAAGAAACGGAGCATGGGACGGACGCGCATGTGCGAAGCGATTCACGGTTCTCCGTCCACGGAGCCTAGGATACGCGCTGCAGCGTAGGACAACCTGGACGGAACATGAAACAGACGCTTAGAGATTAATGAGGGACAATGCTGGACTCCAACCAGCACCCCTCGTACCTGCCTCAGCAGAGAACAGACAGACCAAGCCCAATCGCCAACTGGAAAAGCAGCACGGGCCACGCCGCCGCACGGAGAGGGAAGAGGAAGGGATTGCTACCCAGGGACCGGTGACCAGGAAAATCTGACCCTGTCCTGATCATCTAATTCGTTATCTTACCTCAAGCCTTGTGACTTTACCAAGCTGACTCTATTCCAAGAGCGAGCTTTAACCCGTGTCCTACCTGCGGTCACCGATCACGGACGGTAAGCAAGTGGTGTGTTCGTGGTTCTTGGTGCGGTCACGATAGAGGACGTGAAGCGTTGACTGAGCTATCACGACAAAGAACAGTCTAACAATGCGTAGTGTGAGGATGCAGTGCAATGGTAAGACACCCACTGGAGTCAGGAGGGTTCTTAAATACCTGAGCCAGCCGGTGTTGATTAATTGGCAATTAATGCCACGTTAAACCGAGCATAGGAACACTTTAGGGGGTCAATGCTGCCCTCTATAGTCCACAAGGACAAAGGGCAGCCCAACCCCTTACACAGATGTCCTGACATTTTACTGAAATCTCTGATATAATTCAGAATTCATTGTTCCATCAATGATGTCAAGCCATCCTGGCCCAGATGCAGCAGAACAGGCCCAAACCATGATATCACCACCACCATGCTTCACAGATGGGATAAGGTTCTTATGCTGGAATACAGTGTTTTCCTTTCTCCAAACATAACACTTTTATTTTTGGTCTCATCTGTCCACAAATCATTCTTCCAATAGCCTTCTGGCTTGTCCACGTGATCTTTATCAAACTGCAGATGAGCAGCAATGTTCTTTTTGGAGAGAAGTGACTTTCTCCTTGAAACCTTGCCATGCACACCATTGCTGTTCAGTGTTTTTCTGATGGTGGACTCATGAACATTAACATTAGCCAATGTGAGAGAGGCCTTCAGTTGCTTAGAAGGTAAGCTGGCTTCTAATGTGACCTTGGCAACTTTTACACGCCTTGCCTTTCGAGTGATCTCTGTTGGTCAAGAACTAACAATGGGCTTGAATTTCCTCCATTTGTACTTCTTTAGAGATGGTTTTGTAACCTTTTTCAGCCTGATGAACTTCAACAACTCTTTTTTGAGGTTCTCAGAAATGTGTTTTGTTCGTGCCATGATAGACATCCTCAAACATGTGTTGTGAAGAGCAGACTTTGATAGATCCCTGTTCTTCAATTAAAACAGGGTGCACACTCACACCTGATTGTCATCCCATTGATTGAAAACACCTGACTCTAATTTCACCTTCAAATTAACTGCTAATCTTAGAGGTTCACATATTTTTGCCACTCATTAATATCTTATATTGGAAAATTTTTCTCACTAAATAACTGACCGAGTATAGTATTTTTGTCTCATTTGTTTAACTGGGTTCTCTTTATCTACTTTTATGACTTGTGTGTAAATATCATGAGGATTTAGGTCATATTTATGCAGAAATATAGAACATTCAGAAAATAGAAAACGGTTCACAAACTTTATGTATGTATGTACTGTGTGTGTGTGTGTGTGTGTGTGTGTGTGTGTGTGTGTATACACATATACATACATACAGTGGTGCTTTAAAGTTTGTGAACCATTTAGAATTTTAGCCATTTCTAATAGTTGTATAACTTTCTTGCAATATCAACGCTGTAGCACCATGTACGTATATATGTACAGTGGTGCTTGAAAGTTTGTGAACCCTTTAGAAATTTCTAATTTCTGCATAAATATGACCTAAGACATCATTAGATTTTCAGTCACACCAGATACTGAAAGCAAAGGTTCACAGGTTCGTATAATATTTTTGTCTCATTTGTTTAACTAGCTTCTCTTTATCTACTTTTAGGACTTGTGTGAAAGTATGATGATGTTTTATTATATTATAAATGCCAGTTCCACTATGTGTAAGAAGGCATTTCATAGTCTGTCAAAGCAGTTAAAATTTGAATTTCAATCAACACACAATAAGTGAATCACACCAACACTGCATCTGGGTACAACACCTGAATGGCATTTTTATCTTTTAATTTGAGGGCAATGGAAACTCTTCCCCTGAAATCAGCAATTTTCTGCATAACTGTGGACCATTCAAGACAAGCTAGAATCGGGCGATTATCTATTAAGATATACTGTATGTAATGTATGAGAATTTCATAGTTCTTAAATGTATGACAAAATTCAATAGAAGAGCTAAAATTCCCCACTTTCTCCCTCGCCCTCATCCTCTCTCTCTTTCCCTCTCTCTCTCTCTCCCTCTTTCGCTCTCTCTCTCTCTCCCTATTTCCCTTTCTATCTCTCTCTACTTGCAAGCACTTCCAGCTGAAACAAACCTGAAACCTTCAATAATATGAGATCTCAACTTTTCAGACTGAAACAGATTTAAGGAAAAATTTACTAAATTGCTAATGAGATGGAAAGCCGACTAAAAGGGAACTAAAAGCAGGAAGATAACACAATTCGATCAGAGAGGATGCAAGGCGGAAGTCTCATAATGCCTTTAACCTATATAGGCTATCACATTGCAGCCATAAGAAAGAAAGCTTAATGGCTACAGGAATCCAGCTAACACTGCAGCTAATGGCTGTGTCATTTTCTAAAACAGAAGCATCAAGGCACATCTGGGTTATTAGGAGAGATCTATTACTGATCTATGGACAGGGCCTATGTTTTTCTTTTACCTCTTTAAACATGAGTTGATATGGTAGTACCTTTCAGTGTACAGTATTCTTTAGTGTTCTATTTTTTGTGGGTTTTATATATATATATATATATATATATATAAATAAAATTTTTTTTTAAATAAGCACTAGTGGTGCTCAGTTCTGATTTGATCTATATGATGTTTCTGTTGTGTTCCAGTAAATTCAGTTTTTGTGTACAATGCATTATATACACAATACAACATTTTTGCTGAAACACCAGATACCACTATTTGTGGGTGTCTACATGTTTTTGGTCAAATAGTGCCAGTCCCTGCCTTCAGTCCCTAGATTTAATCAGGCAGCAGGTCTTCCTAAAAGTGGCCCAGTAAATAACTCAAATTTTACCCCATTACTGCCAACAAAGGTTATGTTACAAAGTACTGAGTTGAACTTTTGTTATTGACCAAATACTTATTATCCACCATAATTTACAATTAAATTCTTTAAAAATCCTACAGTGTGATTTCCTGGATTTTTTTTCTCATTTTGTCTCTCATAGTTGAAGTGTACCTATGATGAAAATTACAGACCGCTCTCCTCTTTCTAAGTAGGAGAACTTGCACAATCAGTGGCTGACTAAATACTTTTTTTGCCCCACTGTATATTTTCACACCCCCACTTTTGTTTCTGGAAGGCTCAAGGTGGGAACCAACCCTAGACAGGATGCCAGTCTATCGTAGGGTACATTATAAGATGCCAGTTAACCTAGTTAGGAACCTAGCTAGGGAAGAAAATTGAGTACTCTCATGAAAGCCACTCAGACACAGGAAAAGCATGCAGCCTTCAAATCTGGGGTTGTCAGACGTCAGGGGTCGCTAATGGCCAGTAGTTGACCAAGTTTGGCGGCGTGAGCACCGGCAGTGCGAAGACGCGTGTGTCAGCCCTTCCCGGGCTTTTGTTGTCAAGTGGCGACACCTGTTGCTGAGCCCTTATAAGCACACCTTTGTGGCTTGCACGGTGTCGCAGCATTCCTTCACTTGGCACACTGACAGCACAACGCATGTCCGCGCTCGCTCTGTTGGTAACGGCGTTCCGGTCACCGGCGTTCCTTTTGCGTTTGTTTATTTTTGAGGGTCAAAGGTATGTCTGGGGATGTCAAGATCTCCAGACGGGGGCTACTAAGAGGTAGCCCAGGTAAGTTAGGGCCCTAGATAGGGTAGGGACAGACTTTGTTTTATTTTACTTTTGTTTATCGCAGGGCTCCTCTGGCTGTTCTCAGGTCATATTTATGCATATATATATATATACATATATATATATATATGTATATATATATATATATATATATATATATATATATAAACTAGGAAGTGTATTCACTCTAAAGTGCTTTTCCTACAGAGGAATTCTTATAACTTAAAGTCAATTAATTATATTGCAAGTGGTTGGACAATCAACATTAGCTCTCACTGACAAGATGCAGTGTCTTACCAGATGAGAACTGGATGGTCTGTCACAGCCGCTGTAAGATGAGAGTAACATTCCATATCCATTTCCTAGAAGAACGACAAGAAAAAGAGGCAGTTCAATTAGACACCCTAATACTTCACCTTCTTTAGCTTTTGATTGGTCTACTTGCTCATTTTAAGACATGTAGATCTGACCCTTGGTCATTCTAAAAGGCCGCAAGGATTAAATTTGGGTCATTTATTTTTCTGTTCCTATCCAAGCATTTCTTAAATTTGAGAAGAGCATAAAAAACCCTGTTCATCAGAGTCTGTTCTATTTCTTGCTTAATACCACAGTACCTCCACTCAAGCATGATCTTCTGTGTTAAGACCTGTGACATTTAAAACGAGCAAGCCAAAATAACAGAGCAAAATGAACATTCCAGTATGGGTATATTAATTAAATGTACTGCATACACATGAAACAAATCAAAATAGAGACGCCTGGCATTTTCAGGTCTAAAATCAGTAGATATTCCCAGGAAACATGCCTCTTTGTACTTTGGTTACACCTCAAGTTCACAGGAATGGAAAGTCAGAAAGAGAGGCATCATAAATAAATTTCTTGTGTGTTATGGCTTAAAATATGATTTAAATATTTAAGTAAACAGTCAGTGAATCAGGAAACAGACTGATGGAGTAGATGATATGGTTTGAAGGCAGACAAGACGTGATTGTGACAACCTCCTGAAGTTCAAACCGAGCAACAGATTGGGAAGGAAAGGTGATTTAAGTGACATTTAATGTAGCATAGGTGCCAGATGAGCTGGTCTGAGTATTTCAGAAACTACTAGTCTACTAAGATTTCCACACACTTCCATGTCTAGGTTTAACAGAAGTCAGTTTAGAATAGCCAGACTAATAGAAAGGCAACAGTAACTCTAATAAACACTTGAGTGCACAACACATCGAACCTTGAAGCAGATGTGCTACAGAAGTCTAAAGGCCACACTGTCTGCTAAGAACAGGCAACTGAGGCTACAATTCACACAGGCTCACTGCAGTTGGACAACAGAAGATTGGAAACATGTTGCCTGGTCTGATAAGTCTCGATTTCTGGATGGTAGGGTAAGAATTTGGCTTAAACAACATGAAAGCATGGATCCATCCTGTCTTGTATCAGCAGTTGGAGCTGGTGGTAGTGTAATGATGCGGGAGATATTTTATTGGCACATTTTGGGCCTCTTAATACCCACTGAGCATAGCTTAAATGGCACAGCCTACCTGAGTAATGTTGCTGACCATGCCATTCCCTTTATGACCACAGTGTACCCATCTTCGACGTGCCATGCCGCAAAGCTCAAATAATCTTAAACTGGTTTCTTGAGCATGATCTGTAGTTACTGTGTGATGTTTTCATGCCAATAAGGACCAAAATCTCTGAGGAATGTTTCCAGGACCTTGTTGAATCTATGCCATGAAGAATTAACTCTGTTCAATTTATGTCAAGATATATAAGATAACATCAGTAACCTTTAATTGATTATCAACATCATATGACATATAGCCAACAAGAACGCGAGTCTGAACTTTGGCCCCCTTTGCTGCTACAACACCCTTTATTCTGCTGACAATGCTTTCCACATGATTTTGGAACAGAGGTAGGGCATTAATGTAGGGAAGTAAGCCCTGGTTTACTGTTAGCATTGCAATTAATCTCAAAGACATCTGATGAAGTTAAGGTTAGGGCTCTGTGCAGGTTCTCCATCAAAGTTCTTTATTTACTTTGCTTTACAAGGGCACTGCAAAAAATGATGAACTGACTTGTCTGACAGGTGGAGACCTATGAAAGTGTCGCATTGAAAGTCACTGAGGTGTTTGGGACAACGCTTTTTGGGTTGGGAAGTCTGCAAAATCAGTCTCATAGATTAATCATTTTTCACCTGAACTGTGCTTTGCCTAAGAATGGCTAGCACTGGAACCACCATGGACATATCACACCAAAGTTTAATATTTGCAATACTGTTTAATATATGACAGTTCTTTAACAGTTCTTTAACATATAGGAAACTACATATAGGTATACAAGTTTAATTATGATGTGTTATAAACCCTTATTAAATCAAATGCTTCATCACCAGCTCATGCAGTCTCTTGGACAAACACATAAAGGCAACTCGTGTTAATCCACTCTGAATTTTTGGTCCTTACTCAAATTCCAGTTCATTATTAACAGAAAGGAATAAAATCTGTGGTACATGTGCTTTTGGTGATTTACTCAGAGGATCAGCCTTCTGAAGATTTCACTCAGTTGTTCATGTGCACTCAGCAAACACATCCCAGGTTAGACGAGTGGCAGTTTCAGAAATGGCTCACAAGAGTCAGCAGATGAAAAGCACTCAAAAACATCTAATAAACAAACACTTGGGTGAGACTCAGAGACACATCTCCGTTCTCATTAGAGGGAAAATGTTTGAAGGAACTGACAGTATTGATCCATTTTAAGTGACGTTGGAGAAAATTTAAAGAATCCTTGTTTGGCTAAACCTCTACTTCCTTTTGACTTTTTTCTACTTACAAGTTTCTCAAACACTCCTGCATTGCAATACTTTAATCGATGCCTCCTTGATTGCTCGATCTTACATCCCCCAGCCTGTCACCTGGAAATCGATCAAAGTCTACCGTTCCTAAGACAAATCAGTTTTGTAAATGCACATGGTGGAATAAAGAAGCTAGAAGTGAGGCCGCTTCTAAAAGAAGTTCTTCCTAAGTGGAACTCGTTAAGTAAATCTTTCCCAAAAAAATCTCAGTTAATCACAAATCGAATCCAAAAAATAAGACAATAAATATATGCCAAGTAAAGAATAAAATTACAATAATAAAATGCAATTTGTAAAAACATGGATAAAAGTCTATAGATGTAATGCCAAGTGATCACATAGTAGAAACAGCCAACAGCTGTCTATAAAGATTAGTGTTAATCTGCCATATAAACTGGAATGGCAACTTTTATTCGTTTTCATAATTTTTCATACTTTTTTAAATTAGTTTTCATAATCGGAATAACTTATTGTAATACTACAAAACATTTTCTGCTAAGTGCATCTTTTGACAAGAAGAACTGGACTGACAGGAAGGTTATGTGTTGGTATTAGGGCATTATGCACATGCATGGTAAACATGAATCTAAAAAAAAAAAAAAAAAAATGTAAAAAACCCTGATTCTCTGCCTAATCAATCAATCAATATGGGAAAGACTAGAGAGAAAAAAAGCAATTATGTGTGAGAAAAGGTTGTCAGGAACTGGCTACAAAATGGCTGTAATAAAAATGTAAATTTATATTATCTGAGCAACAATGAGGCTCAGTGGGTAGCATTGTCACCTAACAACGAGAAGGTCCTGGGCTGGATCCCAGGTTGCACGTCTTGGTTCTTTCAGTGTGGAGTCTGCATGCCCTTATCTTGTCTGTGTGGGTTTATTCCAGGTGCGATGGTTTACTCTCATCCCCAAGACATGCTTTAGATTGAATGGTTAAGATAAAGTGGCCTTAGTGTGTTGGTGCATGAGTATGTGAGTGCATGTGCCCTACGATGGCTTGGCCCCCTGTCTAGGGTTGTTCCTGCCTTGTGTCCAATGCCACCGGTTAGGCACCGCCTTCCTGCAACCCTATCCAGGATCAAGCAGATAAGAAACTGAATGATTGAATGGGCAAAAAGGAAGATGTTTAAAGCAACTGCCAAATAGAAATATTGTCTGAAAGCAGATATATGTCTATATGGACTTGATAAACAGTGATGAGCAGGGGCGTCAGTCTCACTTACTGGGGCACGTGTCCTGGTAAAGTGTTGCTGTGCCCACTAATATTATAAAGGTAAAAATAGATTTTCCATTTCATCCTGGGTTGCTGGATTGAACAACAGGATATTCCACACAAATTCTCTATACGGGCACTATATTTCCCATAATGCCCCAGCATCTTTTATTATTATTATTTTTAAAAGTATATGTTTAGCTAATTCAATTAATAAAATTCTTTAGTGTTCATTTATTATTCAAAGCCCATTAAAACCACCTTTTAATGCCCACTTTAGTGTTAGAGCACAATCTATTTTGAGTTTAACATCCTTATATTTTACAAACAGTTGTTCCCTTATGATTGATAGCCCGCTGTGCCCTGAATTCCTTGTGTGCTCCAGTAAAACAAGCAGTCTAAAAACTCCCCTGGTGAGCAGGATGGTGAAGTGCCCAAAGGGTGAAAGCTAAATAACTGTATGCACTAACTTGGCCCAGGGGTCAGAACATAATAAGTAAAATCTGACATCACCTAAATAACCATAAGTTGTTTTGAAGTTGTTTTGACCAAATTACAGCATTTTGACAACAAAGAACAGAGGTGGGTTTGGCACAGACACACAGACAGTCAAAAAGTACCTCATCTCCACTGTGAAGTATGGTGGTGTATCTATGATGTTTCGTGGCTATTTTTTTTCCTGTACATTTCTTTGGATGCATGTACATGGTATCATAGGCTGTGTCTGAAATGGTACACTTAAACAATATGTACTAGATTCGATCCAGTACTCACTGTTGGACCATGAAAGCAGTATGGTCTTTCAGTACAAGAGAGTGCAGTATGCACAGGCAGTCGGAGGCACTATGCCTGCCATCTTACCAATGTCATGTGATGCATAACGTCACACCACCACCATAAAAAATGGGGTTGTACAAAACCATAACATTTCTATTTTAATGTTTATTGTTATATCTTAATTACACTTCCCCGCTGTCCGCTGTTTTTTCTTCCTCAGCTTTGGATGCCTCTGCTGCTCCAGTTGAATATCGGGATGGGGATCGTCTGCTTTGTGTGCATATTTAAAATGGCTGCCGATGCAGTACATCATCTGGGGACTATTTGCCTTCTGTTTAGTGCATACTGTGTATTCAGACACACAACCTGTACTGTTCACTATGGAAGTACACAGTTTCGGACATGGCCATATACAAGTACCAGCAGATATTAAATCAACATCTTACTACCTCAGTCAGGAATCTTAAACTGGGCAGTGGTTGGGTCTTCCAACAGGACAATGATCCAAAGCACATCTCAACACAATGATTCATTGACCAGAGACGGTTTTTGTCATGGATATCCCTGCTTTCCTGACTGAGCCATGTATAAAACCTCATGGATGAGCTGAAGAATAGAGACCACAAGAATAGACATCAGAATCTGAAGTAACTAGAGAGATTTTGTAGAGTGAGAAGGTCTTAGATAAATTGCAATGTGTTCTTCACTCTCATTAGTACAACCCCTGGCAAAAAGTATGGAATCACCAGTCTTGGATGGCACTCAATCAGACATTTCATTCTGTAAAACAAACTCAGATCAAAAACATGATACAATAATAAGGTCATTTCAAAGTGCAACTTGTTGGCTTTCAGGAACACTCAAAGAAATGAAGAGAAGAGAATTCAAACATTGTGGAAGTCAGTGAATGTTACTTTTATTGACCAAGCACAGGGAAAAAACTATGGAATCACTCAATTCTGAGGAAAAAAGTATGGAATCACTCAAATTGGAGGTAGAAAATAAGGACACACCCAGTCAATTTCCTTTCCCTAAATGGACACCTGCCTCAGAGTAGATCTGCTCGTTAGTCTGCAGCTAAAAACACCTGTAGTCATGATACCTTGGAGGGCTGCTGGATGAAGTGGAGTGGCAAGAACCATGGCTCCAACAAGATAAATGTCTCTTGAAACAAAAGAGAGGATTGTGAAACTTCTTGAAGAAGGTAACTCTTCACGCATGGTTGCTAAAGATGTGGGCTGTTCCAGTCAGCTGTACCAAGATATGGACCAAATACAAACATCAATGAATGGGGTTGTTAAAGCCAGTGTACTGGTAGACAAGAAAGACTCCAAAGCGTCAAGAACAAACAACTTTAAGGCCATTTGTCTTGAAAACCGAAAAAGTACAACTAAACAGATGAATCATAAATGGGAGGAAGCTGGAGCCAATGTATGTGACTGAACCATTAGAAATCACCTAAAGGAAATGGGATTTCAATACAGGAAAGCTAAAAGAAAACCATCATTGACACCTAAACATAAAAGAACAAGACTGCAATGGGCTAAGGAGAGGCAATCATGGACTGTGGATGACTGGATGAAAGTTATCTTCAGTGATGAGTCAAGAATCTGCATTGGATAAGGTGATGATGCTGGAACTTTTGTTTGGTGCCGTTCCAGTGAGATTTATGAAGAGGCCTGCCTGAAGAAAACAACCAAATTTCGACAGTCCTTGATGATATGGGGCTGTATGTCAGGCAAAGGCACTGGGGAGATGACTGTGGTTAATTCTTCTATCGATGCGTAAGTTTACATTGAGATTTTGGACAGTTTTCTCATCCCTTCAGTTGAACAGATGTTTGGAGGTGATGAAATAATTTTCCAAGATGACAATGCATCGTGCCATAGGGCAAAAAACAGTGAAGGCATTCCTTGGAGAAAGACACATTCAGTCGATGTCATGGCCTGCAAATAGTCCAGATCTCAACCCAATTAAAAACCTGTGGTGGAAATTGAAAAAAATGGTCCACAAGAAGGCTCCGACCTGCAAAGCTGATCTGGCAACTGTTATCAAAGAGAGTTGGCACCAAATTGATGCAGAATACTGTTTGTCACTCATCAAGTCCATGCGTCAGAGACTGAAAGCCGTTATAAAAGCCAAAGGTGGTGCAACTAAATACTAGTGATTTATTTTGAATGGTCTTTTGTTTATCTGTTTTTCATGATTCCATCATTTTTTTTTTTCCTCAGATTGAGTGATTCCAATTTTTTTTTTTTCTATGTGCTGGTCAAATAAAAGTAACATCAACTGACTTCCCTTCCACAATGTTTGCTCTGTCTCTTCATTTCTTTGAGTGTTCCTGAAAGCCAACAAGTTGCACTTTGGAATGACCTTATTATTGTATCATGTTTTTGATCTGAGTTTGTTTTACAGAATGAAATGTCTGATTGAGTGCTCATCCAAGACTGGTGATTCCATACTTTTTGCCAGGGGTTGTAGAATGCAAGCCGCTATCTGTGCAAAGGGAGGTTGTACAAAGTGCTAGCAATGAAGAATTATTTACAGTCCCTTTTGCTCATGCTTATCAGGGGTTCCAATATTTATGGAGGGTACTGTACCGGTATCTCATTGCTCTTGAACTGTTACAGTGTCACTGCAAATGCACATTGTTGCAGGTCCCACAGGGATGGTGGCATTTAGTTTCTTTGCTTGTTTGTAATGTTTTGCTTTTCTGTCTATGTGTTGATGTTTTATCTGTCCCTTGTCATGATATTTGTTAATCTGTTCATTGTTAATCTGTTCATTACATTTATCTTTTCCTTGTCCAGGTTTTGATTAGACGTATCCCCCTGTTCCATGTGCATGCCAAGTAGTAAAGCCTTGATTTCCCATGTTTTTAATTTGATCTTCTGGTCTCGCTTTTCATCTTGCTTGTTTCGCTTAATGAGTATGGATATGTTTCTGATTATGTCTGCCTGTTTTCTGACTTACACACCTGGACTCCTTTGATGACTTTTGGATTTGCCCCAATAAACAGTTGAATACCAATTAAATGCATCTGGATCTTCTTCAAAGATCTATGCATTACAGAATACTTCACCAGATGCATATAAAAGAAGCATGTTGCATGAACCCTGAGGCAGGAATGAAGGAGTATGATAGCTTTTTCAGTGCAATCTGGCACCATTCAGTATAAAAACACCAAGGGAGTCGGAGCTCCCCAAACCTCATAGCCACTCTCTGCTCTGCTGATGATGATTAGTCCTCTAAACAATTTAGTCTGCTGTCAGTGACCTTCCACACCATCCATATGCTGTGGCCAAACCTCCAGAGTAGCTGCCAATCACAGTGAATACTTAAAAGCAGCAGCTGTCAGCCTGTATGGGTTCCCCAAAGCCACCACCTGCTTCAGTGGGTTCTGTAGTGTCACTGCCTGCATCAGCTAGATCTCCAGAGCTGCTGCTTGCCTCACTGCACTTTTCAAATCAACTGCCTGCTTCAATGATCCTTCCACAGCTGCAGCTAGTCATAACTGTACCTTCAGAACTCAATCCTGTAAAATATCACTTTGTAACACCAACTATTGGCTGCTTATATTTTTGGAATTATACCAGGTTTCAGTTTCTCATCCCTTAACATATAGAATCAGTGTTCTCAACATGATATGTATAGGTACTTGAGGAAACAATGGATTTGTCAAATGTTAATAAGGACAAATGATTATAAATATTAATTGTAGGATCATATGGTATGTCTCCAGACTGTCTCTAGTTTTAAATCCTGTTCAATCATATGCATAGTGTAAACACAGTAGATATGTTCTAAAACTCGTATTTTCAAAGCAGGCTTTGCAAAATTAATAAATAATAATAATAATAATAATAATAATAATAATAGGTTAGCATTTGCTGGTGTATTATGGAAGTTCTGTGAACCAGGAAGACTACAGCCTTTACCCAGCCATGTAGAATATTTAATCCTCTACATGATTCTGAACCAGGGAATGACCTTGTGGCATATCGCTGGTCATGACATGCCACAAAATCCCATGGCAAAATTCCTATCTCACTCTAGTACCCTGAGTTCACCAATAGAGTAAGTGTTTTGCTTTTACCTTTCACTTTCAATCCATTACTCAATAAATTACATTAGATTACAAATTACAATCTAAATTATGATCTAAATTACCCTAGATTTTTTAACACTTTATCATCAAATAAGCTTTGTGTTAGTGATTTTGGCCAACTGTAGATTAATGTAAGCGTTTTAAACATTAACTTACTTATCATTACTTATCATAAGTTCTGCTATGATACAGTACAGACCACTCTACCAAACACTCAATAAACTCCTCAATTTATGGATTTGTTGGAATATAACCCCTTCATGAATCAGGGGGCATTTGTACAATACAATTCCATTAATGCATATATTGCCTTACACAGTGTGGATGTTCTGGAGGTCTGGAACAGATTAATTCATTTTACATTATTCCTTATGGGAAAAAAATGCTCGGTACTCGTCATTTTTAGTTCTCGAGAAGCCTGCTCGAACAAATTAAATGACAAGAACTGAGGTACCACTGAATATCAGTATATGAATGAATGAACTTGGCACTCACTTTATATACACTAAACATTTACAACACTGCAGTTGTAAACCCTTCTCATTCCAGACGTGTATGCCTTTTAGCTGAAAGAAAACACAAAGTTGATAAAAATGACAGTGAACATCTAAGCATATGACTTAAATACTCAGTCAGACATTCATTCTTTAAAGAAAACATTTGGATTTCTTTTTATGGTTCCTTTAGTCTACAGCTACATATACAGTCCATTAAGGCACATTTGTAGCTCATTAATCTTCATTGTTTATTCATCTCCTTCCATTTATCAAGACTTGACTATGCAAAGTGTGCAATGGGGGAATGTGGAATTTCTGAAGCCTTCCTTTTATGCAACAGCCTTCAATTTAAAGAGTTCCTCTGACTGGACATATACCCCAGGAATTTTCTTACACCTGTACTTTTGCTACACAGCTCACACCACTGTCGCACCAATCAGGGAAAGTCAATACCCTATCAGACTGAGCTGCACAATCTCTGATGCCACACTAATAGCACTCACCTCTGCTCATTCAGGCCATAAAAGCAGATGATTTATGATACTTATAAGCATAAAAACCCTCATTGTTCAGCTGCAAAGAATATAAGTTCATTCTTTGGAGGAGGCTGCTATACTCCCACACATAAATGCAAGCATTACTGATGCTAGCTAGTGTTCACAGCAGATGTGAAACGTGATGTAAATTTTGCAGACAATACTCACAGGTGTGTGACCACAAAGCAAGCTCTTGTTTGTCATCTGTGCAATTTTCAAAGATGACATTTTATACCCAAATATCATCTCCACAGGGCAGAGGCAACTGCATAGTCTACAGCCGATAATACAGTATATATCAACTATACTCCAAGCATCTGAGAGTTGAATTCTGGCTATATTAGCATTTTGTTCGAAATTGTTCGAAAAAGATTGCCTTGCCTTTCACTCAAAAAACAGAGACCTTTTCAGAATAGGAACCTGACAGGGGGATTAATAAGGTGTTGTCCAATGTTGCTGTAAAAGGCTACACAGAAAGGTCGGGCGGCTAATCAAGTTTGACTTGTGGCATGTTAAGAATTGATGGTGTTATCAAGTCTTTTATAGTCTTGTGTAAAAAAAAAAATTTTAAACACAGTAATTAATAGTATATTATGACTTGCATAACTTTGTTCAGATGACCTTGATTTATGTGGGCAAGAAAAGGAAGCCAAATATTCAGTTGTTCAGTAAGCTAAAATATTTAGATTGGTAAGATTTTGCTTTGTCTACCTTCAGTAGTACATTTATCTGGATGACTCTCAAGTGGAGGAGGCTAAAATTAGCTTATTTTGTAAACAACAACAGAGCACAGGTAGCAGTTACCGTGATGACTGAATAATTCTGAACTCTCTAGAATTTTCTAAATTCTAATTCTATAGGTGGTCCTATAGGTAGATAAAGAAAACCCAATTACATAACTTAGACAAAACAATAATACATGTAGTCATTTACTTGTTGAGGAAAATGATCTAATATTACATATATGTGAGTAAAAGTATGTGAACTTCTAGGATTAGCACTTGAAATTAGAGTTGGGTGTTTTCAGTCAGATGACAATCAGGTGTGAAGAATACATCAAAGTCTGGTCTAATCTTCACAAAACATGCATGTGGAAGTGAATAATCAGTGTTTCCGCTCAGAAAAAAAGGTGTTGATGCTCATTAAGCTAAAAAGGATGACAAAACATGGATAAATTAATAGTAAGACAGATTGTATACAAATATAAGAAATTTAAGACCACTCCACAGGACTGGTCAACAAACAAAGTTCATTCCATGAGCAATGCATGTACAGAGGCCAATATCACATTGGCTAATGTTAATGTTCATGAAACACCCCCATCAGAAGAACACTGAACCTTAGTGTGCATGGTAGGCTAGTACGGAAAAAGTCAGCTTTCTCCAAAAGGAACACTGACACCATCTGTGTCCTGTCAGCAGTTTGGTAATGATCACATAGACAAGCCAGAAAGCTACTGGTGGGGAAATAAATCTGTGGATGGATTTTGAGGGCAAAATAGAACTTTTGGTTTAAATCAAAAGTGTTATGTCTGGAGATCAGAAAATGTTGCATTCCAGCAGAAGACATCATGAACTTCTTTTGCTGCAACTAGAACAGGGCAGATTTCCATCATCAATTAAACAATAGATTCTGAACTATACCAGCATATTCTAAAGGAAAATGTCAGGGCATATATCCATGAACTGAATAACAAGGTGATGTGAGTCATAGAGTAAGACCCTATCACACATGTTCTTCTACCAAATTATGATTAAAGAAGAATAATATTTTGGAATGGCCAAGCCAAAGTTGTGACCAATGTTGTAAAAGAACCTGAAACAAGCAGGCCATGTGAGGAAACTTATCAGCATTCACAGAACATTCTAAAGGGTCCAGAAACTTTCAAATCCAACTGCACACATTATTGCACATTAATCTGGAATGAAGTATTAAAAATATCAACTATTGGCAAACGTTGTATCTTGCTTTATTAAATGTTCTCTTCTCCGTACACAGTGTTCCCTCTTTTTGGCTGTTTCTGTATAATTATGTTAACTACATGATCATCCACTTCTGAAATCCATTGTAAATTAGTGGTTTTACTAGGGAACTATCCTATCTATAATATCTTTTGTATAGCCAGAAAAAGTTTCTTACTGAAATATAAGGTATATAAGCTTTTACACAAACATAAATGTGCACTTTTTCAGAACTAAGCATCATACTACTACTACTACTACTACTACTACTACTACTATTAATAATAATAACGTTTACTTTGTCAAAGGGTGTTATGTATTTTCTCATTATTGCTTCTTCTGTTATAATGATTCTGCTCTGTCTGGGTTTGTACTGGTACCATATGTTGAATATGTTTTAAATATCAAGAACTTCAGAGCATTTAGTTATACTGCACTTGTGTGTTGTATCTCCTCAGGCACAATAAAGTAAAAGCGAATCAAAATGTTGTTTCAACTGAATTGAACTGCTCAACAATTGCGTTAATGCTTTGGGTTCTTCAGGTGAGAATTAAGACCACATTAAATTAGGAAAAAGGGCCATAAGTAAAGAGGGTCTATCAAGAGAAACAAAAGTGGAAATCAACAATGGTAGTGGTTGACTATCTTGCATTTTCAACTTATCTTGCATTTTCAGCTTTTATATCAGGTTCACTATTGTGTCTGCATGAATCAACTGGTTTCTATACTAATTATACATAATAAAATCTATACTAACAATTAAATTATTAAGCACATAGCAGCAAATTAACATGATATTTTAAAAGCATCTCTACTTGTTTTATGTTGCCATCTGCAACCAACCCATTAAATGTAATAATAATAATAATAATAATAATAATAATAATAATAATAATAATAATAATAATAATAATAAAGTAGCACAGAATATCAGTGGGTAGCACTGTTGCCTCACAGCAAGAAGGTCCTGGGTTCAATCCCAAGTGGAGCGGCCTGTGTCCTATATGGAGTCTGTGTGTGTCCCCCTGGGTTTACTCCAGGTACACCGGTTTCCTCGCACAGTCCTGAGACATTCTTTAGGGTAATTGATTATGCTAAAGTGGCCCTAGCAAAATCATCGCAGGATGTGCCCTGCGAAGGATTGGTACCCTGTGCCGCCGGCTAGGTACCGGGTCTCCTGCAACTCCTCTGTCCATTATTAAGTGGATAAGAAAGCGAATGAATTTAATACTAATAATAATAGCAACAATTTATATATAAATAGGTAGAGTGCACATAGATATAAATAGATAAAAAAAATTAAGCACTTGGCCCCATTTTGTAACGACTGAGAGTTATATTTTTCTTCTTCTTCTTACCATGTCAGACAATGTGGTTTACTAAACAGCTCCAGATTTTTACCTCTGGGATATGGTGACATATTTCAGCATTGCATATCTTCTCTACTACTGAATATAGGCCACTGAAAACAAATCAGCCCTCCCTTCAGTGCCTCTTAAACTGGCACAATAGAACATGCAATATTTAAATTTAAAAGTGTTGATGTAAATGTTATTAGCTGTAATAGTATAAATATGTGTAATCACCTGCTTGTGGAGCCTGGTGCTTCATAATAAAGAGGGACTACAGTGGTCTTGAAAGTTTGAGAACCGAAGAACAGAAGAACACTGAACAACAATGTTGTGCATTGGAGGGTTGCAAGGAGCAAGCCACTGCTCTCCAAAAAAAACATTGCTGCTCATCTGCAGTTTGCTAAAGATCACGTGGACAAGCCAGAAGGCTACTGGAAGAATGTGCTGTGGATGGATGAGACCAACATAGAACTTCTTGGTTTAAAAAAAAGGTGTTATGTTTGGAGAAAGGAAAACACTGCATTGCAGCATAAGAAGCTTATTCCATCTGTGGAATATGGTGGTGGGCCTGTTTTGCTGCATCTGGGCCAGGATGGCTTGCCATCATTGATGGAACAATGAATTCTGAATTATATCAGAGAATTCTAAAGGAAAATGTCATCCCATGAACTGAATCTCAAGAGAAGGTGGTTCATGCAGCAAGACAATGACCCTAAGCACACAAGTCATTCTACCAAAGAATGATTAAAGAAGAATAAAGGTAATGACCAAGTCAAAGTCCTGATCTTAATCCAATCGAAATGTTGTGGGAGAACCAGAAGTGAGCAGTTAACATCCCAGAGTTGAAGCTGTTCTTTATGGAGGAATGGGATACAATTCCTCCAAGCCGGTGTGCAGGACTGATCAACAGTTACAGGAAACGTTTAGTTGCAGTTATTGCTGCACAGGGGGATCACACCAGATACTGAAAGCAAAGGTTCACATACTTTTGCCACTCACTAATATGTAATAATATATGCAATATACTCACTAATATGCAATATTAGATCATTTTCCTCAATAAATAAATGACCAAGTAGAATATTGTTGTCTCATTTGTTTAACTGGGTTCTCTTTATCTACTTTTAGGACCTGTGTGAAAATCTGATGATGTTTTATGTCATATTTATACAGAAACATAGAAACTCCTAAAGGGTTCACAAACTTTCAAGCACCACTGTATGTGTTTCTGTCAGTGTTGAGGGTAAAGCCATACAAAGCAATGCATTACCGTACTCTAATTTCATTTTCCTATAAGTCATTACATTTTAAATTACTGTAATCAAATTATAGTAACTGATTAATAAAATTGAATTATATTAAAATATAGATTATCCCCAAAGCATTTACAAAAATATTAAATATACCCAAATAATTCATAACAGATGTAATATGTACAGTATATTAGCACTTTAGTGTCTGTTCATGCAAGATTTCTGAATTTTTGAATCATTTGAAATAATTTTTATGGAAAATGAAAATCAATGTTTTTTTTTTTTTTTTTTTTTTTTATAAAGCACTAAAGGACTACTGACTGTTATCCTTATTTTCTATTTGTTGCAGATTTATATGGACTTTTGGCAGGGTTTAATGTGTTCCTGAGCTAGGAGGATTGTGCTCCATGGACCTGTGAGCTGAGCTCTTGGACCTGCACATAACAAACAGATAAAGTAGAATTGGGCTTAATCTAAAATACCCAATAGCTAATCTACTCCCTGTGTTGTGCACTGTTTGCAGTTTGAAATAATGGAATTTACACCCTTTATAATGCATCACGTATCAAACAGGAAATGTATCATTCGGAGTAAACAAAGCACTGCTTAGGATAAATGTTTTAGCAAGACATGGCGAGTCCTTGTGTTTTTTTTTTTTTTTAAGTTTTATTGGCTGAAAAGTCGAAGTTAAAAAGTCAGCCAAAAAGTATTGGAAGCTATACTAAACTGGCGTCAACTCCAATTTGGCAGTGAAGTACATGGCAGCGATAGGGCTAAATCAGTAGAGTATAACAGAGGGCACACTGTGGCTGTGCTTTTTGGATCTTCTTTGTGACTCTGAACATGGCATGATTGTTTGTGCTAAACAGCCATCTCTAGGATTATAGAGCACGTTTCAAAAAAGAGAAAATATCCAGTGAGCAGTAGTTCTCTAGGCAAAAATGCCTTGTTGATGCCAGAGGTCAGAGGAAAATGGCCAAACTGATTTAAGCTGATAGAAAGGAAAAAGTAAGTCTAAATAACTCGTTACAACCAAGGTACACCAAGAGCACATGTCATTCCATGAAGCAGATGGGCTTCTTTATGACTTGAAGGCAAGTGAAAATCTTTGTATCTATTGCAAATGGGGACAAGTCAGATTTATTTTTTCCTCTTCTTTTACTGCAAATAAATATTACATATATTATGGGGCAAAAGAGTATTTAGTCAGCCACTGATTGTGCAAGTTCTCCTACTTTGAAAAATTAGAGAGGTCTGTAATTGTCATCAGAGGTACACTTTAACTGACAAAATGAGAAAAAAAAAAACAGGAAATCACATTGTAGGATTGTAAAAGAATTTAATTGTAAATCATGGTGGTAAATAAGTATTTGGTCAATAAATTTGGTTCAACTCAATACTTTGTAACATAACCTTTGATGGCAATGACAGAGGTCAACTGTTTCCTTCTAGGACCTCTCTAAGTTTTTTTTTTCTAAGTACTAATACTTTTTTTGCCCCGACTCTGGATCTTTTTTCTCTCTACCGTCCCTCTCCTCTCTATCTCTTTCTCTCTTCGGTCTCTCTATCTCTCTCTCGCTCTCTCTCTCTCCTCTCCTCTCTCCCTCTCTCCTCCCTCTCTGTCCTCTCTCTCTCCTCTCTCCTTCTCTCTCTCTCTCTCTGTCTCTCTCTCCCTCTCTTTCCTTCTCCTCTCTCTCCCCTCTCTCTTCTCTCCTCTCTCGTCTCGCTCCGTCCCTCCCACTCTCCCGCTCCCCTCTCTCCCCCTCTCATCCTCCTCCTCTTTCCCTACCTACTTCTCTCTCTCTCTCTCATCTACTCTCCTCCTCTCCTTCTCCTCTCTCTCGCCCTCTCTCCTCATCTCTCTCCTAGCTCTGCTCTCCCTCTCCTCTCTCGTCCTCTCTCTCTCTCCGGACTCTCCCCTCTCGATCTCTCTTCTCCTCGTCCGTCTCTGATCTCTCCTCTCCTACTTTCTCCTCGCCTCTCTCTCTCTCTCTCTCTATATATATATATTATATATATATATATATTTTTTTTTTTTTTCTTTTTCCAAGGTCCTGGGTTTGATCCCAGGGTGGAGCGACTTTCTGTGTGCAGTCTGCATGTCTTCTCCATGTCCACACGGGTTTACTGCAGCCACTATGGTTTCCTCCCAGAGTCCAAACACATGCATTAGGTTAATTAGCTAAATTTGCCACCACCTTTAGTATAAGTTGATTTAAGTGACTCTTAACATAGCATGGTTGTTCGTGCTAGACAGCCATCTCTAGCGTTTACAGAGAATGGCCCGAAGAAGAGAAAATACTCAGTGAGCAGCAGTTGACTTGGCAAAAATGTCTTGTTGACATGAGAGGCCAGAGGAAAATGGCCAAATTCGTCCAAGCTGATAGAATGGCAACAATAACTCAACATACAACTGAGGTATGCAGAGGAGCACAACATGTCAAACCTTGAATCAGATGGGCCACTGCAGCAGAACATCACACCAGGTGCCATTTCTATTGGCTAAGAACAGGCAACTTAGGCTACAATTTGAGCTCAGTCACCAAAACTGGAAATAGAAGATTGAAACAAACATTGCCTGGTCTGATGAGTCTCAAGTTCTACCTCAACATTCGAATGGTAGGGTCAGAATTTGACGTAAACAACATGAAAGCATGGACACGTCCTGTCTTGTATCAACAGTTTAGGCTGCTGGTGGTGGTGTAATGGTGGGTGCCTAATTTCTTGGCACACTTTGGGCACCTTAATATGGATTGCGCATTGTTTTAATGCCACTGTATATCATTGTTGCAAATTTGAATTCCACCTACCTCCGTTATATTGCTAAATGCTACAGTGTAGAATAAACAGCCCTTACCTTTTATTAACCAACTGAATAAAATAAAGTGGAGGGCATAGGTGGAACACCATCTACATTCAATGTTTGACTGATTATCATTCATTATAGTGGATTTTTAAAAAAATACTATTATTATTATTTTTAACAATAATGGTATAATATAAGAAGGATATTAAAATAGCAGGGATTGACTTCTATAGCAAACGTTTCTGGTCCCAAGTTAAAATGATCAGTGCCACAAAACGTTTCACAATGGTATTTGGTATCAAAGCAGTTATTATAGGAATCTAATTACATATGAGTCATAACAGATGGTCTTCATCATTTACTTCTTCTGGCATTACTGTATTAAAATAACAAAATATAGCCTATTAACCCATTTCCCAAACTCTGAGACTTTTTATGAATGTGGCTTTTAAACCGTGGGTAAATGCACATCAAGCAAAGAACATTAAATAGGTGTTACCAGATATAGCTTGTGTTTTTAGACACTGCTTTTAATAATTTGGCATAAACAAAATCAAAGATCAGGGATATATCAATCATGTATATATGTGTGTGTGTGTATATATATATATATATATATATATATATATATATATATATATATATATATATATATAATATATATATATATACTGTGGGGCTAAAAAGTATTTAGTCAGCCACTGATTGTGCAAGTTCTCCTACTTAGAAAGATGAGAGAGGTCTGTAATTTTCATCATAGGTACACTTCAACTATAAGAGACAAAATGAGAAAAATAAATCCAGGAAATCACATTGCAGGATTTTTAAAGAATTTAATTGTAAATTATGGTGGAAAATAAGTATTTGGTCAGTACCAAATATCCAACTCAATACTTAACCTTTGTTGGCCATGACAGAGATCAAACATTTCCTGTATGTCTTCACCAGGTTTGCACACACTGTAGCTGGTATTTTGGCCTATTCCTCCATGCAGATCTCCCTTAGAGCATTGATGTTTTGGGGCTGTCGCTGGGCAATACGGACTTCACAAATTTTCTATGGGGTTCAGTTCTGGAGACTGGCTAGGTCACTCCAGGACCTTGAAATGCTTTTTACGAAGCCACTCCTTATGCTCTCACTGATGGAAGGAGGTTTTGGCTTAAAATCTCACGATACATGACCCCGTTCATTCTGCCCTTAACACTGATCAGTCGTCCTGTCCCCTATGCAGAAAAACAGCCCCAAAGCATGATGTTTCCACCCCCATGCTTCACAGTAGGTATGGTGTTCTTGAGATGCAACTCAGCATCCTTTATCCTCCAGTTGACTTTTTCCCAAAAGTTCTGTTTTGGTTTTATCTGACCACATGATATTCTCCCAGTCCTCTTCTGGATCATCCATATGCTCTCTGGCAAACTTCAGACAGGCCTGGACATGTGCTGGTCTTAAGCAGGGGGACACGCCTGGCACTGTAGAATCTGAGTCCCTCTCGGCGTAGTGTATTACTGATGGTAGTCTTGTTACTTTGGTCCCAACTCTCTGCAGGTCATTCATCAGGTCCCTCCGTGTAGTTCTGCGATTTTTGCTCACTGTTCTCATGATCATTTTGACTCCACAGGATGAGATTTTGTGTGGAGCCCCAGATCGAAGGAGATTATCAATGGTCTTGTATGTCTTCCACGGCTTCCACATTTGATTTATTCACAACAACCTGCTTGACTATTGTAGATTCACTCTTCTTGGTGCAGGTCTACAGTTTTCTTCCAGTTGTACTTTGACAGCTGTACTTTTGGTCTTGGCCATGGTTGAGTTTGGAGTCTGACTGTTTGAGGCTGAGGACATGTGTCTTTTATACAGATAATGAGGTCAAACAGGTGCCATTAATACAGGTAATGAGTGGAGCACAGAAGAGCTTCTTAAAGACACATTTGCCTTCACAGCTGATCCCCAGTTACTGTACATACAGAACTGAAGGGGCACAGTAGTGGGACATGCAGAACACAGAATGTGAACTGTAAAGCATAAGACAAACCCATACGCAGAGTGATAATGCACTGCATTAGACCATGACTGGCTGACACACTTCATCCTGACAGCCTAAGCCAGTAAATCCACAGCTGGAGCTCAGACCTGTCTGTCATCAGTGAGAAACCACTGATCAAATCAACTTGATGGTGTACTCAAGTTACCATTACCACTTAGACAAAGCAGGGAAAAAACAGTAGCTGTAAAAAAAAGCATACTGTCAACTAATTTAATGTCAGCTTCTCGATCTATGGAACCACCCACTACTTTATGAAAATGAGGCTATTGCTGATTACAGAACAGACTCTTGATGTACAGCTGTGTGTGGCTCTGCACAGTTATTAACTGTACACTCTGTACTGAAGTAATCTGCTTTAATCAGTTTTAAGACTGACTGAAAGACAGTTTCTTCCAATTTTATGAGTCAAATGTGAAGTATAATAGAAAAAGCATGCAAAAACCTGTAATGTGATTTCAGTTTCTCCCCTCTGAAGAGGAGAGTGAAGAACAAAAGTGGGGGTCAGAAAAATAATACTGATAATAACATTCAATCGACCAAACTGGCTGAAAGAGGACTGGAAAATGTATTTTCTGTGGTTATTGTCAACATGGTATATTGAAAGCACATAGCCAAAAAGCCAGGCCAATGTTAGGTTTACATTGATTAAGATGACATGCTTGTTTTTTTTTCTTTTCAAAATGAATTTTTTTTTGTGAATTAGAATGCAGTCTAAAGGCCTTTTCACACAATTTTTACGGACTAAAAAAACAACAGTTCACAAACTTTCAAGCACCACTGTAGTTCGTTATAAATAGAACTAATAATAATCCTGCATAATTTTCTAGTACAGTTCTTTCTACCAACTGGATGACTGTGTCATGTGCAGCAAAATGAAAACAAATTGCATTTAGAGTAATTAAATGGAAACAAATTGCATGTTTGCAAATTAAGCCACACAGTGAAGCTTTATTTGTTTTTATAGATTGCTATTTTTATGAATGTGACACTGTGTTGCCAAGAAATTAGTAGTTGATAAAATTAATGGCCTTGAGAAATCTTGGCTTGCAGCCTTACTCTGTTTACATCAACTCTGTGGTTGAAGTGACATTTTTCCACATCTGAAATATTGCTTGTGTCTGTCCATCATTCAAGATGAAAACTGAAACAGTCTCTGAAACTCTGAAACAGTCATCCATGCCTTTATTACCACCACACTAGATGACTGTACTTTGTGAACTACCTGTAACACTACTCTATCTACATCCAACCCAAAATGTCACCAACAAGTGTCTTACACACCAGAAAATACAGTGATGCAAAAAAGTATTTAGTCAGCCACTGATTGTGCAAGTTCTCCTACTATGAAAGATGAGAGAGGTCTGTAATTTTCATCACAGGTACACTTCAACTAATGAGAAAAAAATCCAGGACATCACATTGTAAGTTTTTTTTTTTAATAATTTAATTGTAAATCATGGTGGAAAATAAGTATTTGGTCACCCACAAACAAGCAAGATTTCTGGCTCCCACAAACCTGTAACTTCTTCTTTAAGAAGCTCTTCCGTCATCCACTCATTTTATTTCTAAGTAGTAGAACTTGCACAATCAGTGACTGACTAAATACTTTTTTGCCCCACTATATGACCACTTCACTCCTGTTCTCCCAGAGTGTCACTGGTGACCCATTTCATACCAGACTCTGTGATATCTGCACTCTGTCTTCATTCAAATCTCAACTTAAAATTCATCTACTCTTTCCATGCCATCTTTCCATGAGCCTTATCAATATGTAATGCATATGTTAGTCTGTTCTTTGTTTTTGTCACATTTTGAGCTGCGGTGTATGTCACTTGTAGTTTATAATATAAAGCAACCTTGAACATGAGAAAGGTGCCATAAAAACTAAACTGATAATGAAGACTAAACTAAATATGAAAGCATGCATTCACTCATTGTATATACCCATATCTAACTCCTGTCTTTGAAATTTGGAGGGAAAACCTAAAGTAAACCTTGATAGACACAGGGTGAACATACAAACACCACACAAAGTGCAGCCAGGCTGGAACATAAACCTAGGTGACAGTGCTAAACACAGAGTCACCCAGCACGGAAGCAGTGGGAATGTATAGATGATACAAAGTGTATGGGTTGCTATTTGTAGGCTATATGCAAATATTACACCATTTTCTATAAGGAACTTTAGCATCAGTAGTTTCTGGAGTCCTGGAACTACTCCCCTGCAGATATGGATAACCAGCTGTATACTCTCTGTTGATGTTTGTGCTGTGTTCTTATTTTTCTTTAGCAAAAGGCAAATGAGAATAAGCTAATGAAAGCATGATAGGACAAAAATGAATGTGCAATATCAATGTATTTAATATCAGTGTATTTAATGGATGTTTCCCTTCATAATATGGCTGGCATGGTGGCTACCACTGTCACCTCACAGCAAGAAGGTCCTGGATTTGTTCGCAGGTGGAGCAGAGTCTGTGTGGAGTGTGCATGTCCTCCCCTTGTCTGTCTGTTTTTACTTCAGGTGCTACGGTCTCCTCCCACAGTCCAAAGACATGCATTAGGTTATAATTGATTAGGCTAAAATTGTCCCAACCCGAGTGTGTATAGATATATAAACACCATTGTTGTTCAGTGTTCTTCTGATGATGGACTCATGAACATTAACATTAGCCAATGTTGCTTAGAAGTTACCCTGGGGTCCTTTGTGACCTCACCAACTATTACACGCCTTGCTCTTGGAGTGATATTTGTTGGTCGACCACTCCTGGGGAGGGTAACAATGGTCTCGATTTTCCTCCATTTGTACACAATCTGTCTGACTGTGTATTGGTGGAGTCCAAACTCTTTAGAGATGGTTTTGAACCCTTTTCCAGTCTGATGAGCATCAACAACTCTTTTTCTGAGGTCCTCAGCAATCTCCTTTGTTGATCTCCTTTGTTGGCATGCCATGATACACTTCCACAAAACATCTGTTGTGAAGAGCAGACTTTGATAGATCTCCGGCCTTTACACTCACACCTGATTGTCATCCTATTGACTGAAAACACCTGACTCTAATTTCACCTTAAAATTAACTGCTAATCCTAGAGGTTCACATACTTTTTCCACTCACTGATATGTAATATTGGATCATTTTCCTCAATAAATAAATAACCAAGTACAATATTTTATCTCATTTGTTTACTGGGCTTCTCTTTATCTACTTTTAGGACTTCTGTGAAAAATCTGATGATGTTTTAGGTCATATTCATGCAGAAATATAGAAAATTCTAAAGGGTTCACAAACCTTCAGGCATCACTGTAATATGGCATCTTCTCCTACCACATACACCCCTGACAGATATATATGTACTGTATATAGTAAAGTCCTGAATAATACACAAATAACAGGCCAGGAGGATTAATCAGAAATACATGCCACATATATATATTTTTAATGCTCTGATGTCTGAAAAAGGTCATGTGATTGCGATATGCCAGCATGATGTGGGGGTTTTCACTGTACTATCTTGTTATAGGTTAATTTTACAATTTAGTTTTACCTGTGGCTTAATAACCTGTCAACCTTCTTAAGCTGCAGCTTCTCAATTGTCTAGCCGAAGGCTCCTTGACTATTCGATCCCATGTCCTTCAAGTCAGAAATTGACCAAACCCCATCCATCATTAACAGCATATCAAATGCACTTTGGTGAATCAAGAAGCAAGGGCAGGAGAGAAGAACTTATTTCCTAGTCCAGCACAGTTTGGTCATTTGTCTTTTAGCAATGACAGGTGTTTTTGAAAGGTGTTTTTGACCAAGGGAAAACTGTATACTGCAGTTGTGCACTCTTGCACTAAGATATAAGGCTTGCAGTGCAAAAATACACTGATCATTTCAATATAAAAGCCATTTTCTATTCTAGTGCATGACAAATCTATGAGAACTACGATTTATACATTCTCCACTTCCAAAGAAACACGTACAAAATTACTAATTCAATTAAAACAATGTGTAATTGGCTAAAGGTTCAATCAAAGCTCAATAAAACATGCTTGCATTTCCATAAAATATGATACATTAGAAATCAGATATGAAGAATAAATCTTGTACAGGACAAAAAAAACACTATAAATATATAATCATGTGGTGTCGTGTGCAGTCATGTTTGACGGATGTTCATGGGGTGTGTTGTGTAGATGCAGATCTGATATGATTTATACAGTAAGTCAAGTCATCAATACGTTCTATCACTTTAAAGTGATGTTTTAAAAGCAATCATGTTTCATCTGTCAAATATGTTTAGCTCTGATTCCAATGTGCATAATTTATTTGCCTCCCTGTAGAGTGGAGCTGGGAATCAAGCAGAGGTAGGGAAATATGAATGGGACAATAAAAAAAGGCAATGCTCACATTGATATTTGCAGTTTCCTTGTCATTCCAAGGTGCATTCAAGGTAAATCATCTTGAATATTGTATTCTGTTTTACAATTCCATCGTGTCTTATTTTGTCATTGCAATGTGCGTTATATTATTTACTAAGAGTATATAAATGCTACCTGCCAAATGCAAGCAGATAACACAACAACAAGGAACAAACTACAATTTGTATTAGACTAAGTATATTAACACAACAATTTACGCTCACTGGCCACTATATTAGCACACCTGTTCAACTGCTTGTTAACGCAAATATCTTATCTTAATATATTCACAAGGCAGCTACTCAACACATGGTCAAGACGAACTGCTGAAGTTCAAACCGAGAATCAGAATGGGCAAGAAAGGTAATTTATGTGACTTTGTGATTTGCGGGGATAGTTTCTTGGCACACTGATTATTTGTTTAAATGACACAACCTACCTGAATATTATTGCTAACCATGTCCATCCCATGAAGATCAGAGTGTAGCCATTTTGTGATGGCTACTTGCAGCAGGATAATGTGCCATGCCACAAACCTCAAATCATCTCAAACTTGTTTCTTCAACATGACAATGAGTTCACTATGCTCAAATGGCATCCACAGTCACCAGATCTCAGTTCAGTAGAGCATTGGGAAGTGGTGGAACAGGAAATTCACACCATGGATGACAAATCTGCAGCAGCTGCATGATGCTATCATGTCAATATGAAGTATATATATATATATATATATATATATATATATATATATATATATATATATATATATATATACACACATATACACATTCCTGCATTTCAGGCCTGCAACACATTCCAAAGAAAATTGGGACAGGGACAATTTTGAGGACTAGTAATGAGGTAAGAAAAACAAAACAAAACAAAAAACACTAAATAATGATGTGATTTCAAACAGGTAATATCAACAGGTGATTACAATCATGATTGGCAGAGGATCTCCAGTTTATTAACAAATTGGTAAGAAAATTACTTCATGTTCCTTTAAGAGAGACTGGAAGGGATTTACATATGTCAGTCCTATTTATTTTCAGATTTGGCTTGTTTTGCATTGTCTTGTTGAAAAATGGACGTCTCTGGAAAAGACGTCATCTTGGAGGCAGCTTATGTTGCACTAAAATCTCAGTTACTAGCCCTAAACTGCCCCCGCTCCAACTTTTTTTTTGGAAAATATCTTTCAGGTTCATACTGTCTGCAATGAAATCAAAGTCAAAGCAAATGTAAAGAACACTGCATATACTTTTTATTTGTATATTCCATACCGTCCCAACTTTTTTTCTGATTTGGGGTTGTACATGCAATTATTTATACAATTGTTGTGGCTGTATTTTTATTTCTGCATAGTTCATCAACACAAAACCAAAACCAGACTGAACAATGAAGCCAGCACTTAAAACAACCATGTTTCTATTAGGACTATGTCAGCAACATTGTCAGAAAGCAGAATGAGCATTGTGTGCACCTACAGGTCAGAAACACTGCTGAATAAAGTACAAATGTTCAGTCTCCCCTCAGAACATACCACAGACTCTGTAAAAGAGTGTACAGGACAAAATTAAATAGTTATATTATGTCATAAAATTAAGCTGTAATCACCTAGCCATTCTACAAATTATATTTATTCTAGATTAAACTATATCTAATATTAGACACTGGAACAATGAACAACCACAATCAAAATCCAAACTAATTTTGTTAAAGACAGGTATGCGAGAACTCAAGACTGCCCCCTAATGTGATTGAAATTGAGAGGTGGATTATATGGAGACTCTGGAGAAAATTTCCCACATCCACTCCAGTGCATTAACATTTTATGGATTTCATTTCATGCATTTCATGTTTATGCATTTTCATTCACAGTAGCCACTTTCTGTTATGCTAAGCTATTACTGCCGGACTGATCGTGTCTAAAGTATTTGCATAACTGGGACCAAGTCAACAGCAATGAAAAGTACTTCACAGGGAGAGTCTAACAGGCCTGATGAGATGGCAGGAGGCACTCCACTGAGTTTTAACCAATTTGTGCAGTGGCAGCTGCTTCAGATTTTGCTGCATCACTGTGATAAGAAAACATTATTTGTTACCAGAGAGCAATGCACAATCATGTGTTTCGAAGAGCACTCACATCACAGACGCAATCTGTCAAGCCCAGGGTAAGGCCAAGCTGCAACGTGGTGCGAAAAGATATGGAGTTTTAAACAAGCAATACATCTCATCTGCAAGAGCAACACTAATTGCCCTTAAATCTATTGTAATGTATAAGGAATTTGAGTGTTTTTATTTATTTATTTTTTTACTGTAACAAGCACACCTTGTGATATTTAATTCACTATTTTATTCACCGTTGTAATCACAGTTTGTAATGCAGCAAGAGAATTTAGCTGGCTGAGAATATGCAGTAATTGTGTCTTTTTTGTGAGTTTATGTTTAGAGTACAGAATTAAGTAGACACTGGTAAATTATTAAAGACCCTGACGCACTTTTTTGGCAGACTTAAGTGCACTTGGCAGTACTTGATACTAGGTGGCAACATTAATGCTGGAAGCCGTCCAAATCTTGGACCCTTCATATCCTTTTACATCCTTGCTATGATGCTTCAGTTCAACTAATGATAAAGCTTTTGACTTTTAACTCAATGAAAAGACCCCTGTTTTCTGATTATAAGCCTCTCTTGTTTCTTGATTAGAATGATTTTAAAAAAGGCTTATCAGGCCTTCCCATCCCCAACACACAGTATATAAACAAAATATTCATCATGCATGAATAATGGAAATGATAATTCAAATGCATGATATGAGTAAATGGATGAAAACACCAATCATGCTTGGAAAGAAATAAGTTAATGAACCTTCTTTGAGATATCTGAATTTTTGCAGGCTCATGATGAGTGTTCTTATTCAGCAATGTACAGATACACAGTATCACTAGTAATAGCCCAACAAAACTGAAAAATATCACAAGCATTTATACAAAATGCAGGTATGTTTAACCTGCATCTAATCAATGACCATTCACTTTAACAGTCAAGGTCTTAAGGATTATAATGGGTAATAAAAATCTGTCTTATATACATTTAATTCATGTCTGAATTGACAGAAAACTAGTACAATTGAACTCTTGTAACACCTGCTGACAGAAAATATACAGTAACTGGAGTCTTGAAAGGCAGAAACGGTAATGCTTCATTCTTGTTTTCAGTAAGTGTGTAGGGTTTTATAAAATATAAATATGCTGATTACTGTATTGTACAGCACTGTACTAAATGTTTTTAGATTTTGTTTTAATTAATATTATTATTTGAAATTAAACACTATGTGCAACACAGTATGTACAGAAAACTGAGGAAACTGATCCAATATTACATATTAGTGAATGGCAAAAGTCAAGTCAAGTCAAGTCAGATTTATTTATATAGCGCTTTTTACAATGGAGCATTGTCTCAAAGCAACTTTACAAGTTTAGATTATCTCCTAATAACTACGTCCAATCTCAAATTGAGCAAGCCTAGGGCGACAGTGGCAAGGAAAAACTTCCTAGTTCTAGGAGTATGTAAAGTATGTGAACCTTTGCTTCCAGTATCTGGTGTGACCCCCCTGTGCAGCAATAACTGCAACTAAACATTTCCTATGACTGTTGATGAGTCCTGCACACCAGCTTGGAGGAATTTTAGCTCATTCCTCCACTTCAGCTCTGGGATGTTGGTGGGTTTCCTCACACTAACTGCTCACTTCAGGTCCTTCCACAACATTTTGATTGAATTAAGGTCAGGACTTTGATTTGGCTTTTCCAAAACATTACCTTTATTCTTCTTTAACCATTCTTTGGTAGAACTTTGGTAGACTTGTGTGCTTAGGTCTGTTGACTTGCTGCATGACCCACCTTCTCTTGAGATTCAGTTCATGGACAGATGTCCTGACATTTTCCTTTAGAACTGTCTGATATAATTCAGAATTCATTGTTCCATCAATGATGTCAAGCCAACCTGGCCCAGATGCAGCAAAACAGGCCCAAACCATGATACTACCACCACCATGTTTTACAGATGGGATAAGGTTCTTATGCAGTGTTTTCCTTTCTCCAAACATACTCTTTTCTTTTAAACAAAAATGTTCTTTTTTTTGGTCTCATCCGTCCACAAAACATTCTTCCAGTAACCACCTGGCTTGTCCACAAGATATTTAGCAAACTGCAGATGAGCAGTAATGTTCTTTTTGGAGAGAAGTCGCTTTCTCCTTGCAACCCTGCCATGCACACCATTGTTGTTCAGTGTTCTTCTGATGGTGCATTCTTGAACGTTAACATTAGAAAAAGTGAGAAAGGCCTTCAGTTGCTTAGAGGTTACCCTGGGGTCCTTTGTGACCTTGCCAACTATTACATGCCTTGCTCTTGGAGTGATCTTTGTTGGTCGACCACTCCTGGGGAGGGTAACAATGGTCTTGAATATCCTCCATTTCAACACAACCCGTCTGACTGTGGATTGGTGAAGTCCAAAATCTTTAAAGATGGCTTTATAACCTTTTCCAGCCTGATGAGCATCAACAAATCTTTTTCTGAGGTCTGAGAAATCTCCTTTGTTCATGCAGTGATACACTTCCGCAAACATGTGTTGTGAAGAGCAGACTTTGATAGATCCCTGTTCTTTAAATAAAACAGGGTGCCCACTCACACCTGATTGTCATCCCATTGATTGAAAACACTTAACTCTAATTTCACCTTCAAATTAACTGCTAATCATAGAGGTTTGCATACTTTTTCCACTCACTAATATGTAATATTGGATCATTTTCCTCAATAAATAAATGACCAAGTATGATATTTTTGTCTCATTTGTTTAAATGGGTTCTCTTTATCTACTTTTAAGACATCATCAAATCTGATGATGTTTTACATCATGTTTATGCAGAGATGTAGAAAATTCTAAAGGGTTCACAAACTTTCAAACACCAATTTAAACTACTATGTGACTACAGCAACGGTCAACGTCATGTTTCACTGAACGTAATATGGACGTTAAATGGCACAGACCTGTATTGAATGTCTTGACTCACATTTGTACACATCACAACATCACTGTTTTGAACTCTTACACACATTGTATAGCAGGTAAGTGGATACTTGCATATAACTTAGATAGGTAACTACATTCAAAATCCACACAGTGCATTGCCAATTCTATCATTACCATTTCAACACACTTTTTAGTGCATTAGTGTGCATTTTATGTCTGATAGTATGTTTGTTCACAATTACATGACTGTTGTAATAACAATAATGGTGAACATGGGTATCAACAGAAGGCTTGCCTCAGCTGAGACATGATGCTGCTGTACCATTTATTGCCTCAACACTCATTAGAAAGACTTTGTAGTCAATAACAGTCAGCCAGTGTCAACTAAAAAAACACCAGGATATCAGTTGGTAGTTAGGATACAAGATGTATCTGGCAAATTATAAAAGTAAACATTTCTTACAAAGTACAGTATGTTTCTTTGAGTTTTAAATAATAACTGCTATCCCACTCTAGTTCACATTTGTCATCTTATGTGTATATAATTAATCTGCTGAAAATGTTCAAAAAAAGAAACATCATGGCATTTAAAAATGAAGTCTTGTGTCCAGTAAGCTAAACATGTCTGCAAAACATGTAAGTCTAAAAAGCATTTTTTTTTACATTTACCTCTTTCTTTAAATGAACTTTTTTTTTTTTCTTTACTTTTTCAAACACTTCCTTTAGTTGTTTGGCTTTCATTGAATGGCATCTTTGAGATTTAATCATCCAGCCATGTTTACTCTCATATAAACAGCATATCAAACATACAAACACAAGCAGAAACAATTAATGCCTTTATTATTTTATATGTCCTCATGTTGTTATGTAGTGACGAAACTCGGAATCGAAACTGAATCGATTCATTTGAACCTCAGTGTTTCGAAACGTTGCTTCAAACACCATATCAAAAATTTAAAAGTCACGTAACTGTCCCAAAATGGGTTTAATGGCGTCACGCTGTTTCGGAACGTTTCAAATGATTTCCCGTGTTTCGGTAGTGCAATCAGCTGATTTCAATTCATAATGTTTTTACCCAGAAGGTGTCTAAATGAGTGTCAGAAAATCTTATCACTGATCCTAGAACTGTGATTAGTTTCAACATGACACGTTACGTCATTGCCACACACTCACAGACAAAAGAGATGTGAAGCAATGTAACTTTTCTGTGGAAAAAAAAGTAACACATTTTTCACTATTCTCTTATTATTTTGCAAATTATATAACTTACACAATGGAAGGAGCTTGAAAAAGACCAAACTCTGCTGTTTAGGGTCATTTTGAACTTGTTCAAGACAAACAGGTAAAGAGACGGATGTTACTGTTAGACCACTGACTGGACACTAGATGTCCCTGTGATGCGATGATTCGAACGATTCGAAGATTTGCAAGCTCAAATCTTTTTCCGAATCATTTGTTTCATTTGCTTCGATCTCTCAAAAGCCCCACTTATGTCGTCACTATTGTTATGTATGTTATTTATGCAGTCTGTTGGATTTCAGCGTCTGGGGTGTCCCAATCAGAACATATGGGTCATTAGAGCTCATGGCCTTGTACCAAATTTGAGTTCTTCAGATGTTTGTTTTGTTTAAAACTAAACTTACCCAGCAGCTTATTTTATGCTGTCATAATAAATATGAAATGGTAAAGAATTGTAATACTGAACACAAAACCAGCTCTTTACTTACAACTTGCTGATCAGCTGAAGTCAAGTCTTTTTTTAGCATGGTGGCAGTGGGACATTTGGCATGATTTAGCACTTTGTATATTAAAATATTTTGTTCTCAATTTTTCTCTTCTTTTTGTGTTCATATACTGTACATCCTCATACTGTTGTATCTTTTGGCACTGTATAAATAGTGTCTACACTTGCATGTGTGTACTATTGCATATTAGCAATACTTTATTTGTTAAAAAGTAAAGAAAAAAAATGACCATACTTTGGTAGTGACTCCTCACATCTGGCAACAATAAAAATGAACAAATATCTGAGTTAATTGTCTGATCACAGTTTAAAAAGCACTTAAAAACACAGTCCCAGTAGTTTCTCAAACTTGTTTAACTCATCTGTAAATTAACTTTTACCCATGGTCACTTTTTCCCATAGCTGTGTATGGCAATGAAACTTTAAGATTAATGTTATTATTAAATGTGTCACATTCAATTATTTAATTTTGCCTACGCAGGAGAGATGGTAGTCAGATCCTTTACATAACATGTCAGCAGTTTTCAGTAGTGCTAAAGATGGAATTTACATCAGAGTGCATATTGATTTTGCTTGTGTGATGAGTTTTAGATTGATTTAAGCATAGAACTAAGCATATAAAGTTCAATTAAGGATGAAGCATGGCCTGACAGTACAGACATTTCAAGTAATGAGTTTGTGAAACCATTTATTTTAGAACAATAGACTTTTATTTCAAGTAATTTAGATTTATCTATAATTCGACTGTAACTGAAATGTCAATCATCTTTCAATCAGGTCTGACATCTGATATAAGATAGAATGCAAAAACTATAAATGGAGCAGACGACTTGCATATCAGCCATTTTCTCTATTTTTGTTTGTCATTCTCTCTTATCCTTCAGAGCTGACACTCAGTGACCAGCCTAATCTGATGCCATGATCCTTCCGAGCATCCCTGTATTACCCGGAATGGATAGAATAATGGATTTTCTGCAC
This sequence comes from Ancistrus triradiatus, assembly GCA_025084515.1. NCBI lineage: Eukaryota > Metazoa > Chordata > Actinopteri > Siluriformes > Loricariidae > Ancistrus > Ancistrus triradiatus. The sequence continues at coordinate 262,781 of JAJAGP010000503.1, forward strand.
TTCGTTCTGCCTGAGACACACACACACAAACATGCTCACATGTACACATGCCAACCCTCACTTACACGCTCCCACGAACGCACACACAATCACCCAGTATATGGAGACTTTCCACTGATATTACTGTAACTTAATAATGCTACATAAAATTATACCTAACCTCAACCTTGACCTCAGTAACCAAGCGCAAATACTTTTTTGGTTTTTCAATTAAAAATTTTTTTTTTTTCATAATGAAAATAATAATGACAATCCTCATTTGGACCAGCATCACCGCCAGACTGTCACTCACTCTCTCGTTCTGATTCACCCACTTATTGATCACATGCACCAGTATCCACTCAAGTGATAACACTCAATGGGGAGATGGCAGAAGCTAGTTCTCCATAGTGCTGCTCGTTTCGGCTCAAGCACCCTTGCCCCCAGTGTTTCCTTGTAGCACTCAGTCCAACTTCCAAGATTTTCTTAAATTCCCACATCTAATACAAAATACAGTGGTGACCAAGAGGCTATCAGGGCTTCTTTTTGCAAAGTTCTTTATAGATATCACTCGAACAGCAGTGATGTTGCATGCATTGTGCTCCTCATCTCCCTTAACTAATTTAATTAATGCCATTTGGAACTGCCAGGGAGAAGAATCCTGCATCTACAGCCATTTCATGGAAGCATGTTGCATTGCATTTGACAACCCTCATGGCAGTCAAGACATCTGAGATCTTCTACTGCACCTCTCCTCACATTGTAAACCAAGCCTGCCCAGCCACCATGTCAATACACCTATTACAGTCCCTGTACCTGCATCACGTAATAATGAGACCCCCATAGAGGCTGATGCATCCCAGAGGCTCCAGGTTCGTCTGGCCCCTTGGTCATATGGTCGTCTGTGAGAAAGCTCTTCTTGTTAATATGGGAGGCATCCACATGTGTCGGTCCTTGTGGACTTCTTTGGGGGGGTATGGGGTAATTTCACAATCCCGGTCTCATCACCTCCGGACTTCAACTCCCAGGATGCTTCACTCCAAGACTGTCACATATTCCCTCGTTCAGATGAATCCACTTAGTCTTCATCCACGCAGGTGATTACACTCAGGGACATTTCAATGCTACGCTTTTATTGTGAAGTTTCACACATTTTCCTCACACTGAGTGTTTATTCAGGATTCTGTTTTCTTTTCCTGTACATGCACCCTGCTGTTGCATTGTGTTTTTGCATATATAATAAAGCTTTTGAATCAGCTCTTTGCATTCACCTCCGATATTCTGTCAACCATGACAAAAATTATCACATAATAGGCATATTTTGAATAGAATAATCTAAACTAACATAGTGATATGTCTTTGAGTAGTTTTGGGCAAGAGTGCTATCATCAAACGTGGCACAAAATCATCTTTGCCATTGGTAATATTAGTTGATGTTTCACTGATGTTGCTCTAAAAGGGACAGAAAAGGAGAACCTAATTAGCAGTACATATTTGTCCCCTGCAGAGCACAGTAAGGAAAATATGGCAGCTGCATATAATGTCATATTGGCTGAACAAAATTTTGCAATTGGTAGTAACTTATTGGTTTTTCACGTTCCAGTCTGATATCATAAACAGTGGTTTAACAGGTGATATGCCAATGCCCTGACAAGTTACTAATGGAATTTAAAAAGTGCCCTTCAAAATGTCATGGCTTTAGATGTTAATGTTGAAGTAATTGGTGGTGATTTACATTTACATTTACAGCATTTAGCATATGCCCTTATGAAGAGTGACTTTCAGAAGTGCTTTGTATTTTTCTTAGTAGACATAACCACATGTTAGTACAAATAAGCAGTCAGTAGAAATTAAAATTGTTAGGGTGGGATCAAAGGCACCACAGGTAATTTTGATAGGAACTCAACATGCAGATCAACAGACAGATAACAGGCTATAAAAAATAAAGATTTTATTTTTACAAAAGGTTTTAATTAACAAGAATGCAGCGAGAAGATACTTGGTTTTAGTGTGAATCCAAAGCGGTGTAACAACAAACGAAAAACGAAACAAACGGAGTGTGGCGGCGGGGTGTGGCTTGAATCCGAGGACCAGGAGTGCTCCTTGAAGGCGGTAGAGAACCCAGGCAGTGGCAAGAAGAACGGCCAGGATGTACAGTGGAGCAAAAAAATATTTAGTCAGCCGCTGATTGTGCAAGTTCTTAGAAAGATGAGAGAGGTCTGTAATTTTCACCATAGGTACACTTCAACTATGAGAGACAAAATGAGAAACAAAAATCCAGGAAATCACATTGTAGGATTTTTAAAGAATTTAATTGTAAATTATGGTGGAAAATAAGTATTTGGTCACCCACAAACAAGAAAGCAAGATTTCTGGCTCACACAGACCTCTAACTTCTTCTTTAAGAAGCTCTTCTATCCTTCACTTGTTACCTGTATTAATGGCACCTGTTTGACCTTGTTATCTGTATAATAGAAACCTGTCCACAACCTCAAACAGTCAGACTCCAAGTACAACCATGGACAAGACCAAGAGCTGTCAAATGACACCAGGAAGAAAACTGTAGACCTGCACCAGGCTGGGAAGAGTGAATTTACAAGCAAGCAGGTTGGTGTGAATAAATCAACTGTGGGAGCAATTGTAAGACATACAAGACCATTGACAATCTCCCTTGATCTAGGGCTCCATGCAAGCTCTCATCCTGTGGGGTCAAAATGATCATGAGAACGGTGAGCAAAAATCCCAGAACTAAACGGAGGGACCTGATGAATGACCTGCAGAGAGCTGGGACCAAAGTAACAAGGCTACCATCAGTAACACACTACGCCGAGAAGGACTCAGATCCTGCAGTGCCAGGTGTGTCCCCCTGCTTAAGCCAGTACATGTCCAGGCCCGTCTGAAGTTTGGCAGAGAGCATATGGATGAACCAGAAGAGGATTGGGAGAATATCATGTGGTCAGATGAAACCAAAATAGAACTTTTTGGTAAAAACTCAACTCACCGTGTTTGGAGGAAGAAGAATTATGATTCGCGCCATACCTACTGGGAAGCATGGGGGTTGACACCTCATGCTTTGGGGCTGTTTTCCTGCAAAGTGGACAGGATGACTGATCCGTGTTAAGGGAAGAATGAACGGGGCCATGTATCGTGAGATTTTAAGCCAAAACCTCCTTCCATCAGTAAGAGCATTGAAGATGGAACATGGCTGGGTGTTCCAGCATGACAATGATCCCAAACACACTGATCGGGTAATGAAGGAGTGGCTCCGTAAAAAGCATTTCAAGGTCCTGGAGTGACCTAGCCAGTCTCCAGACCTCAACCCCATAGAAAATTTGTGGAGAGAGTTAAAAGTCCATGTTGCCCCAAAACATCATTGCTCTAGAGGAGATCTGCATGGAGGAATGGGCCAAAATACCAGCTACAGTGTGTGCAAACCTGGTGAAGACTTACAGGAAACGTTTGACCTCTGTCATGGCCAACAAAGGTTATGTTACAAAGTATTGATTTGAACTTTTGTTATTGAACAAATACTTATTTTCCACTATCATTTACAATTAAAGTCTTTAAAAATCCTACTATGTGATTTCCTGGATTTTTTTTTTAATTTGGTCTCTCATAGTTGAAGTGTACCTATGATGAAACTTACAGACCTCTCTCATCAAGTAGGAGAACTTGCGCAATCAGTGGCTGACTAAATACTTTTTTTGTCCCACTGTACTGGAGGCTATGATAAAAGTAAAACAAGCTATAAGGAAAGGAAAACAACGGCAGCATGAGAGCCGAGAATGACAGAGACGAAAAATGCTAGGCTAGGCTAAGGCAAGACTGAGGTAACACAGTGGCAGTGAAGGCTAGGCTAAGCTAGGCTTGGCTAGGCTAAGGAAGATGGCAAAGGCCCAAGGAGGTGACTGGCTTAAGCTGAGAAATGTGAAACATGGGGTGGACTTACATATGTCTAGACAATTTTAGGCAGACAGAAATGGAATTAATTACCTTTTGACGGGAAAAGGAGTGATAAAACAAGATGACAACTTCCTTGACTTAACACGTAGTGGAATGTTTTGAGCAAAAAGCCAGACTGATTGCTCAGGGGTGTAAGTAGGTCCAGGTCTTTGGCTGCGGTCGGCTGAGTGCTGGACAGTGCCACCAGCCTTAAGGAGAGTGGCCCTGGTGGACTTCCATGCCTTCTGGCATCTACATAACTGATGTTGAACAGAGGGGACAGCCACATCAGCCTCGGTGGCAGCAGCTGGCTACCTCCCCTGCTAACGTGCAGACTTTATGTTTATATTTTTGTTCTTTTTGTTTGATTGACACTCTGTCTGTCCAGGATGTGCAAACCAAACATCATCTACGACAGAAAAACATTTCTAGACATTGGTAAGCGCTGTAAAAATACAACTTTCAGCCTACCACTTACTGACCCCACGCTTGATATTTTCCGACCCGGTGCATCAGTGCCGAACACGGCCCCGCACCCTACCCGAAGACACAGACAACGGGCATGCAGACGCCAGCAGAAGTGGGGAATTTGAGTGGGTGTCTGAGTGAGGCTATGGAAGCTAGCTAGGATACCACTTCCCAAACTGCTGCTCACAAATGTCCAATCGCTGGAGAACAAACAGAATGAACTGAGACTCAGGATCACTATAGATCGCCAACACAAAAACTGCTGTGTTCTCCTTTTCATGGAGTCGACTCTGCTATCATGCTACAGGAGCTAACAGCACACCGGGCAGATCGCACGGTATCAGCAAATAAAACAAAGAGTGGTGGACTGTTTGTAAACAACCGGTGGTGCACCAACTCAACTATTATTGATCTCATCTGCTCCCCTGACTTGGAATACATGGCGGTGAGATGTCAGCCCTTTTACCTCCCTCGGGAATTTAATGTTGTCCTCATTTGGGCTGTGTATATTGTTACATTAGCGACGCTAAGCTGGTGCTAGCCACGGTAGCTAATGCTATCAGCATGCAGCAGTCTCGTCACCCGGAGTCTGCGCTCATTATTGCAGGTAATTTTAATCAGACTGATCTTAGAACAGTCTGCCACAGGTTCCACCAGCACATCTCCCCCAGCACAAGGGGGAAATACATTACACCACCTCTATACGAACACTGAGAAGGCATACTGCTCCACTCCTCTGCCTCCATTTGGAAAAAGTCGAAAAAGGGGTATAATCAGCTCTGCAGGACTGTTTTGAGTGCACAGACTGGGATGTGTTTGAAACAGCAGTCACCAGTGTCTCGCTTGTTGATGTAAATGAATAAGCATCATCTGTTACTGAGTTCATCAAGAAGTGTGTGGATGATGTCACTAAAACAAAGCAAATTCGCACACTTCCAAACCAAAAGCTGTGGATGAACAGTGAAGTTCGCAGTCTGCTGAAAGCTCGAGATGCAGCCTTTAAATGAATTCTCAGTGAAGAATTCAAAGTTTCCAGACACAACCTGAAGGCTGACATTAGAACTGACAAATGCACCTACAGCACACAAATTGCAGCCTACTTCGATGCAAACTCGGACCCCAGATGGATGTGGCAAGGAATCCAAGCAGTTACTGACTACAAGAGTCAAGCTGACAGTGTATGCACAGATATCTCCCTCCATCCTGAACTAAACACCTTGTATGCACACTTTCAAGACACTGTTCAGGCTCAGCAAACCACCATTGTCCTGCCCTCCACCACAGATGAGCCACTCACTCTGGCTAGAGAAGAGGTGAGGAGAGCACTGTCGAGGGTTCCACTTGGAATTCAGCTAGCCCAGATGGTATGCCAGGCAGAGTAATAAATGTGTGTGCCAACCAACTCGTGACCCCTTTCACAGACATTTATAATGCTTCACTGGCTCAGTCCACCATTCCTGCCTGCTTTAAAACCACGACCATCATTCCAGTTCTGAAGAAAACCACCATCTCCTGTCTGAACAGCTACCATCTCATCGCTCTCACACCCATTGTGATGGAGTGTTTTGGGAGGCTGATCCTGGCTCACATAAAAAACAGCCTCCCGAGCACTTTGGACCCACATCAGTTTGCCTCTTGGGCAAACAGTTCCACGGACGATGCAGTTGCCCTGGCAATACACACCACACTCAACCATCAGGAGGGACCAAACACATAAATCAGAATGTTGTTTGTGGACTTTAGCTCTGCATTCAATACCATCATCCCATCCAGACTGGTCTTGAATCTTAACACCCTTGGAATTAGTGATGATCTTTGCAACTGGATCATGGACTTTCTCACTGGCAGACAACTGTCCATCAGAATGGGTGACCACACTCAACACTGGATGCCCACAAGGCTGTGTACTTTCTCCATTGCTCTTCAGCCTGCACACCCAAAACTGCTTTGCCAAACACAACAACAACACCAACCTCACATTTGCTGACGACACAACAGTCATCGGCAACATCACCAGTGATGATGAGGCAGCGTACAGGGAGGAAGAAAAGCTCCTCGCTGAGTGGTGCACTACCAACAATCTCTCCCTCTAAGTCAGCAAAACCAAGGAGCTGATTGTTGACTTCAGGCAGGGGACCAGAGTGCACACACCCTTGAGCATCTAGGGGACGATGGTGGAGAAAGTGAGCAGCTTCAAGTTCCTTGGAGTCCACATTTCTGAGGAACTTACCTGGTCATTGAACACATCCCACTTCATCAGGAAAATACAACAACAACAACTCCACTTCCTCCGATGGCTGAAGAGAGTCAACCTGCCTCAACAGCTCTTCTGCAACTTCTACAGGTCCACTGTGGAGAGCATTTTTAGCAGTTGCATCACAGTGTGGTACGGCAGTGCCACTTCTGCTGAACACAACGGCCTGCAGAGAGTGGTAAAAACTGCCTAGTACATCACTGCGGCTACCCTCCCACCCATGCAGGACCTCTACAACAAGAGATGTCTGAGGAAGGCTTTTACCATCTCTCCGACCCCACACATCCCAGTCACCTGTTTCAACCCCTGCCATCTGGAAGGAGGTACAGAAATATCAAAGCCAGAACCACCAGACTCAGAAACAGCTTTTTCCTGGTGAGACCACTCATACTACCCACAACCTGAACAATACACAGACTGATAACTTGTCCATTTCCCATTATATTCACATAGAGCTCCACCAGCTCAGAAGACTGTATTATCTATGCACTTTAGCTTCTCCACTACTTCCCCAAGTTTGCTGTTCTCTACTACCTCTAGCTACAATGTTTATACTTGAACCATGTCCACCTGCACATGTACAGTGGGTCAAACAAGTATTTAGTCAGTCACTGATTGTGCAAGTTCTCCAACTTAGAAAAATGAGAGAAGTCTGTAATTTTCATCATAGGTACACTTCAACTATGAGAGACAAAATGAGAAACAAAAATCCAGGAAATCACATTGTAGGATTTTTAAAGAATTTAATTATAAATCATGGTGGAAAATAAGTATATGGTCACCCATAAGAAAGCAAGATTTCTGGCTCTCACAGACCTGTAACTTCTTTAAGAAGCTCTTCTGTCCTCCACTCGTTACCTGTATTAATGGCACCTGTTTGACATCATTATCTGTATAAAAGACACCTGTCCCCAGCCTCATTCAGTCAGACTCCAAACTCAACCATGGCCAAGACCAAAGAGCTGTTGAAGGACACCAGGAAGAAAATTGTAGACCTGCACTAAGCTGGGAAGAGTTAATTTACAATAGGCAAGCAGGTTGGTGTGAATAAATCAACTGTGGGAGCAATTGTAAGACATACAAGTCCATTGATAATCTCCCTCCATCTGGGGCTCCATGCAATATGTGGTCAAAATGATCATGAGAACGGTGAGCAAAAATCCCAGAATTACACAGACGGACCTGATGAATGACCTGCAGAGAGCTGGGATCAAAGTAACAAAGCTACCATCAGTAACACACTACGCCGAGAGGGACTCAGATCCTGCAGTGCCAGGCGTGTCCCCCTGCTTAAGCCAGTACATGTCCAGGCCCATCTGAAGTTTGCCAAAGAGCATATGGATGATCCAGAAGAGGATTGGGAGAATTTCATGTGGTCAGATGAAACTAAAATAGATGTTTTAGTGAAAACTCAACTCGCCGTGTTGGAAAGGAAGAAGAATTCTGAGTTGCACCATACCTACTGTGAAGCATGTGGGTGAAAACCTCATGCTTTGGGGCTGTTTTTCTGCAGAGGGGACAGGATGACTGATCCGTGTTAAGGGAAGAATGAACGGGGCCATGTATCGTGAGATTTTAAGCCTCCTTCCATCAGTGAGAGCATTGAAGATGGAACATGGCTGGGTCTTCCAGCATGACAATGATTCCAAACACACCACTCGGGCAACGAAGGAGTGGCTCCGTAAAAAGCATTTCAAGGTCCTGGAGTGGCCTAGCCAGTCTCCAGACCTCAGCCCCATAGAAAATTTGTGGAGGGAGTTGAAAGTCCGTGTTGCCCCAAAACATCACTGCTCTAGAGGAGATCTGCATGGAGGAATGGGCCAAAATACCAGCTATAGTGTGTGCAAACCTGGTGAAGACTTACAGGAAACATTTGACCTCTGTCATTGCCAACAAAGGTTATATTACAAAGAATTACAAAGAATTAGAAGAAGTGTTGCGCTTCGCTATGGAATTTAGGCCTCGGTAATCGATACAGGGTCTATGAATTCCATCTTTCTTAGAGACAATAAAGAATCCAGCCCCAAGGGTGGAAGAGGAGGGTCTGATTAATCTGGCAGGCAGGCAGGCTGTGATATATTCTTCCATGGAGTCCCTTTTGCTATGGGACAGGTTATACAGGTGACTGGTTGGCAGCGGTGCACCCGGTAGCAAGTCAATGGTGCAATCATACGGGCGATGAGGTGGAAGGCTGTTGGCTTGGTCCCTGCAGAACACCTCTCGAAGGTCATGGTAGTGGAAAGGCAAATTGGAGAGAGATAAGTGCTAGATTGGGTCTTGGAAGGAGACACAGCCGATAAGAGGCAGCTCTGGCGGCAGAAATCGCTCTACCTAGAGATCTTTCACTGGCTTCAGTCGATGGTGGGATTGTGGCGAGCCAGCCACAGAAGGCCGAGGCCCAGTGGGGTCTTGGATGAGTGGATGACTGAGAAGGATGCAACCTCTTGGTGATTCATTAATAGGACCAGAGGAACAGGGAGGATTCAGTGGGTAATGCGGGCTAGGAGCCCACCATCCAGAACATAGGCCCACTTAGAGGTCTCCAGAGCCTTCAGCTGGGCACCAAGCAGAGTGGCAAGGTCTTGGTCCTTAAGGTTGCTTCTGAATCAATGAGGGCTTCCACTGTGAATGTGACTCCTGGGAGGTACAAGACAGCAGGTAATGTGAGAGAGGACTGGCATGGTTGTGGGGAACTTTCCTTGGTGCTTGTCAGAGCCCACAGGTTTACTGACGAGTTGGTCCTTTTGGACGAAACGGAATAGCATGACTAGAGTTTCCACAGTAGAAACAGAGCCCCTGCTCTTTACGTCTTGAGCTGTCTTAGGGGGGAAGCCTAGTGTGACCCAGCTGCATAGGTTCCAGTTCTCCTTGAGAGGCTGGGTCAGGTGCAGGAGGAAGCAGGGTCTCTGGAGCAGTGGGTCTAGACCGGGGAGTCGGGATCCCCTGAACCGGATGCTGGGCCCTCTCTAACCGGCGTTCATGGAAGCGCCGGTCCAGGTAAACGGCCAGGGTCACCAGAGCCTGGAAGTCAGGAGGCTCGTCATGGGCCGCTAACTCATCCTTGAGGCATTCAGACAACCCTTTCTGGAATGCCTCACAAAATGCGGGGTCATTCTAGTGGGCATCTGCAGCCAATGACCAGAACTCTACGGCCTAGTTAGCAACTAACTGAGAGCTCTGGCGAAGGCTGATGAGGTGGCTCAATACCACTTCCCCATGGCTAGTGTGGTCAAAAACTGCTCTGAACCAATGGAGGAAGTAGTTGTACGAGAAGTCCTCATAACCCCCCTTGGAGAGCGCAGCCTCAGCCAACATTAAGGCCCTGTCCTGAAGGAGGCCAGTAATGTAGTAGACATTGCTGGCATCAGTGGCAAAGACTGAGCGATGAAGCCTAAACATCAGACCACACTGCAGAAGAAACACCCGGCACTTACAAAGATCGCCCAAATAGAGTTCAGGATGAGTAATGACTGATGCAAGAAGATCTGGGTGGCAGGAGTGGAGGACTGTCTTCCAGAAGCAGCATTCAGACAGGGTGTGGAGTCCTAAGTGCCGTTGGAGACTGGGGGAGTCTGGTTCAAGCCGTGGGATTGGAAATCCCAAGAATGTACAGACAGACGGTTAATTTTGCAAGTGAGACTCGAAACCTGAGTATTAAAGAGCCTGTTAGATTTGTGCAAGGTGTGGAGTAACTTGCCAGGCTGTGTCAACCAAACCTGTCGGTTGAGCAGCATGCTTACTGATGATGAGTTGGCTGCCTGAGGACCTGTGGGTTCCATTTTTGGCCAGATCATTCTGTTAAGGTGGGATCAAAGATCCCACAGGTAATTTTGTTAGGAGCCCAAAATGCAGACCAACAGACAGACAGCAGGCTATAAAAAATAAATATTTTGTTTTTACAAAAGGTTTTGATTAACCAGAATGCAACGAAAAGATACTTGATTTTTGCGTGAATCCGAAGCGAGGTAAGTTGAGAGTTCAGGTTGCCAGCTAGTTTAGTCCAGGAAAAACAAAACGAGAAATGAAACAAACGGAGTGCAGCAGTGAAGTGTGGCTTGGAAGAACTGCCGGGATGTACCGGAGGCTAGAATAAAAGTAAAATGAGATATAAGTACAAGGCAAGGAAAACATTGGCAGCATGACAACCGAGAATGCTGGAGACGAGAAAGCTAGGCTAGGCTAAGGCAAAACTGAGGTAACACTGAGGGCAGTGGCTAGGCTAGGCTAGGCTGGGCTGGGCAAGGCTGGGCTAAGGAACGTGGCAAAGATACCAGATGACATTACACGACGATAAGGCAAATTCTGGCAGAAAGAACCAGAGTTTTATGGCGTGGAGGTGACGAGTAAAGATCAGGATCAGGTGTGCGATGAGGGGTGAAGTCGAGATGCAAAGACTGACAGCCAATGGATCTCTAAGGACACAAACACAACACATGCACGCTGCAGTAAAAAAAAAAAAAAAAAAAAACGTAAACACAACGGGGTGACATAAGGGACCGGGGTAAAATAACAAAATAAGAATGAAGCAAAGACAACCCAGAGCAAACCCTGACAAAAATAGTTAATTCTGTAAACTTTGAAACCTTTGACTGATTGGCTTGTTGACTGATCTATATGGTAAGTAGAACTGATAAAATTGACAATGAGTATTTAAACAAGGAGGAGTACGTAATAAAGTGATCGGTGAGTAGAAATATATGTTTTAACCAGCCGAAGACATATACTGTATGCATATGCTATATGCTATAGACATATGTTTGCTGAAACAATAGCCAGGAGATCCAAACATTGTCTAGTAAAGGAAGTACAGTTAACATAAGAAACAAAAACCCAGCTGGATTTTTATTTGAATACTTGTTTGTAATGATACTGACTTCTCAGTGTTTGAAAACTCTAAACTAATGTTAGAGCAACCCATTACAAGAACAAATTGCAGCCACAGTCTGTACTTTCCACTTTGGGGAGTCTCAGACAAGCTCTGAATCAGTTGTAATAACGAGAAAATTTGTTTAAACCCCTCCCATCCCCCTTCCCTCACCTTTTCCACAATGTAGCCTTATCTCCCTGGTGCAGTATTTCCCTCTTTGTTCTCCCAATGCCATGCTACAATTCTTCCACAAAAAGTCTTCTGTTCCACTACAACAAATGGCTGTTCTGCTCTTTTTGTCTGAGAAAAAAACAAAACCTGCCTGTTTCCTATTAAGCTTTCAACCATCCTCTTTCCCCTGCTATTGTATCCCCCCCCCAATTGTTGTCATAGCATACACATTCAGTTATTTAAGGTTACACTAAGCTTGAGGGCAGAGCTCAATAACATGCTACCTCATACATGGCCAATAATGCTTCAGACAGCCAAGTCACTCTGCTCAGACTGATTTTCATACAATGTGTCCCATTCCATCCTTATGAAACAAACGAGAATATAATTTGAACAATGGATTTAAGTTCTGGATAAGACCGATTTTCTTATGATACTCAATGACATTGCAGTTTGAACTACTAAATCCACTGGTCTTAACCTACTTAGTTTTCAGTTAACATAGCATAACGTATGACACACTGACATACCTTGAAATGCAAATTTATTATTCACTAGACTGATGTACCTAATAAATACAGGGTGGCCCAGTGGTTAAGGTGCTGGACTGTGGACCAGAAGGTCCAGGGTACAAAACCCAACCTTGCCAAGCTGCCACTGTTGGGTCCTTGAGCAAGACCCTTAACACACAAATGCTTGAATTGTAAGATATGCATCAGTTGTAAGTCCGTCTGGATAAGGGTGTCTGCTAAATGACATAAATGTAAATACATATACTAATTACTGAGTTTCCAGTTAGATCAAGTGTACCAACCTATAGTAATGACTATTAAGTTGTCAACAGATTGTAGTTCATGCACTTGATATTTTCTGAAAACACAGACTCTCTGCAAAACCGCATTCATATTCATGCCTTTGCAACCGGGAAAATCTCCAAATACTTGCTTTTTATTCAAAATATCTGTAGATTCCTCTTCCAGACCCACCATAGAGAGCAAAGTTCATGCTGGGAGCTCAAACATGATGCGATGCTCTGTTGATTATTTGCAGGTGTAGAATAACTTGGCACTGGAGCTCAAAAGGCTCCTATCCTTTCTCAAGGTCATGGCACAGAGAAGGATGATTCTCACCATGTGAGAATATCGCAGCATCTACCATCTGGCATTCGTACCAATAGAGATGTCATACAATCTCAGGCTCGACCTTGAACACATATCCTATAGAACTTGATAACAGTGCAAAAACATTTTTGTAACATCTTCATTTGTAATCATTGATAAGAGATTTAGGGAGAGATATTATTGGTTGAATTTGTATATTATAGCAAGTACAACTGTTAGGCCCTGATTTACTAAGGCCTTTACTAAAGTTAATTTACTAGCAGGGTCTAAGCATACATGCATCTATCTTATGTGTTTGCCTTGAATATGCATTTTAGCACATTTCTTAAAAGGGTTGCAAAACAGGGCTAGGTCAGTCATGGTTTATAAAAAAAGTAATTTTGAGGAGGTGCTGTAACTTTAAAAAAGAAGTTGAGATTCAAATAAGGAGAATACTGTATATATACACATATATATGTCAAGATCAAAAAGAATGTCAAATATATACACTCACCGGACACTTTTTTGATTACACTTCTTTATTTAAGTCCATTTTGTCCATTTTATCAGTTCCACTTACCATATATGTGCACTTTGTAGTTCTACAATTGCAGACTGTAGTCCATCAGATTCTCTGCATAATTAGTTAGACCACTTTACTGTACTTTATTCTCTAATGGTCAGGACCCCCAGTGGTTCACCAGAGATCAGGTACTATTTGGGTGGTGGATCATTCTCAGCATTTCAGTGACACTTGTGGTAGTGGTATACTACTGTGTGTTGTTTTGGGATGAGTGGATCACACACAGCAGTGCTGCTGGAGTTTTAAACACACAATGTCACTGCTGGACTGAAAATATTCCACCTACCAAATGCCCAGAGCACGAATGAAGAATTACATTATAACTGTGCAACAATAGATGAGCTACTGTCTCTGAGTTTATATCTACAAAGTGGAGCAATATGTCTTATAGAGTGCAAAGTGAAGAGTGTTCAAAAACTCCACCAGTGTGTCTAATCCACTCATACCAGCACCACGCAGTTCTGAGAAAGATCCACCACTCTAAAAGTACCTGGTTTGTGGTGGTCATGTGATGGTCCGGACCATTAGAGACCAGAGTAAAGGGGCCAAAGCATGTAGAGAAACAGATGGACTACAGTCTGTAATTGTAGAACTATAAAGTGCATCTACATGGTAAGTGGAACTGACAAAATAGACAGTAAATGCATAAACAAAGAGATGTACCCAAAAAAAGTGTTCAGTGAGTGTATACTGAGCACATATATTTGTAAACTGTCAGCACATTTAAACATACAAACTATACTGGATGTCCGATCCAAAGCAGAAATTTGGTTAAAGTGCTAAATTGTCCCAGCACTCGGACAGTTAACTGAAAAGCAAATGGCAGGACTTGTTTTCTTCAAAAAATGCCTCAAGAGCAGAGTAAATTCTACAAGGCCAGCACACACAGATGACCAGATAGGAGAACAGGAAAGTGCCATTAGTTTACTGACTGGTCTGCCAGCACTGGTTCTCATTGTGTCCTAAATCATCCGTGGAAGACGGCAAATGCTGATTCGAGGCTCATCCGCATATCATTACACCACCCTCTCCTTAGAGCGGGAACACTTAGCAGGGTTTTGAAGCTTTACACTTATACATCTATTTCGCAATCCTGCATTACCTTGGTGCTTGAAAATTTGTAAACCAATTAGATGTTTTATATTCTACATAACTATGATCTAAATCATCAGATTTTCAAACAAATTATAACAGTAGATAAAGAGAACCCAGTTAAACAAATTAGACAACATATTATGGAGTAAGGAGTGGACTCCACTAATCCATAGTCAGACAGATTGTGTACAAATTGAAAAATGTAAGACATACAAGACAATACAAGACGATTGGGAGAATATAATGTTGTATAATAGAACTTTTTGGTAAAAACTCAACTCGTCGTGTTTGGAGGAAGAAGAATGCTGAGTTGCATCCCAAGAACACCATACCTACTGTGAGGCATGGGGGTGGACACATCATGCTTTATTGCTGTTTTTCTGCAAAGATGACAGAAGGACTGATGCATGTTAAGGGAAGAATGAACGGGGCCATGTATCGTGAGATTTTAAGCCAAAACCTCCTTCCATCAGTGACAGCATTGAAGATGGGATGTGACTGGGTCTTCCAGCATGAAAATGATCCCAAACACACTGCTCAGCCAACGAAGGAGTGGCTCCGTAAAAAGCATTTTAAGGTCCTGGAGTGACTTAGCCAGTCTCCAGACCTCAATCCCATAGAAAATTTGTGAAGTCCGTGTTGCCCAGAGACAGCCCCAAAAGATCACTGCTCTAGAGGAGATCTGCATAAATGGAGGAATGAGCCAAAATATCAGCTACAGTGTGTGCAAACCTGTTGAAGACTTTTGACCTCTGTCATTGCCAACAAAGGTTTGTTACAACGTTACAAAGATATGTTACAAAGTATTGAGTTGAACTTTTGTTATTGACCAAAAACTTATTTTCCACCATAATTTACAATTAAATTCTTTAAAAATCCTACAATGTGATTTCCTGGATTTTTTTTCTTTCTCATTTTGTCTCTCATAGTTGAAGTGTACCTATGATGGAAATTACAGACCTGTCTCATCTTTCTAAGTAGGAGAACTTGCACAGTCAGTGGCTGACTAAATACTTTTTGCCTCACTGTATGAGACCAAAAGCTGTATGAGGTTAAAGTTAGAAAGTTATGTTTGGAGAGAGGAAAACACTTAATTCCAGCATAATCTTATCCCATGAAACATGGTGCCAGTAGTGTGGTCTGATATTGCATTTGGGTCAGGATGGCTTGCCATCATTGATAGAACAATTAAATCTAAATTGTACCAGCATCTATCCATGAACTTAATCTCAATATTAAATAGGTCATTCAGAAAAAAAATAATAAATAAATAAAAATTAAAAAACTACCTAAGCACACAAGTCAGTATTTAGGTCGATGTTATGGAATGGCCAAGATAAAGTTTTGACCTTCATCCAATACAAATGTTCTGAACATGAAGTGAGCGGTTCATGTGAAGAAACCCACCAATATCCCAGAGTTGAAGCTGTTCTGTACAGAGGAATGGGCTTAAATTCCTTCAAGCCGATGTGCAGGACTGATTGGGACTGTTCACTGACAGTTAGCAGAAACATTTATTTTAGCAGTTTTTGGTGTACCAGATACTGAAAGCAAAGGTTCACATACTTTTGCAACTCACAGATCTTTAAAATTGGAAACTGTCCTCAATAAATAAATGATCAAGGTTAATATTCTTGTCTCATTTGTGTAATTGGGTTCTCTTGATCTACTTTTAGGACTCGTGTGAAAATCTAATGATTTTTAGGTTATATTTACGCAGAATTATTGAAAATTGTAAATATTTCACAAACCTTCCTGCATCACCATATAAGCTTTCTGATAACACAGAGTAGTCAGCTAGTCTGTATAAATGCATTAATAACTGGAACTGTTTTTCAATCCTGGGAACTGTAATGTGTCTTAACCTCAAGAATATTGTTTTGACACTGATAGTAAAGAAAGGAGGGCAAGAGTGTCTTTCTAATTCACTTTAAGGACTCGGCATAATCTTTCTGCCAAATGTGAATGGTGAAGTAATCACTCAGTGCCAGTGACCCATCAAGCAACTAGGTTGCAACTTCCTTGCAGATCCATGCAAGACCATTTATTGAGCCACTCAGATTTCTTTCTAATTGGATAACCTTTTTCAGTGGATGAGAGCAGGCTGTTTATATGATTGAGTGCATACCTCGGGCTTTTATAAGATTGTGTTGCTTAGGCATACAGACTCAAACCCATTTTTACAATATTTAGGATATTTCCACTAGTGTTTCAGTAAAATTAGGAGTTTAAAGGCTCCTGAGTGGTACAACAGTAAAACATTTGCTATAATGGGAACAGATTATTTCCAGAACATTTGCTGTGAATTTATGAGTCTGCAAGCGAGTTCAAATCACAAAAGTTCCCTTGCTATTTCTAGCAACAAGTCCAAGGCAACATATTTAGCCCTGCTCTCTATGTGGAAATCACCCTAATGTTAACAATAAAACATGAATGTTAGTTGGTTTCTCCTTGTTATATCTTGTGCCAGACAGATTATTTGATGCCAGGTGTAAGGTGTGGGGCAATGACATGAAGTCTGGAGACTGTCATCTGAACTCAATATGACACATGTAGAGAATCTTCAGCGACAACAAATCAGAGGTGGAATTGTGTCTCTTGCACTCCTTGCTTCTTGAAGATATTTCATCTCTCACCCAAAAGGCTTCTTCAGTTCTAGAAGCTTATGGGGAGTCCCAGGTATGTAACCTCTACCTTGGCTATTATCTTGGAGGTGGTCATGAGAGTCCTTGACCCACACCGTCAAGAGTCATTAGGATCACAGGGGTCGAGATGTGACCCATCTGCGAGTCGTTGGGTCACATGGGTTGAGGTGTGAATGGGGCTTAAACCTCCTAGTAAGGGATGTTAAACAACTTCAAAGAAGTTGAAAAGTGTTTCCCACTTAGTTTGTGCTTAATGTGAGACCAACTATTCTCTATAGGATTTAAATCTGGACTCTAACCAGGCCAAAATCTGTGCCTGATGTGATTGTTATCAAGCCACTTCTTTGGTTGTCTTTGCACTGTGAGCAGAGTATTGTCGTATTAAAAAATAGCATGTGATAATTCCTCATTAGAAACCTTTCTACCATATTTTCTTGTATTCCAAAGCATTAATTGAAGATTTCCAGGGAAGCAGCTCACCAGTACAAGCAGCTGAAAAGGCATGACACCTCTACCCCCATACTTAATAGATGTAAAGATGCATTCACTGTTGTATTTCCCATTATATCTTTAAAATCATCTCAAATCGTGATTCATCAGCTCACTCAAAACTGCTGAACCACTCTGAATTTTATATATATATATATATATATATATATATATATATATATATATATATATATATATATATATATATATATTGGGAGCAAAAAAGTATTTAGTCAGCCACTGATTGTGCAAGTTCTCCTATGTAGAAAGATGAGAGAGGTCTGTAATTTTCATCATAGGTACACTTCAAACTATGAGAGACACAATGAGTAATAATAATCCAGGAAATCACATTGTATGATTTTTAAATAATTTTAATTGTAAATCATGGTGGAAAATAAGTATTGGTCACCCACAAACAAGCAAGATTTTCTGGTTCTCACAGACCTGTAACTTCTTTAAGAAGCTCTTCTGTCCTCCATACCTGTATTAATGGCACCTGTTTGACCTTGTTATCTCTATAAAAGACACCTACCACAGTCTTCAAATAGTCAGACTACAAACTCCACCATGGCCAAGATCAAAGAGCTGTCGGAAGGACACCAGGAAGAAAATGCAGACATGCACAAGGGTGGGAAGAGTGAGTCTACAATAGGCAAGCAGGTTGGTGTGAATAAATCAACTGTGGGAGCAATTCTAAAACATACAAGACCATTGATAATCTCCCTCGATCTGGGGTTACACGCAAGATCTCATCCCGTGGGATCAAAATGATCATGAGAACGGTGAGCAAAAATCCTAGAACGACACGAAGGCACCTGATGAATGACCTGCAGAGAGCTGGGACCAAGTAACAAGGCTACCATCAGTAACACACTACGCCGAGAGGGACTCAGATCCTGCAGTGTCCCTCTGCTTAAGCCAGTACATGTCCAGGCCCATCTGAAGTTTGCCAAAGAGCATATGGATGATCCAGAATAGGGTTGGGGAGAATATCATGTGGTCAGATGAAACCAAAATAGAACTTTTTGATAAAAACTCAACTGGAGAAAAACGGATGCTGAGTCGCATCCCAAGAACATCATACCTACTGTGAAGCATGGGTGGGAAACCTCATGCTTTGGGGCTTTTTTTCTGCAGAGGGGACAGGCAACTGATCCGTCTTCAGGGAAGAATGAACGCGGCCATGTATCGTGAGATTTTAAGCCAAAACCTTCTTCCATCAGTGAGAGCATTGAAGATGGAACGTGGCTGAGTCTTCCAGCATGACAATGATCCCAAACACACTGCTCAGGCAACGAAGGAGTGGCTCCGTAAAAAGCATTTCAAGGTCCTGGAGTGGCCTAGCCAGTCTCCAGACCTCAACCCCATAGAAAATGTGTGGAGGGAGTTGAAAGTCTGTGTTGCCCCAAAACATCACTGCTCTAGAGGAGATCTGCATGGAAGAATGGGCCAAAATACCAGCTACAGTGTGTGCAAACCTGGTGAAGACTTACAGGAAACGTTTGACCTCTGTCATTGGCAACAAAGGTTATGTTACAAAGTATTGAGTTGAACCAAATTTATTGACCAAATACTTATTTTCCACCATAATTTACAACTAAATTATTAAAAAATCCTACAATGTGATTTCCGGGATTTTTTTTCTCATTTTGTCTCTCATAGTTAAAGTGTACCTCTGATGAAAATTAGAGACCTCTCTCATCTTTCTAAGTAGGAGGACTTGCGCAATCAGTAGCTGACTAAATACTTTTTTGCCCCACTGTAAATACACAAAATAATGATAACTATCTTCACTTAGTATTAGGCAGTTTATTTAAACTAGTGAAATTTGTGTGTGATGGTAATTTTCTTACTGGCCATAGAGAATGAATGTGATTGAAAGGAAGTATAAGTCTTTAGATAATTAATAGGAAAGGGGTTACTTAAGAGGTGTAATACAACAGCTGGTGATAAAAAATATAAAAAAAAACTTTATAAACAATATTAAGTGGTCTGCTAAATTGTACTATTGACATTACTGTACTAAATACTATAAAATTCTAAGCCCTACTTTAAGCCATATGGTATTGGCCAGTTTAAAAATGTATATTAGTGAATTCTCTACAGTGGTGCTTGAAAGTTTTGAAACCTAGATAATTTTCAATATTTCTGCTTAATTATGACCTAAAACATCATCAGATTTTCAAACAAGTCCTAAAAGTAGACATAGAGAACCCAGTTAAACATGTGAGACAAAAATATTATACTTGGTAATTTATTTATTGAGAAAAATGATCCAGTATTACATATTAGTGAGTGGCAAAAGTATATTTTCAGTATCTGGTGTGTAACTGTTGATCAGTCCTGCACACTGACTTAGAGGAATTTTAGCCCATTCCTCCATACAGAACAGCTTCAGCTCTGGAATGTTGGTGGGTTTCCTTACATTAACTGCTCACTTCAGGTCCTTCCAAAACATTTCGATTGGATTAAGGCCAGGACATTGACTTGGCCATTCTAAAACATTAACTTTATTTTTCTTTAACCATTCTTTGGTAGAACAACTTGTGTGCCTAGGGTCATTGTCTTCCTGCATGACCCACCTTCGCTTGAGTTTTAGTTCATGGACAGATGTCCTGACATTTCCTTTAGAATTCTCTGATATTATTCAGAATTCATTGTTCCATCAATGATGGAATGCCCAGGATTCAGCAAAACAGGCCCAAGCCATGATACTACCACCACCATGTTTCACAGATGGGATAAGGTTCTTATGCTGGAATGCAGTGTTTTCCTTTCTCCAAACATAACACTTATTTTAAACCCAAATTTTTATTTTGGTCTCATCCATCCAAAAACATTCTTCCAGTAGCCTTCTGGCTTGTCCATGTGGTCTTTAGCAAACTGCAGACGAGCAGCAACATTCTTTTTGGAGAGCAGTGGCTTTCTCCTTGCAACCCTGCCATGCACACCGTCGTTGTTCAGTGTTCTTCTGATGGTGGACTCATGAACATTAACATTAGCCAATGTGAGAGAGGCCTTCAGTTGCTTAGAAGTTACCCTGGGGTCCTTTGTGACCTCGCCAACTATTACACGCCTTGCCTTTGGAGTGATTTTTGTTGGTCGACCACCCCTGGGGAGGGTAACAATGGTCTTGAATTTCCTCCATTTGTACACAATCTGTCCGACTGTGGATTGGTGGAGTCCAAACTCTTTAGAGAATCCCTTTCAAGCCTGATGAGCATCAACAACTCTTTTTCTGAGCGCCTCAGAAATCTCTTTTGTTTGTTCCGTGATATGCTTCTACAAACGTGTTGTGAAGAGCAGACTTTGATAGATCCCTGTTCTTTAAATAAAACAGGGTGCCCACTCACACCTGATTGTCATCCCATTGATTGAAAACACCTGACTCTAATTTCACCTTCAAATTAACTGCTAATCCTAGAGGTTCATATACTTTTGCCACTCACTAATATGTAAAACTCGATTATTTTCCTCAATAAATAAATGACCAAGTATAATATTTTTGTCTCATTTGTTCAACTGGGTTCTCTTTAAGTTAAGATTTCCATATGTAAATATGGAACATAAAGCAGTGGTTCTCCACCCCAGCCCACTAAAAATATTTGAAAGCTTATTTTAAACTCATAAAAGAAAATATTTCTAAGCCATTGTTGAATGTGATTGAAAATACCTTTTCAGTATTTGGCAGAACAACATAATACTGGGGTAGGGTGTCTCACTGACCTACAGCACGTCAGAGATTTCTACAGGAAAGCTGTCAGTCATGTGGTACCGCAAGATGCCATGTGTAAATACAGCCCAGACAGTATAACAAATGCATTATTCTTTAAGTTTACCTTCATGACTGCAGTCAGTGAGTCAACTGCTGTGTAACTGTGTAATATTACTCTTTTAATCAGACTATGTGTATATATATATATATATATATATATATATATATATATATATATATATATATATGTTACGGTACGCCATGATGCTGAGGGCTGGCGAACCGTTAAAGAATAAAACAATGAACAAATGTCTCTTTTAAATAATTTATTATTTTATTCAGTGTTAGGACCCAAGTGCAGTTAGCTCCAGATGGAATCAGTGAACCAAAAGAAATGATAAATGATAAGCAATATAAAATAAATAAAAACCAAGCCTGCAGTTAATGCAGGACCTGGGACTCGAATCCCCAGACCCTAGTGTCAGAGACAAGTGTAATGACGGTTTGCCACGGCGCCAGACACTAGGACCTGGGAGGAAGAGCAGGTAAGCTGAATGGCAGACAAAGGAGACGCCTGAAGCGGACTCAAAATAAGGTTTAAACCGTCGAAAAACTACGACGGAAACCAAAGCAAATAAGAGGCGCACGCTGATAAGCAGCGCGATCAAAAAGGGACGTTTTTAACGTGATTATTAGCGAGATAAAGGCGCGGAGTGCAAACAGCGGTTCGCGCATGCGCACAAAGGATCCGAGCGCTTCAAGCCCGAGCTTTGCTCGCTGGAGCTCGGCTGCGCCGGAAAAAGCCGAAGAGTGCTGAGGGTGCACGTGCACAGTGCGACCACAGCGCGTGCAGAGTTACAGCGAGTGACTCGGAATCGACTCACTTACGCTGAGAGATCCGCAGAGGAAACTCACGGTCCTCCCGATTCCATGGGAGCATGAGTCCGAACGGAGAGCCTGCAAAGAGCGTGTCACGGTTCTCCCTGTACCAAAGGGAGCATGAGGCTGATGCGGGTCCCCAGCAGTCACGTACCACGGATACTCCTGGCTGATCGCTCACTGGAGTGTGGCACCAAAGCCGGGGAGATGCGCACAAGCGCAGAAGAGCGGCCGAGCCGCGATCGCTGAAGCTGCTCGGAGGAAGACGCTTCCGGATGGCCTAACGCCACTCCAAAGCGTGAATAAGCTTTCTCTTTCCTACCTAAGGCCCTGGCAAACACCTCAAGCGTTTTCGCTCTACTCAAGTTCCCCCCTTTGCGGGAGAACTTGTACCTTTGTCCCTGAAGAAAAAAAGGAGAACGATCCGAGCAGCAAGAAAGCGATCATAAACCTGTAAGCCGTATCGAAAGGCGAGCAGTACGCAAAACGTAGGCAAGGATGCGGCGCCTGTCAGTGGCAAAGCGTGCTCTTAAATAGCACTACTGACCTGTGCAATCACTTCCCAACGCAGTCACATTACCAACCAGTAATGCCAACGTGAATGCACTGGAATGTGGGGATACCACACGATAACTGAGCCAACTACACTGTCAGCTCAGGGCAATCCCCAGAAAAGTGGGGAGAGCAGACACTGCTGAGAAGGACCAACACTGGCCACTGACGGCCAAAGGAAGGGGCGTCGCCCCAACAAGTGAACTAACCGCCACAAGATTGGTGGACGCACTCGGGGTTGAGCGTGTTGCGCACCGGGAGGCCCGAGGGCGCGGGGCCAACCCTGAAACGAGGGCCAGCATGGGAAGCAACACAACAAGAGTCGATAACACCACGGCTCGGTATGGGACTAACCACGAACGGCACTGAGGCGGGAAGAAGCGCTGGCCGCTCAGGGACGAGGCTAAGTGACTCCGATTCGGAGACGAGAGGCACGGCGAGCTCTAGTACAGAGTCAGGGGGCGCTAAACGCTCAGGCACGGGGTCAGACTGCCCAGGTGCGAAGCTTTTGAGTGTAACAAGCCTAGGTTCAGAGCTAGGGGGCGCTACATACTCATCTGCAGAGCTTATGAGCGTGGCATGCTCCTGAACGGGGATGGTAGGCACCAAATATCCCAGCAAGGAGCTTACTTGCTCAGATGCGGGATTTAACTGCGCAGCGAACCCGGGTTCAGAGCTGGGGGGCGCTGAATGCTCATTTTCTGAGCTTAGAAGTGCAGCACGCTTTAGAACGGGGCTAGATGACGCTAAACGCCTCACCGTGGAGCTTTGTTGCTCAAGCACGGGGCTTAAAAGTGCAATGAGCTCCTGTACGGGGTCAGGAGGCTCCAAATGTCCAACAGTGGAGCCTGGTTGCTCAAACACGGGACTAACGGTCGCAGTCGACCCAAGTACAGGGCAGGGGGGCGCCAAAGACTCAAGCACGGGGTCAGATGGCCCAGGTGCGGAGCGTACGAGCACGTTGAGCCCGGGTTCAGAGCTAGGGGGCGCCAAACACTCACTTACTGAGCTTACGGGCGCGGCCTGCACATGAACGGGGCTTGGCGGCACTAAATGCTCATTTACTGAGCGTGATTGCTCAAGTTCAGAGACGGGAGGTGCAGCAAGCTCAGGAATGGAGCTCACATGCGCAGTGTGCTGAAGTGCGGGGCTAGTAAAGGCTGGACACGAGGAGGGTGACGAGCTGGAGATAGAGCTGGCCCGCCGTGAGAGGCGGGTCTCCGCACAGATGGCTGATCTGTAAAGATCGGCTGGTGAGGCGGGATCAGGAAGAAAAAACAGCTCATCCCTCACCTCCATGTTAAGACCAGACTTAAAAATGTCCATGTCCGCCGTGGCTAGCTCATGGAACTTACCCACAAAAATTCAGCAACCGTCCTGGACCCCTGGGAGAAATCACAAAAACCAGGCTGTGCCAGTGGTCTGGTGATGGAACGTTCCAGCTGGGATGGAGGTAACGTGCTGGGAAGGACCAACACTGGCCACTGACTGCCAAAGTGTAGGCCCTAACAATATATATATATATTTTTTCAACAACTGAGATGTTATGAACTGAAAAGTAAAAACATAGCATTCTATATTTTAACAACGCTGTAATTGAAAGATTTGTAAAACTGAATATCATTATGTCAGGTTCCTTTATAAGTGAAAAGTGGATAAAAGCTAAAATGGAAATATCTTCATTTGAATCTAAAATGATACTGCATGTGCCATCAAAACTATATACAA
This sequence comes from Ancistrus triradiatus, assembly GCA_025084515.1. Taxonomy (NCBI): domain Eukaryota; kingdom Metazoa; phylum Chordata; class Actinopteri; order Siluriformes; family Loricariidae; genus Ancistrus; species Ancistrus triradiatus. The sequence continues at coordinate 287,251 of JAJAGP010000503.1, forward strand.
ATAAAAACATATGTAATATGAACCACCTATGTGCAGGCCATGTGTTTGTCAATGGTGAAATTATGTTTTTAATGTTAAACACATTTACCTTTAATAAACTTGGCTTAGATTCTAAGAAAGTAGTTACAGTAAGTATTGAATTACATAGATTAACATACATAACATACATACAAAGATTTGTATAGCATAGGCAGTAAGACCAATATTAGTCAACGTTTGATTTACGTTCAACAAATGAATGTATATTTATGGAAAATAATAGTTAACTCTTATAGTTCACTCTTAGGCTAACTCAGAAACAATTTCCTTTGGTTTTCCTCGTGGAGTACTGAACATCCACAAATATTTAAAAGAAAGACAACCATGCTGCAAACAAATTAGATCATTAAAAAAGCAAAGGCATTATTAATATTAGCATAAACAATATTAATGTACACATATTAGTGTTTATTTTTTCTTCATTTCTCATCCAATGCAGAGTAACACCCACTGTGGTGTTGTATCACTTAATCAATTTAGTAATTTAACAGGTTTATATTCTATGCACAGTTGTGCCATTACGCCTAATTGGTAGGCAGCAGGGTACAGCTATGCCCCTTTACATTCTGTATGTGCCCCAGTACAACAAGTAGTCTAGAAACAGCCCTGGTTTAAGTAGGAAATGCAGATTGTGTTACTCAGGAACTTGTACATTATGCTCAACAGTCTGGTACGTGTGTTGCATTACTGTAGCCTTTCTGCTATAAGGTCATATACTCAGTTTCCATCCGTTTCTCCTTGTGAGGGTCACGGTGAAGTCATTCATTGTCTATCACATGTTCATTAGTTCAAGAATGAACTTGGATGATAATATGGTCCAGGAGTCTGTGTCTGCCCCATTTCTATTTTAGTCAGGAGTCACTGCTGCAGTCCTCCCAGCTGTTCATATGTAAGGGAAACAAACCAGCTAAGGTTCTATAACCAAATATCACACAGGGTCACGTAAAGATTAATTACTGCTATTGAATGGAACACCATAGACCTTGCCACATGCACCTAGCAAAGTAGAGACTGAACATCCAGTGGAGAGCTAGTGTGAACAATTGACGGAAGACAAAGAGCAGCTAATCAGTGCTGTTTATTACCAATGTTAGACAAACACAAGCCACTCCTCATCCAGCATAATTGCTACGTTTTTTATTCACATGCAAACAGAACCAAGCAAAACATGGCTGCAGCAGAAATACATTTAAAAATATGCAAATAAATAGACAGTCATAATCCTGCATGTAAGTCAGGCTCTGCAGTACTCAATAATAAATCACTTGCTTCTCTGAATTTGGCAGTAGGTTTATCACAACACTTCCTTCCAAACTAGGTGGTTGACTGGCCACACATATGGAGCATTCTGCAGGCTTTGGCATGCCTTAAGAGAGAGGTGACCATCTGCTCTTAGCAATTATTCTGCATGTTAAAATGAGAAGGTATTACTTAATCTTCAGAAATTCATCATAATAATACTGTGAAAGAATTATGCATTATTTTGCAGATGCATTAACGTGTGTCCATTTGCATGTTTTACTGAACCACAAGCAAAATAATCTTGTTTGATAATCCAGAGCCTATTCCAGACTTTACAGGGTGCAGGTTAGCATGTCCCCTTAATAGGACACTATTTCAGGGCCAATTATTGTTATTATTATTATTATTGATATTACTATTATTATTATTATTAGTAGTAGTAGTAGTAAAACAACAACAACAAATAATAACAATAACTAATAATAATAATAATAACAATAATAATAATAATAATAATAATAATAATAATAATAATAATAATAACAGTAGTAGTACTAATCTTCCCAATTATGTATTATTATTATTATTATTATTATTATTATTATTATTATTATTCATTTTATTATCAATAGTTTTACTTTAGTTATTCATCTGCGAGGATTACTGTAATAGATGTTCAAACAATACATTATTTCGTTTATTTGCTAAAAAATTGCTACTACTGACAGTATTTATTTACTACATGCAAAAATATTAGACATATTTTGACTGATCTAATCTATCCCCTCTCATGTGGTTCCATATTCATACCTATTTTGCATTCTTAATATTTTCACATATTATCCCTGTGGTTGGCAATAATGGTTAGAAATAAAAGCTGGAAGCAGCACAGTTTTGTCTCAGCCATACTTTATAATAGAGGTCATTCATATTCTGACTGAGCTTGGGGCCAAGCCTACTGTGATTGATTCGGTGAGTTGTTTTAAATTAAATGTTAATATGAATTCAAGATTCAGAAAGACTGGGCTTGAATGAAAAAGCGTGTCTGTGTGTTAGAGAGAGAGAGAGAGAGAGAGAGAGAGAGAGAGAGAGAGAATCTTTTGAGTATTACAGCATGGAAGACTAAAAGCGTTTAAGGAGCAGTATATAACATGGTCCAAGATAGACATGGTCCAGATTCTCTGTATAGTAAAACAGTGAAACCTCAGAGACAGTCATGGATATTTACACAGATTTTCAGATTTCCATTCTTTAACAGGAGTTTTCACACATGGTCCTTGGTTTTGTGTCCTTTCACAATAGTTTGGAACCAATTTCTTCTAAATTGTGGCTCAAATCTGCAGTTCAGATGCTTTGATATCAGCTCTTAAAATTCTTGCAAATTAGAGCTGTATCTATTTAATATGTTTATTTTGATTAAACATTACATGTTCATTTGGCACATTTATACTTCAGCTTAACAATGATCAATAGCTAAGATGCCGACGTTGATTTTTATGTGAGTTTAGGATTTAAACTGTTTAGGAGTTTAGGATTTATAACTGAAGTCGCTAAAGTGCGCAACAGAGATAGCATGGCAGGGTTGAGAATTGAGCTCACAACCACACACTAGCTCCAACAAGTCAGCCTGTATTGACTAGTTATAAGTTGTATAGGTAGGTGCCATTAAACAACTGCGTTATGTTCTGTAAAACAAGATGTTGACCAAACTGGACATGGACTGGACATAGTCTGCTATTATAATGTAAATATAATGGGTATATTCACAAGTAAACTATGTGCAAATGATGTGTAAATGCATCAGTGACACAGGTGGAAACATGAGTGTAACACAACGTCTTCACAGCATCCCTAATGCCACTGCAAATGACTGACATTCACAATAATTGTAGAAAGCACACTAATGTACTGTTGCAACCTGTGTAGGGGAAAGTCGCAGCATTTTAGAGAATAGTATGGTGAACCTTATACTTTTGTTTGACAGAAGCAAAAAATACATTGATAGACTGTATTATAAATAACACAGACAATCAGCCAGATGAAACAGAGACTCACTGAGTGAACATGAACCAGTTTACACCAGTTTACAATAGGACAGACACACATGCACTTCAGAAAACCAATTGTTGGTTGTTACAAATAAATAGCAGAAAGTCATACATACAAGCACAAATAACTTGTACAAACGTCAGTCACATTAGACACCCAATAACAGATTGCTATCTCGTATGGTTGTTCTGCACCCAAGCAAACTACGCACTACTGTTTTCAAAGGACCAGTTATTGGTTACTTAGACTGGCACATGGGTTAAAAAGGTGTCTTAGCAGTTGTTCACCTGAGAGCAAAAGAGCAAGTGTGTAAAAAGGCAGGAAATAAGAGCAGGAGGCTGTGAGTGGAAAAGAGACAGACAGAAAGAATTGCTGTCATGATCGCTACTTGAAAGTAGGCTAAACTGCCTCAACATGTCTGCTAACACTCAACAGCAGCCTGCATAAAAAAGAGACCAAGACACGGAATGGAAGTGGAAGGCAAGTGTTGTCATGTTTCTATTTTCCTCCAAGACATCAATAATGTATATTGTTGTCTTTATGAAGATGGATGAATTTTGTATTGAACTCTATTTTCAAACCTGTAACATTTCAATTTGCCATCTGTGATTGAATGTTAGTGTTGTCGGTTCACACTCTGGAAGGGAGATTGGAAAAACAGCAGGTATCTTAATTCCTGATCTTGTTGCGAATCCTTTAGTGCTGCTGAGCATGTCGAGCCTGAGTGTCTTAGCAGCCTGTGCCAGGAAGCCCTTTAAAAGAAATTTCTTGCTGTCTGTGCACATATTGAAACTGTTCCATGACCATATCTTCCTTTAATAGCTGGGAGAGAAAGCAGGGGCAAACTGCTCTAATGATAAAAAAAAAATATTCCTGGGCATTGAGATAGTGTTGCAAATGCCTGTTATCCCTGTCAAATCTGGTGGTAGATGGTGTAGATTTTTTTAGGCTGAGAGGTGCATTGTAAGCTGAGCTGTGATAAAAAAGTGCATAGTGTAATTAGCTCAGTTGGAGAGAAAGTCAGTTGGTGAGAAAGCACGGAGTTGCATGCTTGGCAAATACGCCCACAGAGAGGAAATAAACACTGAGACTCAACTCTGGGAAATGCTCTGCTTTAGCATTTCATTTTTAAAAATAGAGTATATTCAGCATTTGTCATGAAACTCGACATCATAACAAAAGATTAGGAATTTCATCATGCCAAGTTAAAGTCAAGTGTATGACAACAGTATGAAAATGGTTTTAAACCAGTAACATACGATTGCATGCCATTAATGATGGCATTTTTTTACCCTGTTCCTCTTCTGAAAAGAAGTGGTTTCTTGCCTGCTACCCTTCCAATAAGACCATTCCTGATCAATCTCCTTCTGGCTGTAGACATCCCAACTTGGCATCCTGATGAAGCTGCCAGATGCTGCTGTTCAAGTATAAGGGGAGATCACACTAAATACTTAGCACTATAGCCTACAGCCTATATACTGATTTTTTTCATCAGTTTTTTAATACTACATACACATTTTCTATATTTACCGGTTGTATTCTAATAAAGAGACTGAGTAATAATTATATATGGTCATTAAACCATCTAATCTAATGGTTGCCTAAGACTTTTGCACTGTACCGTATTTTTCGGACCATAAAGCGCACCGGATTATAAGACGCAATATCAATGATCGGCTGCTAACGGGTATATTTTCATACATAAAGGTTATAAGGCGCATGAAATGAAACAAAACTCTTAAGTTCCCTCGGAAGCTCAGTTTGGTCTTCTTTACCTGGCGCAGGGCGTCTTCTTGCTTCCTCCACTTCCGTATCATTGATTCGTTAATGTTGAATTCTCTCGCAGCTGCTCTATGTCCATGTTGTACTGCGTGACTGATAGCGTTAAATTTGAAATCCGCTTCGAAAATGAATGAATGAATGCACGTACCCTAATGCTGAAGCACATACCGTATTACTCCACAATGCTGCGAACTACGGTTGCCGTAACCTTCGTAATTTACCATGGCCGTGCTAAAACATTTTGAAAGATTTATGAGTGCCATGTACCATCTACAATCGGTTCTAGGTCAGAAAGCACAACCAGAATTAATTCATACATTATACGCACCGCATTTTAAGGCGCACTGTCGATTTTTGTTAAAGGATTTTAAGTGCGCCTTATGGTCCGAAAAATATGGTAATTGCCACATTCCTGCACATTTTTAGCTGCACATTCATGATGCGAATATCCCTTTCAAATGCATCGCAGACGTATTTTAATGGATTCAGATCCAGTGACTGGAAAGACCACTGAAAAACACTGAACTCATTGTCATGTTCATGAAATACATTTGAGACAGCTGTTGCTTTGTGACATTATGTGGTCTCACTCTTGCTGTTTTCATTAGAAGTGTCTATACTGAAACAAGCTGCATCATTAAAGCAATGGTTGATTGGTATGCCAAGTGTGCCAAGAAAACATTCCCCACACTATTAAAACACCTTCACCAGCTTTGGTTGAGTCCATAGGTTAACAATGTTGTTGATAAATTCTGACCCTACCATCTGTAGCCTCAGTAGAATCTGAGATTCACTAGACCATGTTATGTTTATTAAGGCTTAATTTGTTCAGTTTCGGTTAGCCTGTGCCCGCTACAGCCTTGGTTTTCTGTTCTTGGAATGGAAGCACACATGGTTTTCTGCTGTTGTAACACATCTGCCTCAAGATTTGATGTGTTGTGCATTCTGAAATGCTTTTCTGCTCAATGCAGTTGAGTGGTTACCTGAGTCATTTCTGTCAGTTTGAGTCAGTCTGGACATTGTTTTTACCCTTTATATGATTTTTTTTTCCTTCACTAATGCACCATTTTGAGTGCACTCTAGACATTGTTGTATGTGAAAATCCCAAGAGATAATGAATTATGTTTATTTTTCCCCTTTTTTTCGGCTTATTAGATAATTGCATAAAGGTGTACAGATGTTCCTAATAAATCGCTCAGTGACATAAACATACACATACACATATACAGTAACCTATCACTTTATTAGGTACACATTGCTGTTTGTACACCCATTGTCCATGTTATCAGTTCTACTTATTATAGAGATACATTTTGTAGTTGCACAATTACAGACAGTAGTCCATTTGTTTTTCTACATACCGTGTCAGTTCACTTAACTCTGTTCTCTAATGGTCAGGACCCCCATCTTACCATTAAAGAGCAGATATGATTTGATCGGTGGATCATTCTCAGTGACATGGATTTGGTGGTGCTGTGTTATAGTGTGTTGTGCTAGTACGATTGGATCAGAAACCACAGTGCTGCTGGAGTTTTAAAACACCTCGGTGACACTGCCACCTACCAAAAATGTAAAGGCACAAGCATCCTGTAAGCAGCAGCAGAGTAATGGAAGTCAAAAAAGTGCAATAAGTAGAAAACCAGATGGACTACGGTCTGTAATTGTACAAAGCGAATCTATATGGAAAGGGGAGCTGATAAAATGGACAGTGAGTGCAGAAACAAGGAGGTGTAACTTATAAAGTGATCAGTAAGTGTACATACATACATACATACATACATAAATACATACTTACATACATACACATATACATACACACACACACACACATATATATATATATATATATATATATATATATATATATATATATATATATATATATATATATATATATACAGGTATATAAAATCTGAAGTTACTGGGACAGATCACTGATTCAGTAGTAATGTTAATATTATATACACTTTTAATGAGATCTACTGAGAGACGCTTTTAGTTATTATTTTTGACTGTTCGCAAAAGTTTAACTATATAGTGTAACTGTTAAGTGGGCAGAACAGCAGCACAAGTAATTAGCTCTCTCTTCTCCACAGATTTGTAATTTCAATCTTGACCCCAGCCTCTGCATGTGTGGAGTTTGCATGTTATCCCTATGTCTGCATGGGTGTTATCCGGGTAATCTGGATTCCTCACACAGTTCAAAGACATATAATGGTTACATTGTTGCTCTAAATAGTCGCAGTGTGAGTGCCAGTATTCAGTGCCAGTACCAAGAATGGATGGAATGGGGGGGCTCTGTCAGGAAAATCACCTGGTGTAAAACAGTGCCAGGTTTAGTACGTGAGTCAGATTCGGATTCGCTGTGGTGACCCATAATGAGAGCAGCTGAAAGAAGAAGTGTACCTGCTAAGTGAACCTATATAAGAGGACCCGAAAAAAACAGCCAGTGAGTATGGTCACAAAGTAGTTGTTTCAAATAAATGAAAACTGGAATTGGAGTGAAGTAAAGAACTGGAGCAATGCCCACAACTCCAGATTCTTCATGTCTCTGTAGTCCACTACCTGACCACCAAAGATTGAGGAAAGCACATTGGCACAAAAGCAGTCAGCCTTGCAGCAATGAGTCAGAATGCGGTTAGCATCCTTTTATGAATGCCTAATGGTCTGTGCAAGAACCTGTTCCAAACATTTGGATATAGGGTATCCTGTAGCAGCTGCACCGTTTTTCCCCCGTTGATAAAGTAACCGGATGCTGCTCAAATGCGCTGTGCTGCCTTGCTGCTGGCGCACTATTTTTCTTCCTGACACTGGAGCTGTTGTTCAGTGCATCTATCCCGTGCGATAAGAAGGTGATGGGACTCAATTAATGCAGAACTGTGTGCTTACACATAGAGTCCTTATTAACATTACAGTGGTTTATGCTTTTGAACTTGTTGAGATGATCTGTGGGATTGGGTTTATTTCTATGTTTAACTGGGTCAGCAGGAGAGATGTGTCAGATATGGTCCAGTATCCGGAGGATAGTGGGTATATTTCCAGAGTGTGACGCTCTGCTCACAGCTTGCTGCAGTTGTGCCCTTGGGCTATGCACTCTGCTGCACATGTCCTTTATTAAAGACTAAGTCAACTAGATACGTATGTGCCTACACCCCATGCTACATAGCATGAGCTATGAGTAAAGACATGTCTGCTTTAAGTATGTTTATGTGTATCTTAGCCATATACTGGATACGTCTTGGTAGATACAGTACTGTACCTACCAAAAGTCTTAGGCACCATCAGATAAGCATACCATTGTTTTAACAATAATAAGTTATAATGCCTATATATAATTATTTATTAGTCTCTTTATTAGAATACATCAAGAAAACACAGGGAATTTTGACCTCACATTAAACTTGAGCAATAGCAGCATCCGGCAGCTTCATCAGGCTTGAAGCTTAATTAGGAATGGTTTTTTTGGAAGGGTAAGCCAAGAAAAAAACGTTTTCAGAAGAGGAACAGGTTGAAAAGGCTAAGATATGCTAAAGCTCACACAGATTGGAGTGATGATCAGAAGAAAGAAGTATCATGGGGTGACAAATCCAAGTTTTAAAATTTTATCGTCAGCAATATGTTACATATGGTCATTATACCATTGCTAAAACAACAAATCTAATGGTGACCTAACACTTTTGCACAGTGCTTTCCAAGTAATAGGTGTTATTGATAGACCCAAAGCAGACAGTGATGTGTATGTCAGCTTTGCAAATATCCTTTGAATTTGAATTTTACTGGATATTTAAAAAGGCACTACACAGCATTAGGTCTTGAGAGGATAATCTGAGTCCTGCAAGTTTGTGACTGTTTTATTACTTATATAAACGTGTAACCTGAAGTCCAAACTCAGAAGAAAAAAAAAAAAAAAAAAAAAAACTAAAATCGGGTACTGTGTTCAATGGTGCTCTATCTGTGACATATACAGCTGAAGAAGAAAGAAGAAATTGCTATGTCTTATCAGCACAGGAGGTACGCTGTGGGATTCAGGACAGTACGGGTTGCAGACTCAGGTACATGAGTTTCCAGCTGATAAAACAGAGCACAGAACATCCAGTTCCAAGATCTTGTGAATATTGGAGAAGGTAAATGATAGTTCATTGGTTAACCAGGTTATTTCATTACTACTATTACACTGGCAATAGTAGATTTTAATTTAAAAAGGTGTTCTCAATTATTATCTTAACCCTAGACAAAATCACACATTGTCTTCAGCTCATCACTGGCTCTTCACACATTTTGCCCATGAAACTAGAAGGCAAATTAGCATGCATATGGATTTTTTTTGCTCCATCAAACTAATGTGTAATTTTGTTACACAAAAAATGTTAGAGTATTGCTCACTCTCAGGGTCTTACGTATGCAAGTATCATGTAAATATTCTAAACCATGACGGGTTGTATGAATTAGGAGACAGTGACCTGAATTTTGGGTCGGACATGACAAACAAACACTACTCTACAGTATAATCATACAGCACACCTCTACTGTTAATGCAAACTGATTCCTTTGAGCTTTAAATCATTTGATGTTGGGTTATGTCTGTGTGACAAATTGTAAGCTATGGCAGTTTTTGAGTACATGACAGATCATTTCCTGTATAAGCATCAACCCTTTGATGAGGCCAGTGTTGTCATCTGTTTACATTTTAAATGTAGCTAGTAATGGTTTTCAGTTTTGTTTGTGCAAGAGATAATACAAAAACCCATTTCCTGGATTTCTTTTCTTTTAAAAATTTAATAATGTGCCACAATCTTTCCTCGTGACATGATCAGACAAAATATACAGCATACTTCAATAATGTTTACATTTTGCTGATCTATTGTTATCAAATTCTATCCATTTATGCCTTTTGTCCAGAGAGACTTTCGTGGTTACACATTTATGCCTCACTTTCTGGGCTTTTTTTGACATTCAAACTCAAAATGTTTAATGAGATCAGTTTACGCATGCAAAACAACCTAATGTCCATATAGCACTGGTATGTGATGTTAATTGCACACAAATCTGTTACGGTTTGCCACAATAAAAACCGGCCAACCATAAAAAAAAAAATAAATTGCAATTGCAGTTAGCTCCAGATGGAAGAGATGAACCGAAGATAAATAAATGAAAGAAAGTAATAAAAACACCAAAAGGAAAGACCCAGCTGTGCCAGAAGTGGTAGCCGCTGGGATCGTACCCTGAACGCCAACAACAGGGTCTGTTGCGTTACCGTTTCACCAGGAGGTGGCACGGGGTAATGCTGGCTGGAAAGAAATATGAGGACGGCCACCTAGACGGGTGATGAGAACGCCAAAGACAGCGATCATCAATACTGGCGAACGGTATGACACCTGACTAGGGTCAGGGACATTCTTATATACCTGAGCCAGTAGGTGTTGCGAATTGGGGAATCAAAGCCCCAAAAAGACCGGCGTCTGCATGCCACAGAACGCTATGAGAGTGTCAGACCAATTTATGACCCAAAGCTGCCCTCTAGGATCAGAGGCTGCCTGTTTCAGAAAATGTCATGCAGACGTTAAAACGGCACATGCCTGTAGTATTGATCTTAATAGGTAACGCTGCAATTTAATGAGTAGCATACAGGCAAAACCATAGCACATAAATTGTTACTGAGCTGAACAGTCTGGGAGCGAGAAACAGAGGTCAACGTTAAAGCAAACAACCAAGCTAGGAGTGAATAGAGGTCAGTTAAGTAGTCCCTCTGCTGAGGAATTGTCTTTGCTTCCTGCAACCTTTTTTTCTTACCCCTCTTGTGATGACAGTGTGACCCATTTCTGGTTAATGAAAGTATTTCACTTGCTCTCTTTTTTTTAGCACACACCTACACAAAACCTTACCTGACCTAACCATTTGCTTTGAAGAAACCAAACAAGCAGCGGACATTTGCAAAATTGAGGATTTTGCTACACAGTGGGACACTAAACCTTAGAGTGTACTTTCACTGTATTCATGCCTTGAAATGTGTATGTGCAAATAGGTAACAAATTCTGATTACTTAGGATTTGTATTTGAACAGGTATTATTTCCTTATTCATCTTCAGTACTTCATCAAATATGGTGCATTGCAGTTAATGGGATTGGAGGGTTGTTGGCCATTTCATGGGGAGTAATAGAAAGAGTGCATATGGGGTTTCCGCGCCATTCTTTCTAGAGGGAAAGACTTAGGCGCCAGGCACAGTGTTTCAATTAACCTTGACTGCTGCCACACACACACACACACACAGTTGTCTCTTTCTTATTGTAGGGACTTTTCATTATCATAATATTAATGTAGCGAATTAATGCTACACCTACACCAAACATACACCATAGTCTCAATAACCAAATGCAAATCTTTTTTTTTTTTTTTTGACTATATTGTTTTTCTGCAAAATGTATTTGCAGTTTTTGTATAAGCAATTTTCTTTGTAGGGACCAGCAAATTTACCTACAAGGTAAAATATGTCAGATCTGTCTATATTTGGTACTCACAATGACACATACATTTGACACACACATACACACACACACACACACACACACACACACAGAAACTGTGCCCCTGTAACGATGCAACTAATAGGGAGAGGTCTATCTGTCACTTTCATACCCCATGACTGAGTGCTCTCTGTAGAACCAGGAACCTCGACGCCCCATAAACACAGCACTTGATATGGCTCCATTCATCAAACCCATGACTGAATTTGAGTCTCTGATGGTTCATATCCCATTAACTGCTTCTGAGGCACTGATGTACCTATAACCAATGCCCTTGACATTCAACTGTTCTGTACGAATGCAACTAATTTAAATTTTAAAAAGTACCTGTTAAATGCAATACATATGTGATTTTTCTGTTATCCAAAGTCTGTTGATTGTTTATATCCTGTGGTTGTGCAACAGTTGCTCAGTAGAGGACTATGCAAATTCTCTCTCATTCAACAGCAGTTGATTAATATGCCAGCATTATTTAAGATAGTATAATCATACCACATTTATGCCCCATTCAGGGACAGATAAGAGAGAACTAAATGTTTCTTAAACAGGTGGGTTTAGGATGAAAGGAAAAAGAGTTACCATGTTGTTATTCCCCTAAATACCTCGGGGACCTTGTTAGGAAAAAGCGAAGCTTGAAAGTTTGCAAATCCTTTGGAATTTTCTATATTTATGCATAAATATGACCTAAACAACATCAGAGTTTCACAGTAGTTTAAAAGTAGATAAAAAGAACCCAACTAAACAAATGACACAAAAATTTTATACGTTAGCAAAATTTTATAAATTTTCCACAACATTTCTATTGTATTAAAGTCAAGAGTTTGACTTGGTCATTCTAATACATTAAATTCTAATTTTTTATATAATGACTTGTGTCTTTAAGATGCCTTGTTTGGTTGCTCTCAAGATTCATTTCACAGATGGATGTTCTGACAATATCCTTTCGAATTTGCTGGTATAATTCAGAATTCATTGTCCAATCAATTATGTTAAGTTGCCCTGATCCAGATGCAGCAAAACAGCCCCAAACCATGGTGCTTACTTCATCATGTTTCACAGATGGGATAAGGATCTTGTGCTGGAATGCATTGTTTCTCTTTTTACATGCATAATGCTTCTCATTTAAACCAAAAGGTTATATTTCGAAATGATCTGTGCATAAAACTTTATTCCAATATCTTTCTGGCTTATCGATGTTGCACATGATTGGCAACAATGTTCTTTTTTGGAAAGCAGTGACTTTTTGCTTGCAACACTGCCATGTACACCATTATTGTTCAGTGTTTTCTTATGAACTTATGAACAGTAACATTATCAGTTATCTATTATGAAGGACAGACCTTTAGTTGCTTAGACGTTACCCTCAGGTCCTTGAGGACAAGTACATGCCTTGACCTCAGAGTAAAATTTTCTGGTCAACCACACCTTGTACACAATCTGTCTGACTATGGATTAATTGAGTCCAAACTCTTTAGATATTGTTTTCTAACCTTTTCCAGTCTATTGAGCATCAACATTCTTTGCCAAGGTGTTCAGAAATCTCATTTGTCTGTGGGTACACTTAGATAAAAATATGTTGTAAATATCAGACTTTGACAGATACTTGTTCAGCAATTACAACAGGGTGCCCACTGACACCTGGTTGTAATTTCACCTTCAAATTTACTGCTAAATATATAGGTTCACATACTTTTGCCACTCACAGATATGCAATATTGGATTATTTTTACTCGATAAATAAATGATCAACTGTAATATTTTAGCCTAATTTGTTTAATTTGGTTCTCTTTATCTTCTTTTGGTCGTGGTTGAAACTTCCAGCAGGAGAGTGATACCCAACAGATAGAGTCATGCTGTGACAAGTGCTGTGACACTGAAAAATTGCAGGGTAAGGTAAAGAACAGAATCCACAGGAGAGGACCTAGGAATAAGCCTAAGATCTGAAGAGATACAGAATTGAGCAGTGTTCTCAGATTCCTTGCTCTTCAAAGAATCAAACATTATACGATCAGGCACAGTACCAGTTTGCTGGCACAGGAAGGCTGCATGAACTACTAAATGTGTGGCAATAAATGCCGCATATTTTTATCTACTGGTTTAGAATAATGTTACTTAATCCTAAATGTTACATTGTTCTGGTATATTGTGCGACATTTTTCAAATAGCTTTTTTTCTTACCAACTTTGGTATAATTATGGAGCCAACTTTGCATACATACACACATAAATACACGCATTGTATTATTAAGCAATTCGCTCAGAAGATGTTTTAAGTGTGCAGGGACTTTCAAATGAATGCAAAAGTGTTAAAGCTGTATGCCAACTTCCAGGGTGATAGTGGTGGTGGGTGCATACGTGTGCACACACGCACACACACACACACACACACACACACACACACACACACACACACAGCGAAATAGCTCACTACTGAATAAATAACTGGCAAAACCAATGGCAATTTACCCAATTACTACATAAATTTATATAATCATTGCAACCCTACACTACTGCTTAATGCAATTTTAATCTAATGAAATAACATTATTGTACACTACTGGTATACACTACTGGTGTACTTTTTAATAAATCTCCATTTAAAATGCAGGTGAAACAGCGAGTTGGCTGCATCCATGGAGGAGGCTTTCAGTACATCCTGAATGAGTCTTGGATGTCTGCTCAAGCCATCTGGGGTTTCAGAGAAAGAGAGAGGGAAAGTGGCAGAGAGTGGAAGAGAGAATATGTGTGCTCTTTCGGAGGCCAACCATTTCAGAAATGTATTTTAATGGCCTCTGAATCATAAATGGCACATTTTCCACTCAAGCAGGCATGGCGCTGAGAACAGTACTCATTTAGAAGATGTGACTGCAACATTTTCGACATTTGGTTTTGAAACACTTAAGTGCAGCTGTCTTGTGGTTTTTCAGAGTTAAAGAAAGTAAACAGACAGAAAACGTTAACATGCAAATCCTGTCTGATCTTAGAGTATATCAAAGTTAACAGAGTATTGAGCCTGTTAAAATGGATCATGGCAGACTAACTGTAGACAGTTGATCTCCTGAATACACAGAGTAGAAAAGCAAATGCTTGCTAATATCCCTGCATCTTTCAAGCCTCATTTAATATGATCACAGGGCATGCTGGCTTATTGTCATGCATGACTTTCCAACAGGCTGTCTCCAACAAGTTGAGTGGTGAATCAAATGCAATCTATTTTTCTCTCTTTCTCTATCTCTCTTGAATGCTTAACAGTTATGAAGCACCATCCGCCTGGTTTCATGTTTCATCAAAGATTTTCACATTTCTTTTCTCAACTTTAATTATGTGCATCTCTCTTGTTCTTTCAACAGCAGCCTCCAAACAGATGGAGATAATACCATCTCCCTGGGTGGAGACAAAAGAGCAAGAGCCAGGCGAGGAAGTGATCAAATGTGGCCTTGAACCATTGAACACAATTTTTGAGCTGGCATTGATCCGGGGGCAGAAACATCCGAGTGATGAATAATTTATGGACTCTTTTTCGGAGGACATGTTTTATGGTCACTGAGATAGAAATGTGGCCACCAGCACTGACTCTCTTCAGACATAGTTTAGGCTTAAGGATTCCGTCTGCATCATTTGACAATATAATGCTCTAATAAACTTTAAATGTCTGTACATGGCTGCATAAGTGCTGTTAATATAACAAATTAGTACTTAAGGCAGGTTAAGGCAGATTGCAAACTCTTAGTCACACTTTTAGAGATGTATGATATGTTATTATTATTACTTTCTGGTATTTCTGTGTTATTCAGACTGTTAGCATTTCTTGTCAAATTAATTAATGCTGAGAACCTCTGGAACTGGGCAAATGTGTTCCTACATTGGTGAAGCACAGCTTTATGCAGTGTCTCATCCCTATTAGCAGACATTTTCACACATCATGTTTGCATAGGAAATGTTTTCCAAAAATTCTATGGCACTGAGTCATAGATACAAACTAAGGAAGAACTGAGCTAATACAGGTGACTATTACAGTGTTGCTTGAAAGTTGGTGAACCCTTAAGAATTGTCTATATTTCTGCATAAATATTACCAAAAACATAATCAGATTTCTAATCCTAAAGGTAGATAAATAGAACCCAGTTAAACAAATGACACAAAAAAATTATATTTGGTCATTTATTTATTGAAGAAAATGATCCAATATTACATACATACACAGGGATCTATCAAAGTCTGCTCTTCACAACACATATTTGTGGAAGTATATCATGGCATGAACAAAGGAAATTTCTGAGGACCTCAGAAAAAGAGTTGCCGATGCTCATCAGGCTGGATAAGGTTACAAAACCATCTCTAAAGAGTTTGGACTCCATCAATCCACAGTCAGACAGATTGTGTACAAAATGGAGGAAATTCAAGACCATTGTTACCCTCCCAAGGAGTGGTCGACCAACAAAGATCACTCCAAGAGCAAGGCGTGTAATAGTTGGTGAGGTCACAAAGGACCCCAGGGTGGCTAATGTTAATGTTCATGAGTCCACCATCAGAAGAACACTGAACAACAATGGTGTGCATGGCAGGGTTGCAAGGAAAACTTCACTGCTTTCCAAAAAGAACATTGCTGCTCATATGCAGTTTGCTAAAAGATCACGTGGACAAGCCGGAAGGCTATTGGAAGAATGTTTTGTTGGATGGATGAGAGCAAAGTAGAACTTTTTGGTTTAAAAGAAAAGTGTTTATGTTTGGAGAAAGGAAACAATGAATTATAGCATGAGAACCTTATCCCATCTGTGAAACATGGTGGTAGGATCATGATTTGGGATTGTTTTGCTGCATCTGGGCCAGGACGGATTGCCATCATTGATGGAACAATGAATTCTGAATTATATCAGAGAATTCTAAAGGAAAATGTCAGGACATAAGTCCATGAACTGAATATCAAGAGAAGGTGGGTTATGCAGGAAGACAATGACCCTAAGCACACAAGTTGTTCTACCAAAGAATAGTAAAAAAAAATCAAGTTAATGTTTTGGAATAACCTTAATCCAATCAAAATGTTGTGGAAAGATGTGAAGCGAGCAGTTCATGTGAGGAAACCCACCAACATCTCAGAGTTAAAGCTGTTCTGTACAGAGGAATGGGCTAAAATTCCTCCAAGCTTGGGTGCAGAACTGATCAACAGTTGCCGGAAACGTTTAGTTGCAGTTATTGCTGCACAGGGGGGTCACACCAGATACTGAAAGCAAAGGTTGACATACTTTTGCCACTCACTAATACGTAATGTTGGGTAATTTTCCTAAATAAATAAATGACCAATTATAATTTTTTTTTTGTCATTTGTTTAACTGGGTTCTCTTTTTATCAAATTTTAGGACTTGTCTAAAAATTATGTTTTAGGTCACATTTATGCAGAAATATAGACAATTCTAAAGGGTTCACAAACTTTCAAGCACCACTGTATATAATTATACAGTACATAGTGCAAGTAATTGACTAGAATGATGTCCCAACACTTTTAACTACCATGAGAATTGTTTGTTGTATATATGTACAGTACATACAGACCATTTTTGGCTATGATATGGTATGATATGATATTGTAAAGCTTTAAATACTAAAGTCTATCACAAGATAATATGACTGTCAGTCCCAAGGTCTAATGTATGATTACAGACTTAATGGATCCTAACAAGCACAGGCATTGTGGCTGATAATACTGATGCAAGCTAATGGAAGTTGTAGTAGATGCTGTAGAACATATCCAGCCAATACCACCCTGTCATCACAAATTTTGCCTGTAAAAAGACTGGAAATTGATTAACAAAATCTGGAATAAATCATCAGTATACCAACACGTTGTAACAGTCTTCTAATCCAATGTACCGGTAATGTACCCATAGCAGCACAAAACAAATAGTGTCAGTGCCTACTTTGCTGTGAGTAATCAACAACCCATACCATATACAGTATGGTCAGTGATGTTTCTCTGGTGGGGTTTTGACTAACATGTTTTAGGGGAACCGCCAAATGTGCATAATAACAAATGGGCAAATGGTGTCTGATAAAATGGCCTTTGAGCATTAAGTGGAAGTTTACATGTAATATATACCAATGAACATTATGATCACCTGGTATGCAGTGATATTTAAGTAGGTGGCATGTGTCAATTTGACATACCAATGAATGACTGGACAGGTTTCCAAGTAGAACATTGCTCAGAGCATGACACACCATCCATCTGCTTGTCTTACATTCGCCTTACAGCACCCTTGACACACACACACACACACACACACACACACACACACACACACACACACACACACACACACACACACACACACACACACATTTATTTCTATATTAAATATAGAATACACCTAAAACGTCATACGTTTTTCACACAATTTGAAATTCAACTCTGGGTCGTTGGTAGGGTTCCTCACATGAACTGCTTTCACAAGAATTCTATTGGATTAAGGTCATGAAATGGTCAATGACTTGACCATTTCAAAATATTAACTTCATAGACACTTGTCCTGACATTTTGCTTTAGAACTTTCTGGTATAATTCATAAGCCATCGTTCCATCAATGATGGCAAACTTTCCTAACCTAGGTGTAGTAAAACAGGTCTAAACCAAGATACTGCCAACACCATGTTTCACAGATGGGATATATTTCTTATGCTGGAATACAGAGTTAATACTAAAGATAATGCCATTTTGCCACATTAAACCAAAAATCTCTGTTTTGGTCTTACCCATCCACAAAATGTTTTTTTTTCCAATAGCTTTTTGTATTGTCCATTTGCCACATGATGAATGAAACAGAGTCCACTCACACCTGATTGTCATCCCATTGATTGAAAATATATTGCTCTAAGATCACCTTCAAATTAACTGTTAATCCTAGAGCTTCACATATTGTTTGCCATTCATACATATAGATACATTTTCCCCAATAAATAATCTAATATTTTTTCCCTCATTTGTTTAATTGTGTTCACTTTTACAGGTGTGAAAATCTGATATATTTATGCAGAAATATAGACAATTCTAAAAGGTTCACAAACTTTCAAACACCATTGTATATCCCAGAGCTTGACATGAGCAACTACTACAAGATAAGCAACGTTAATTGTTGTTCGATCTGTGAGTGGCCATTATGTTTATGGCCCATTGGTGTATCTTAATGACACATTCACATTGCATATCAGAACTAGTTTTTAGCAGTGCTTTAAAAGTCAGTTTTTTTTCCCCATAAGATCTGTATTATTGCAATATAACTGGAGCCAGGTAAGTAGCACAATATTCCCTAAATATAGGCGTGGGAGGGTGTAAGTTGAATTGATATCACTAGCTCAAGGTCATCTGCAGCTCTAAAGAATGAAATTTCATTCTCCCCACAGACTCAGCTCAATTCTTTCCTTCCCCATACTATGAATATGTCGTTGGTCTTTGATATTTATGCATTCGAACATCCAATCTCCAAGACAAAGACGATACAACCTTTGCTTTAGTATAACATTCTACACATTGAACATGTCATACAGGATCACAGTAATGTATTAATACAAGCAAATGCAGCGTAGGTGTGTACTACAAATAACACATATACAAAAGTGGCACAAAAACATATTCACTTCATCTAGCTCCCACACATTTCGACATCCGGACATGTACAGGGCATCGCTCTTGTAGTTGATTTAAAACAGTTTCTAATAATTAACTGCACTTTCTTTCGACAGAGCAACTGCCTGCATGCCTGGAGGAGCCTTTTCTGATGGCGATTAAAATTCACGTCATGCCACAAGAGCACCTGGATCGAAACAGAATCATATTTTTCAATATCTGACCACCTTCTGTACTCAAAGCTGCAGGAAGGATCTGCAAGCTGCTCGACATTCAATCACGCCGTTTGAGAAGCCATTTCTACTGCATGAATGATGTTTTTAAGGTTTTACAGATAAAATTAGGGAGTATAAAATCTAGATGGCTGTGTCTTGCCTGTCTCTGTCTCTTTGGTGCCTGTGATTTTGGTGCTGCTCTGAAACTGTGATACATACAATATTAGAATACAAGACTGTCCATCATGTTCTGTGGTGACAGTTATCTGTGACAATGACACTGAATGAGGAGGGAAAATCAGTGTGTTCTGTAAATAGACACACACATACACATCCATCCAAAGATGACTGAATGTCAGCTGTATGTCTGCAGTAGTTTGATAAGGGCTTCTTTCTTTCATCACCGCCCTCTGAATGACTGCCATCTGACCACTGCCCTGAGAGCATGGAACAGGACATGAGGTTGCATCTTCCTGAAACCTATGCCCCTTTAATCCATCCTCTCAATGTCTCTTTTCCTGCTCAATGCAGAGGCCATGCAGAGCTCACTCTACTGCCCCTGCATTGATTTATGATATAGCACAGGACTGTCATCCAGGGGTACGAATTACACAGCATACGCTATGATGTCAATGAGGGAGCTGCTTGTTTGTGACGAGGTAAAGGTCTTTAACCAGATGCTGGTGCTTTGTTCAAGAGTCCTTTCAGACAAATAGCATATTAATACCCGCATGTATTCTGATGGCTAATATGCTCTTCAGGCATTCTATCATAGCAAGATGCAGTGCTTACATTATGGAAGCCACCGTTGCATGCTGTTGATCATTGCAGGCAGGGGGATGACAAATATCTACTGAGTGGAAGCACACAAATTAGCATTTGCTGACATTTTCGTTTAAGTCTTATGGCCGAGCAATGATTCATTGTTAATTTTAAATACCACAGATTACAGTAACTATCTTATTAATTGTTTAAAAATCTTAAAGGCAGTTTTCTACCTTTCCTGACATTAGTGGTACCACGCAGCTCTAGAGTTACATGGTCAATCTTAGCCACCACCTACTGTCTGTGTGACATTTGGCATGTTCTCCATGTAGGTTCCAGTTGGGAACCTCCCCACACCATCACCAGGCACTGATGGATCAGTTAATCCATTTTAAATCTCCCTCTATGTAACTCACATTCAAAGTCTTTTAATATATCAAGAAGTATATTTTAATATATTACAAAATCATTTCAATAATTCAAAGCTCCACAGATCCCTAGTTTCATTTCTGTGGAGATGGCTGGTATAGCAGTGCATGGGTTTCAGTCTTTATTATTATTATTATTATTATTATTATTATTATTGTTATTTATTTATTTATATTTTTTGCAACTGATTCACAGCAGCATTATTTGAGTAAAATCTGATAATCAAAATGACAATAATTAAATGATCGCATTCAGCACGTGATTGATAACTGACACCAACATGCATCAGTGTTTTTAATATTTTGTATTTTGAACCATGGCTGTCAGAATTGTTAGTAAAAATGTGAACAACAGCCAATTTCAAGGTTTAACATACACTTGATCATCAACAAAAGGTCACACTCTAATATTCCGTTGGATAGCCTTTAGCTTTGATTACGGCACACATTTGTTGTATCATCTTTTCCACAAGCGTCTGCAATGTCACAACATTTATTTCTGTCCAGAGTTGCATCCATTTTTCTCTAAGATCTTGTATTGATGATGGGAGATTTGGACCACTTCGCAAAGTCTTCTCCAGCACATCCCAAAGGTTCTCAAAAAGGTTCAGGTCTGGACTCTGTGGTGGCCAATCCATGTGTGAAAATGATGTCTCATGCTCCCTGAACTACTACAAGTTGACCCTTCTGAAACAGATGAACATCTTTTCTTTTGACATGATTGTTTAACAAATGAGAAGCTACTCACTGCATCAGTTAGGGTTAAATAACTTGTTGCCATCTGAAACATAATCACCAATGGGAAACTCTTTTTTAACTATTTAACTATCTGCTTAGTTAAATCCAGGTAGTGACCTTTTTTTGGCCATTTGGTGTGTTGTGATTTTATATAAATGAAGTGAGTGAGTGAGTGAGTACAAATACAAAGCTCACTCATAATCCTAACCTTCACTGTGTGTAACTTTATGATGTTATTAATTTGCCACCAGAAGTCTACATTATACTTATTTTACATCACAAGGAAGGCAGCAGTCACTATTGCAGTGTCAGTGAATAGTCCAAACGACCTCCTCTTCCTTAGACCGTGCCAATCATGACTGTATGTTATGCCCAACCTGGGCAGAATGCACTGTCAACCTAGAAACTGGGTTATCATAGTAGTGGGCTACTGTGACTTTTTTTTGTAAATGTTATTTGAAGTTTTCCAATACATCCAAATGCATTGTCAACATCAACTTATATGAGGCACTGTTTAAATTACTTTGTGCAGATTAATTACATTTTTGCATGAAAAAATATTTTATTAAGCAAAAGTCTGGGCATCCAAAATGATAGTCAAACGATTTTCTAAATTAGAAGAGCTTAATCATGACATTGTTTTTCAACAACTTTAAATAAACCATTAGCAAGCCAATTAAGTTTTGAAACCTGACAAAGAATCAGTGAAAAGTTGCTCATACCTTACCCAAATTATAGTCTTCACTTTTTACTTGAAATGTAGATATTAAAATGTGGGGACAACACATTCCTTGGTAGAACAACTTGTGTGCTTAGTGTCGTTATCTTGCTGCATGGCCCACCTTTTATTGAGATTCAGTTCATGGACAGATGTCCTGACATTTCCCTTTGGAATTCTCTGATATCATTCAGAATTCATTGTTCCATCATTTATGGCAAGCCATGATACTACCACCACCATGTTTCACAGATAAGGTTCTTATGCTGGAATGCAGTTTTTTGTTTTGTCAAAACATAGCGCTTTTATTTTAAACCAAAAACTTATATTTTGGTCTCATCCATCCACAAAACATTCTTCCAGTAACCTTCTGGCTTGTCCATGTAATCTTTAGCACACCATTGTTGTTCAGTGTTCTTCTGATGGTGGACTCATGAACATTTAACATCAGCCAATGTGAGAGAGGAGTTCAATTGCTTAGACGTTACCCTGGGGTTCTTGCTCTTACACGTCTTGCTTTTGGAGTGATCTTTGTTTACAGTCGTATGAAAAAGTTTGGGCATCCCTGATAATTTTCATGATTTTAGTTTATAAATCATTGGTTGTTCAGATCAGCAACTTGAGTTAAATATATCATATAGCAGATGAACACAGTGATATTTGAGAAGTGAAATGAAGTTTATAGGATTTACAGAAAGTGTGCAGTAATTATTCAAACAAAATTAGGCAGGTGCATAAATTTGGGCACCCCAACAGAAAAATTACATCAATATTTAGTAGATCCTCCTTTTGTAGAAATAACAGCCGCTAAAAGCTTCCTACAGCTTCCAGTCTGGATTCTGGTTTGAAGGTGCTTTGGACCATTCTTCTTTAAAAACATCTCCAGTTCAGTCAGGTTTGATGGTTTCCGACCATGGACAGCCCACATTTTCAGTAATATTCATGTCTGGGGACTGATATGGCCATTCCAGAATGTTGTACTGGTTCCTCTGCATGAATGCCTTAGTAGATTTTGAGCAGGGGTTTGGGGTCGTTGGCCTCGGTGCAACTTTGTCACTGATTCTTGAACATTGTTCTCAAGAATCTGGAGATATTAACTGGAATCCATGCGACCCTCAACTTAAACAACATTCCTAGTACCTGCACTGGCCACACAGTCCCACAGCATGATGGAACCGCCACCAAATTTTACTGGGGGTAGCAAGTGTTTGTCTTGGGATGCTGTGTTCTTTTTCCGCTCCTTGTTATGTTCAAATAACTCAATTTTAGTTTCATCAGTACACAGCACTTTATTCCAAAATGAAGCTGGATTGTCCAAATGTGCTGTAGCACACCTCAAGTGACTCTGTTTGTGGCGTTTCTGCAGAAAAGGCTTCTTCTGCATTACTCTCCCATACAGCCTCTCTTTGTGCAAAGTGCGCTGTATAGTTGAACGATGAACAGTGACACCATCTGCAGCAAGATGAGGTTGTAGGTCTTTGGAAGTGGTTCTGTGGCTTGACTATGACTGTTCTCACCATCCTTCGCCTCTGCCTATCCGAGATTTTCTTGGTCTGCCACTTCGGGAGTTCCTTAACTAGAACTGTGCCTGTGGTCTTCCATTGCCTCACTATGTTCCTCACAGTGGAAAACTGACAGCTGAAATCTCTGAGAGAGTTTTTCCCTTTCCCTGAACCATGATGTTGAACAACCTTTGTTTTCAGGCCATTTGAGAGTTGTTTTGAGGCTCCCATGTTGCCACTCTTCAGAGAAGATGCAAAGAGGAGAAAAACTTCCAATTGGCCACCTTAACACTTTCTCATAGTTGGATTCACTTGTGTATGTAGATCAAGGGTCAATGAGCTTACAAAACAAATTTTTGTGTTCAAATAATTAGTGCTAAAGGTATTTCAAATGACAAAGGTGCCCAAATTTATGCACCTGCCTAATTTTGTTTGAATAATTACTGCACACTTTCTGTAAAACCTATAAACTTAATTTCACTTCTCAAATATCACGGTGTTCATCTGCTATATGATATATTTACCTGAAATTGCTGAGCTGGACAACCAATGATTTATAAAGAAAAATCATGAAAATTATCAGGGGTGCCCAAACTTTTTCATACGACTGTATTTACTCCTGGGTAGGGTAACAATGTTCTTGAATTTCCTCCATTTGTACACAATCTGTCTGACTGTGGATTGATGGAGTCCAAACTTTTTAGAGATGGTTTGTAACCTTTTCCAGTCTGATGAGCATCAACAACTATTTTTTCTGAGGTCATCAGAAATTTTTTGTTCGTGCCATGACACACTTCCACAAACATGTGTTGTGAAGAGCAGACTTTGATAGAACCCTTGTAATAAAACAGAGTGCCCACTCACACCTGATTGTCATCCCATTGATTGAAAGTAGCACTGTTAGGGCATGTTAACATGAAGTAAACCACTGTTTGTCTGGTGAAATTGTCCAAAGGTTTGATGTTTCCACGGCCACAATAAGGCTGCACTCTCACACATGCATGCAATAGTAGGGGTCTGTAGAAGGACATAAATCTTTAGTGGGGGATGATCATAGCACTACCAAAGTGGGGAAGGAGACTGTGGGAGCCGTATAAGTTTGGGCTGAAGAAAATCCCAGAGACCTAAGCCACTAAGGAAACTACTTTAAAAGGCAAAGTTTGCCAAAACTAAACAAGGAGATTAGTGTAGTGTCATTGTTTGTGGACGCAATTTTGTGTTTATGGATCCAATTTTATGATTGTGGACACCATTTTATGTTGATGTGCTCTCCACACAGTTGCATTTGCTCTGGCTTCCATTGCAGTTGTTCAGCATTGCATCTGTAATGTTTCCCCTTTTGGACCTCTCTAAATTAGCTGGGTTCTCCCCTAGCGCTCCCAGAGTTTGATACCAGTATTGCTCTGTGCCTGGGTGCTCCCTTGAAGCACTGTGACATTGCTGAGCTTTAAATATTAAAGACAGACTTTTTAAAAGATCCAGTTCCTTGTTCATTAATGAAATTATTCTATCAGATACCTGATTTAGTTTATTTGTTTATTATTGAAAAACCTTTGTGCTGTAAAACATTTAAGTGATAGTAAAACTGGCCTACTACAGTACTGTCAAAATCAGGGAAAAAAAAGAAGAAAAAAATAAATGTAACGAAAAAAAAAGGAAAAAAAAAGAAACAGTTTGCGAAAGTATATCATTATAAATGTACTTCTCAATCATCCAACAGTACACCATTTTATTAATGTTGTTATTTCCAAACTCCATTTGAAATGTTTTCAGAAGATTTTTTTTTTCCTTTTCCTTTTCATATTTACTGCATGTTAATAGAGTCATACACACAGATGAAGTGTTATTGAAGGCAGTTGAAGAACACAAAACTTAAATTCTAAAACATGATTGTACCTAGAATTAATTTAACTTCTAACTGTCTTTTTGTCTATGGTGTAAACCTTTACTAACAGAGTAAGGTGGATATGGCTGTAAGCAGAGGTTATGGGCAAGATTACCATAAGAATCCTCATACACAGTAAAAGAAGCCAAAGGCAAACTGGTTTTCATTCTCCTATCATTATCCTCATCATCATCCACCACACGGTTTCACACCCATGTCTTTCCCTCCAGCCTGTCACCCTTATGACCATCATCAATGCTTGGTGTCAACCTACGTGTCCCATGAATGGTGTAGCCAGAGGTGGAAGTCTTTGTCAGTCCTGTCCCCTGTAATGCTAGAGGTGCACTTTTGAAGCCATGCAGGGTGTCAGGGTAACTGACAACACCTATCCCTCCTGATATCTCCTGTAGCATTTATTTGCTTTCTGCTGCTCCATCTGCTTAGATTCTACCATCCATACCAATTGGTGGTCTTCCCATTGGAGCCACTGCAGTCGGTAATAAATGCCAGTAGCTTCAAAGCAGCACTACTCTTTGGTTTGGACTAAATAACAAAAAGCTATCATATGATATGATAACTGACTGTCATCCACCAAACCTCAGCATTTTCACAGTTTATACCTTAATGCCATTCATAATGATGTTTATAGATTCTTAGACCACTCCAGATACACTGCATATCTGAGAGAAAATTGTAATCCAGATGCAATTTAATAGTATGTTTATTTGCTATTAAATGCTGTTTTAATGGTGAAGATGAAAATGTAAACTATGACAGTCAATGATATCTAAGAGACTACCCTAGTTACATGTTGCAATAATGCATGTATGTATCTGTGGCTGGAATTGGCATGAAATATTGATAGGAAGCATTAAGAGAGCACCCAAGAGTTGTGCCACTTATTCTAGCAGGAACCTCCAGCAGAGGGAAGAAATGGGTTTGGTATCTAGGATAAACATATTTCCTTAATATAAAATGCATGGAATCCATTTTCAAAATGTGGAAATAATTTTTTTACATAGCCAGATCACTGTGGTTTAGCAGCCAGGGCAGTGTTACCATAACAGTGTTACCATATAACGTGAAAGATACCCAACTTTTATCTTGTAAATCTAAGTGTATTCCACTACATTGGTTATTCCGTTATTCTGGACAATTCTAAACAGGCATTTCTGACTGCATGAACTATTTCAACAGTGAACATTTACTGTCTTGGATAGAATCAACAACTTACACAAGACCAAGACTCCTGATAGGCTCTATATTCTCTTATTTAGCTTGGCAGAGGAGAGATGGTTATTAGTGGCTAGTGATGCCCTTGCCAACAAGCATCACCCTGATACTCACTAATGATCTGATAAGTGAGGAATGCAATGCCAATCCCTGTGGCAGAACCATCTAGACATGGTTAAGAGGACAAAGAAGCCCAGAAACACATCATCTTAGAATGCAGAAATGCAATGCTGAGAATCCTTTATTTTGTGGCTCATTTAATGGCCATGTTAAAATATGCCTGCAAGCAATGACCTCATATACTAACATCACATTATGTACCCATTTTGAATCTTTCATTAAACTTCCTTTTTGTTTCACTGTGCATTTTGAGTTCACAGTACATCACCTGTTGTGGAAATAACCTCATTTATACATCTTTTTTTTTCCTCATACCATACATTCATTAGTTATTGCTGTTTAGCTAGCTCGGAATCACAGCTAGAATATTTTGCAATGATCACATATGATGAACTTTCTTTAATGATTAACTAGTCTTAGACATTGTCTCCTTTACGTGATCCAGTCCCAACAGTCATTCATTGTCTTTTCTGCTTAATCCTTGGTCAGGGTTGGGGGAAAGCCGATGCCTAGCCAGCGACATAGGGCACATAGGGCACATAAGGCTTGCAAAAGTCAAGTGCGGTGTCCCGCAAAGGTCAGTCTTGGGTTCACTATTATCACTGCCTCCTGCTAAAACTTATTATTTATAAACATGATATTAGTTTTCACTCACATTTCATTTGACCCCTGGAGTATACACATATGGATATTTTTGTGGTTTTCCTACTCACTCATTTTAAATTAACTTATGTAATGAGTTGGATGTGGGAAACAGGATAAAGCACTAAAATGTGCAGAGCAGAAGTGCCCCAAAAGCAGGGTTGAGAAACACTGATGTAGGGGATAAACTGCACCTCCTTGTGGTGAAAATATGACGAATAGTGTCTTGGCTGCATTAAGTGTGTTTAAGGTAGAAGATTATATTATTCATTTTGATAACACTAGATACAAAACAATAATAAGGAACAAGGGAGTCTAAAACATACTGAACAAAGATCTTATGTGTTTTACAATAAATAAAATATGATGCTTTACTTACCAGCTCATGATCTGACAGCTCTCTTATTTGTGTCCTTTCATTCAGTTGTAAGTTACTGGAGAAAATGCAGTTACTTTCTTCTCTGTCTGCTTGTTTTATTCGTTGTACACACACATCAATCACAGACATGTCTAAAGGTGTCAAAATGTCCCAGGTGCCATAACAACATGACACCAAGACACCATCTGGCACCTGGGCAGCACTGGTGGCTGATTTAGCCTAATGTACTGTATGTCTTGTTTCACCTCGGATAGTTGGAATTTCACTACTTGTATCTGTACTTGCAGGGTTGACAAATAACAAACTGTTGCAATGTTGTAACTGTTACTGATGCAAATCACATTTTGATTTGACATAAAAAAGAGAGAACTGCTTAAAATCACTAGCTTCACATAATTCAGTTCCATAATTACTGGTACCCAGTGCAATAACATTTGCTTTAAAAATAAAAAATAAAAAGTCAACTCCTATTAACTGGAGATGCAGGCATTAGTGTCTCCTAGTTGGAAGACCAGTCCATCATAGGGCCAAATGGGGACACTGTTGCAACACCAGGAGATGTTCCCACAACTGATCTCCTCCCTCAGAATAGGTACATCATGTTAACCCTCCTGCAGTGTTTTAGTCAGTGTTTGATCTTTGGTGTTCACAGTCAATTTTGGCAGGGTAGTTTAAACTATAAGTATTGTATTTTTTTAAATAATTTAGTAGCTTTAACTCTATTAATCTTCTATAATTGTTAAAATCTGCCTGGAACACCACAAGTGTTAGAAAGTTGAACAAACTGATAAAAAGTCATTAAGTTATCATTAATTCTGTGCATTTACATTGTCTGGACAATGTCGTGAAGGCTAATGTAGATGAAAGCGACCATAGTTATGATAAGAAAACACCAACATGACTAAAACTGATAGGATCACAACAACAGGGTTAAACGGCAAACACCCAACCTGTGTTTAAACAAAAAAATATTATATTAAATAAAATAAGAAGCAGCATGTTGTGTTGCAGTGGTTGGTGCTCTCGCCTCCAAGCCCCAGAGATCTGGTTTCGAGTCCCTGTCTGTCCACTGCCTGGATGGAATTTGCATCATGTTCTCCTGTCTGTGTCAGTTTTCTCCAAGTACACCGATATTCTCCCACATTCCAAAGACATATTGGGCATCTCTAAAAATGTCCAGTCTGAGTGAGTGAGTGAGTATGTGTGACCCTGAATTGGATTGGGTATGGAAAGTGAGTGACTAAACAAAATGATGCTTGTTTCCAACTCTTTAAGTATGATTAAGAATATGTGCTATTGAAGTCCTAAACCTTGAATGGACAGTTACCTCGTCCAATCTTGAGAACAACAGCATGTCACGACTTCCACAAATACCAATGTATTATGACATTGCATAATGAGATTTATCTTGAATGACAAACCTCTCAACACTGTATGTATATATGCTCATACTTATGTCTGGATGAAGCCAGAGGGTTTTTTAATCAACAGTATCTTGTTTGGTGGGGGATCCATAAAGCTATGGGCACCAAATATGTAAATCCTCCTATGTGTTAATCTATTTATTAATTTTGGACAGTCTTACTCACCTCTCCCAAATCATCCATGCACCAAGACATGCATTCTATCCCATTCCATCAGTGGTAGAACATTAACAGTGTGTCTTATAATTTGTTCAACTCAAAAGCGACTATACCAATTTATTTCATTTGATCTTATTTTAGCCCTTGGGAATATGCAATGATAAATTATAGATCTGAAGTGAGTCATCACATACATAATTCAGTTGAGATCACGGAACTACGTCTTTCACTCCAAAGCCCACATCACAGACATGTAAAATCAGCATGTGACTGAAAAGTGAACGAGCTGCTTTTGTACTGTCAGACGACGCATGTCAGCACTGCTCATAACCTTCCTCCATCACACAGAGAGGGAGGGGTAGGAGAGAGAGAGAGAGAGAGAGAGAGAGAGAGAGAGAGAGAGAGAGACAGAGACAGAGACAGAAAGGTGGTAGGGTTTGGAGCCTTGAAGAAATTAGAGATTTCACTTGAATCCGGAACAGCCTCCTCAAATATAGATTTATAGACCCAGAAACAGAACATCTACAAAACTTGTTAAGCTTTCAATAATACATCAAAAAGCAGAGAACTCACAGATCTTGGCCATAACACACACACACGCACACACACACACACACACACACACACACACGCACACACACACACACACGCACACACACACATACACAAACCACAGAATATATAGGGTATCAGCAAAGTAATATCTGCTTGTGAACATCTACAGCTGGGATCTGCATATGCACCAGACAGAACATGTCATATATGTATTACTGTAAAAGAAAGAGAAACAGGACACAAAACGTTTTGAAGATAGCAATATCTTGGTCAGATTTCTGACTTGTATTAAAGTCATATCTTAAAATAAGACCAGTGTACATTTCTGTCATTCCCTGGAGTATCCCTAAGTGGGTGTCTCGCCAAGGCTTGCATATCTAGAGGCAAAGTCATCCAATGCTCCTTCCTATGGATCCAACTTTTCTGGGCAGAATATCACCAGGATTAATAGAGATTCAGCAACCATAGTTGGATTGATTTATTATTTAATTATTGTAAATATTTCAGGACAGACAATATGCATGCCTTCTTGAATATTTCATCTTCATTTTTAATGGGGAGCACTTGTCCAGCATGGAGGAGATGAAGCTGGAACTGCAGGACTCTTACACCCAGCCAGAAGAGTGTGTCCTTCAGCCAGATATGAGACAGTTAAGCACTCTACATTCATTTTCCCATCAGTAAGTGTACAGACACGCCTCTATCAATCCTTCCCTTTTTAATGTCCCACATCGGTCTGTTACCCCTTTTCTCAACACACACACACACACACACACACACACACACACACACACACACACGGATACACACTCAAATGTAAGAAAGGTAGAAGGAGAAGGACTGCTTATATAGCTACAGTTTTGCTTCTGTCTTTGTACAAATTAGTCAAAAAACTGCTGAGAAATATTAACACTGTCATTTGTTTGCAGGGAAAAAATGAGTCCAACGCAAGTGCTGCCAACATGCGATCAAAGGCAAATCCGGTGATTAACATTCCAAGGTGCTTCCAGACATCACCTACACTTTCATATCAGAGAAGGTTCTCATGATTGTACAAAGGGAAAAAATAAATAACCTGGTTTAGTTTGAAAAATAAATCACAACCAAACATCCATAAAGCAACCAAAATAGGAAACAAAAAGTGCCTCAGCAATGTCTGCCTTAGCTCATTTTAACTTTGCTTATGCAATCAGAACAGGAAGAACTCGAGTCATGTTCCACTCCCTCATCTGTCTCCTCTCATCAGGCTTTCAGCACCCCAATCACAGCTTTATCAACTCACACTCATTCATGGCAAGCATCACTCTTATCTTACCTCACAAACCCTTCGGAAGCTCAATAATCCAGAACAAGTGGACCAAAAATTAATTCAGGTCTTCTGAATATGACAGTAGCCTGAGCTAATTGGATCCGTTCTTGATCCTGTCTTATCAGAGGTGTCCCTCGTTGGTGGTAAATCCTCTCAGTTGCTGTCCTCTCCTATTTATAATTGGCTGTCTTTCTGGGGTCTGTGTGCTGTATTCCACACAATTGTAGTAAAGAACCCAGAGATGTTCCACAAGGCAAAAAAGCACAAAAAATACAAAGGAGATATAGAGTGTGAATATGAGCGAAAGAGAAAAGGAGAGAGAGAGAACGGAGACAGAGCGCTCCTTACTACCTCAGTGGCTAGAAGCAGAGCTGGCGTTCCTGCCTTAAAGGATCCTGCCGTGCGATGTTCTTTTCAACCCCCACCAGTGCTTGAATCCTGGACAACTTCAGGACTCTCTCACACACATGCAATATCCACAAACAGAGTCTTCAACTGAAATAATCCTCACAATCTTGATCTTCCAAATTGATTCTTCTGTATGATGGTTATTTTCATTAATTTCTCCCTTACCCATATGCACTGGGAGCCGGGAGCTATCGCATTGGATGTATCTCTCAGTCTCCGTCTGCCTCCCTTGTTCGATCTCGTGCATGCACACAGGCACATCCCCTCCTTCCTTGCCTCTCTCTCTCTCTCTCTCTCTCTCTCTCTCTCTCTCTCTCTCTCTCTCTCTACCTCTCTCTCCCTCTCTCTACTCTCTCTTCTTGCAATAGAATCCAACAATTAACTGCTGCAGCATTCTGTGCCATGTGAAAGATATGGGCTTCTCACTTCTCAGACTATCGTAGAGACCAAAATACACTTGTAGTTAAGGAGTAGGGAAAGTGATAGATGTAGGCTCTAATCCAGAAAAGCTTTACAGAAGCAGATAAATATGTAAGAGACACTCACTTGGTTGCTACAGAGCATAGCATTTTACACATGTTACTGGAGGTGTAATCCCAAATGGCTGGAAATTCACTTCAAATCCTTACCTACCTTTTTAAATAACATTTACACAAGAAACCCTGTTCAATTACTAACATTGAATTAGTATGATATCTGGTTTGGAGAAGTGAACAACCCCTCATGGTAACTACATTTATTCACTTTTTATTACAAGAAAGTAATGCACCCAGAGAAAATGGTCAGACTGCTGCAAAACTTGGTATGCAGTTATGTCTCAGGTAAGTATGTAAATGTTTACAGGTGTGGTCTAATTAGTCACTGGGTCTTGCCACAAGAGGATGTAAAGGTGGATCCCTTGCTGCCCTATGAAAGGCTACTTTTGGGTAGAGTAACTCTTAGTGAGAGATTGCTGACTACTAGACATGCCTTGATGATGCTCTCAAAGACATTTTGCCCAGTTGACAGACTTTGAGAGGGGGCATATCATTGGATTAAGAAAAGCAGGATGGTTGTTTTGACAAATTGCCCGCCATCTAGACGGTTCAGACCTAGCTATTAGGAGGTGTTGGGAGCAGTGGTTCCATGAGGGCACACACACATACGAAACAGGAAGAGACGATAGTTTGATCCAACTACATGCATGAGCAGCTCCCACAGTTTTGATGGCCACATCCAGACACTGGTGGCACCTTCTCTACACACCCGTCTCTGCCCAGACCATTTCTAGGTACCATCATCCCCTTAATTTGCAGTGATGTAGTGAACAAGTCATCAAAGGGCTGGAACCGTATTGTCTTTAGCGACGAATCCAGATTCTGTTTGGGATCTGACGATGGTTTTGTTTCAGTTTGAAGGCCTCTTGGTAATTGCTTCAATTCTGTCTTTGCTGTGGAGCAAAACACTGCCCCTCCTGCTGGTGTGATGATCTAGAAAGCCATGGCATACGACAGTTGGTTACCCCTAGTAGTGATATGAGGGACACTAACAACTCAGCGATATGTGCAGGACATCCTGTGATCACGTGTAGCTTCTCATGTCAGAGCTTCCAACTAGCATTTTTCAGCAGGATCATGCTCATCCAAACACTGTAAGGGATTCCCAGGAATGTCTCCACCAGATTGCAACACTTTCTTTGCTTGGCCAGGGAGTATATATTTAAGGGAGCAGCTGAGATGCCAGCTTCGGCAACTTACATGTGTTGAGGATCTGCATGTCCAGCTGTGGGCATCTGTGGGCAAATGTGCCGCAGTATACCATACAGAACCGGATACGTTTCTCATGTTGTATCCAGACTAGAGGTTGCCAAACAGGATAGAGTCTCCAGTTTTCCTCATTAAACTTATCCTTTCACTCTAATATTGAAATAACTTATTCATTTAATCACCATTACATTCACATACAGAGTTTCACTATTTGTAGTGCATGGTAAAAGAAAACTTTTTTTTTTTTTTTTTTCACAATAATTGGAAAGGTGTTTTCAAAAGGGTAAAAAGAGTAGTAGGTCAGAAGTTAGGAAAATGCATAAACATTTCAGAAGCATAAATTATCTCCTGGAGTATCATTCAAAGCATTATTAAGAAGTGTTAAGTGAATGGCACCAATAATGCCTTGCAAATTAGGTCATGCCTTCAAACTGGTTGACCAGGCCAGGAGGATATTGATCAGGAAATCTACAAAGAGGACAGTGGCAATTTATGAGAGAAGACTATATCAGGGTGGCAAGGAAGAAGCCTCTTCTGAAAAAAAAAGTGCTAAACTGAGTTTTTCTTGTTTTTCTGATGCCATGTAGCAAGAAGTCTTATGGTCAAATCCAAGATATAACCTTTTGGTCTGAAATCAAAGTGCTAGGCTTGGCAAAAAAAAGGCAACAATATGGTGTGGTGGTGGTTTATCTTGAACAGGAAATGGGCAAGTGTTCAGGATTGATGGGACAATAATGCGGCCAAGTACACTCAAGTTCTTGTACAAAAAATATCTACTTTATGACAACAACCCTAAACACACTACCAAAAAAAAAAAAACCCACATAATAAATAAATAAATAAAATGCCCATGCAGTGGTTTAAGGACAGGAAGACAAATTACTTTGAAGAGAGCAATCCACTGTCAATGCAAATCTGAAACCTGACAACCCTCTCTTCAGCAGAGGCATGGATTGAACCAGAGTGGCTCAGTCAGTACAGCACTAGTTCCCAATGCTGAGCCTCTTTGGTTCAATCACTGTCTCTGCTCTGTTGATTATAGAGTTATGCTATTGGTTAACGGCATTCAGTGGGGTCCAGTGGGGTTCCCTCATGCTGAGAAGTCCAGACGTATGGTTTCATGAGACACAAAGAGTCTCAAGTGGTTATTGATGCCATATTGTTAGGTTGCTATGCATCATACAGTTTCAAGTATCTGTATCTATCTACCAGAAGACCTCATTATTATCAGGTATGAGTTCCTGAGTCCCAGTGGTCCTTGGCATGGGAACTGCAGTTGTCATGCAACCAGAGCAGGGCTGCCCTTAAATTAAAGAATTGGTAAATATTCCCCAGTGTAGATGTGCAAAG
Organism: Ancistrus triradiatus; assembly: GCA_025084515.1. Taxonomy (NCBI): domain Eukaryota; kingdom Metazoa; phylum Chordata; class Actinopteri; order Siluriformes; family Loricariidae; genus Ancistrus; species Ancistrus triradiatus. Next base: position 322,077 of record JAJAGP010000503.1, read on the forward strand.
ATTTTACAGACTTGTTCAAACAGACAGATGGCTGCAATTAAGACAAAAGTTATTATTTATATAGTTATGCACTATTAGACAGGGGGGTGATTTCTGTTTCATCTGTTTTTCTTTTTTTTTTTTTAATTCATTTTTGTTTTATTAACTATCACTTTTATCTTGATACTTGAATGTTGTAAGGCAAAGTAGGTAATTAAATGTGCAGATAGATATTTTAATGTGTTTTTATTTCAGACTAAGACAAAAATTGACTATTTAATGTGTTTGATTATGTTCTCTAGGCACTGTACACTGATCAGCCATAATGTTAAAACCACCTTCCTAATATTTTGTAGGTCACACTTGCCAATAAGGCTCTGAGCTAAGTAAGTTGTGAGGTCGGGGCTCCATAAATTGGACTTGTTTGTCCAGCACATTCCACAAATGCTCGGTCAGATTGAGACATGAAATCTCAGGGTGTCCAGAATAGGTGATTCACTGCAAACTGTCATTCCTGTAAAAAACTTTTCTTGAAGTTCTTGTCACTTGAAACTTGGCTGCTTCAATTCAGCTAGTCTAAAATGCTATGCAATAAGGCCCCGCTCACAGTTTTTGTTCCAGTTTGTTCAGAAGTCTTGGATCGTGCTAAAGCCATGGGTTTCGGCAGGGCAATCTACACCAAACTCAGCAAATCATCACTGTATGGATGCTGCATTGTTCAAACAGCCAGTGTTATGCTAAAATAATCGTTACCAAAAATGTTAATGCAATGTTGAAAAGATGCAATACCCTAGAATATTCTTGTCTGTTGTTGCATGAAAAATTCAATTGATTGAGACTAATGACCTCAGCCTAAACCAATATTCTACCAAATATCAAACAATGGCACTATCCATTTTTGAAACCAACATTGACAGCTGATTAAAGCATGATTTATCACTCAAAAGGTTGTGCCTTCACTACCCTTGAGCATCAGTGCGCTTTATGAAATTCCAGGTGACATCTGCCATTGGATATGGTATCTTAGGCTTGTATGTGCCTATGGAACCTAAACCCAGGATATAGCCAACAAACACTTCTTGTGTGAACCTTCCTGTAGAGGCAGTTTTGTGCTTATCCTATCCCTAATCCTTTTCTCTATCAGAGCAGAAATTGAATTTAAGGCTTGTTAGAAATGTGGTATGCAGTGACTAGATGTCATTGAGCTCTTCAGCGCAACCCATTGTACTGTCAATGTTTGTCTATGGAGAATAGATGGCTGTTCAATATCAATAGCTGTATGAGTTAATTAATAGTGGTGTTTACACAGGGAGGTATATATTTCAACCTGATGATAGTACTGAAGAGTGCTTGGGGTCCAGTTTTTCAAACCTCCAACATAATATCAGACATTTATGTATGATACATATAATCAATTTTGGATGTAGCTGAGACTGAATGAAATCAATGGTAAATCTCAGAAGGTGTATTAAAAAAATATTTCATATTGTGCTTTTGATGAAGCTTCACATTTGAAAGAGGCATCAAAAATACTCACATACCACACAAAATGCCACTATTGTCTGTTAGTCAGTAATGTCTGGGTTGTTGTGTATATTATTGTCTACAATGTTGTATTAGCGCTCAGTGGTTAAGCTTCTGGACTACTAGGTTATGAGTCTTTAGTCTCTTATTCTTTAGCTGAGTGGATATCTGGGTAATGAGAATCATGCACATTCTACATATGCTAGGTGGCTAACAATACAATAACTTAAAGGAAGTAAATATGCATATATTTTTTCTCCTCCTTTGTAATTGTATCATTGTAAAAATAACAAATGGTAAGTGTTCCCTCTATATACAAAATAAAAAGATCTAAATAACTTTTACTGATGGTAAACATCTGAGATTAGCTTGGTTAACTTTGCTCATAGCAGACAGATCAGAGTTCATCATTTGTCATATATATATATATATATATAGGGTTAAAAATAAATTACAATCCCTATACTGGTTTTGTCATTGGAGCATGTTAAGAATATAGAATTGGCGCTTTTATGAACACATTTGCATGCATATTAAGGAAGGTTCATAAATGAGCCCTGTAAACCAGGTTTTCTGTTGTAAACAAATTATTGCTACCTTGAAAAATTTGTAGTTGGAAGCAATTATAGAATGCAGTCTTTACTGGCCTTAGCATTGTTTACTGCTACGACGGGATTGTCCTACTTTCCTAGCCCAATGGATGGAAGAAAACAAATAACATCAATAAACAAATAAAAGTTATCTTAAATAAAAGGGTTAGGATCTTTTAACCCCAGTCAGTCAATGACACTACTACCCCTCCATATGTATGCATATTCCTGCCAACCATTGTCAGTCCTGGAATTTGAACTGGTGACTTTGTGGTGCTGACAGGTTGCATATCCTTAACCACTGAGATAATGAACCAGCTAGCATGCTCTGCTTGTCAGTTTCCTTTTGCTCGCACTTGATATTTGCACACGCCATGTTGAATAACAGCTGGTTTTTCTACACTCCATTGAAGTGGTTCACAACCTTAATCTCGGCCACAGAATGCATTGCACATTTTTGTGTTATCCCCATTCCAACACATTCGACTTGATTGCAAGAGCTGGGTAACATGTTGAATTGAATGGTGTGTGGCAGAGGACAGAAAACTGGGAAGCACTGGCTTTGTAATGGTTTTCACCACTGTATACTAATTTCAATCTAGAATCTATGAATGCTTCATGAAGAAATTCTCCTACTTAAGTTAAGTCATGTCAAGTCAGATTCATATAGCGCTTTTTACAATGGAGCATTGTCTCAAAGCAACTTTAAAATTTTAGATTATCTACTAATATCTACGTCCAATCCCAAATTGAGCAAGCCTAGGGTGACAGTGGCAAGGAAAAACTCCCTAAGTGTTGTGAGGAAGAAACCTTGGGAGGATGAAGACTCAAAAAGGGACCCAACCTCCTTTGGCGGCATAGATGATAAATGAAAGAATGAAACAAATTTATCTAAACTAGTCATGGAGTTCAAGTAAAATGTAAAATATGTGCATCGGCATCAAGTAGAAAATAGAGGAGATTGCACGCCTTTTGCAAGAGGTGGTTCTCCAGTCGTCTCCTCCACTTCCCAAGCCCACGGATGATACTCCCAATGCACCCCAAGCTTCCCACAGCGTCCAGGAAAACACCGTAAATGCTGGCATCACCGGTACACGTAGCTCTTCTCGAAAGGTATGACGGCTCGCTTGATACCTGTAAGGAATTTCTCATTCAGTGCAGTATTTATATAGAACAACACCCTTAGCAATGTGAGATGTATCAACATTAAGGTGCAAATACTGCTGGATTGGAAGGAAATAACACAATGGGGATAACAATGCTTCAAGTCTTGTATCAGGATTCCCCTCCGGGCGACTCAGGTGGAGAGTCCCAACACAGGGAAGATCCACACCATCCCGGAGGTCATGGAGGTCTTTTCTACAGACTCTACACATGAACTACCTCCTCACTGGCCAGATGACTATTACATGCCACATTTGCCCCTCGCAATAAGATCTACCCCCTGCCCCAAGCAGAGTCCGAGACGTTAGAAAACTATGTGGAGGAAGCACTTGCATTGGGCTACATTTATCCCTTCACCTTCAAGTTTCTTCTTCGTAAAGAAGAAGGACGGGGGACTGCAGCCTTGGATAGACTATCAGGGACTGAACGTGGCATCGGTCAAGTATAAGTACCCAATGTGCCCGCAGCCTTCGAACAACTGAGAGGTGCGAAGGTCTTCATGAAACTGGACCGCCGCAGTGCGTACAAACTGATCCGGATATGCGAGGGCGACGAATGGAAGACAGCATTCATCATGACCCGGGGCCATTATGAGTACACTGTGATGCCTATGGACTGACCAATGCACCCTCAGTGTTCCAAGCTTTCATTAATGAGGTATTACGAAACATGTTGGACTGATGGGTAGTGGTATACATAGACGACATTTGAATTTATTCCAGGAACTTCCAGGAATTCATTCCAGGAATTTATTCCATTGAGCATGTGAGACAAGTTCTTAAATGCCTGTTAAGACATAAATTGTACGATAAATCCCAAAAATGCGAATTACATGCAGACTCAGTAGCATTTCTAGGATACATTATCAGCTCAGAGGGGGTTATTATGAACAAAGGGAAGGTACTGGCAGTAGTAGAATGGCCGCGACCATCGGCTATTAAAGATTTACAAAGATTTATGGGGTTCGCAAACTTTTACCGCAGTACCCCTGACGTCGCTCTTTAAAGGTAGGCAAAGGGGACTCAAGTGGTCTAAAGAGGCTGAGGAAGCATTCTGTAAAAAAAAAAAGTAACTCCCCACTTTGTTAGAAACACCAAAATGCCTGTTTCATTATGTGTTTAGGATGTTTGGCATTCCGGAAGAGATAGTAACCAACAGAGGACCCCATTTCACGTGCCAAGTTTAGAGAGAATCCTGTAACTTGCTCAATGTAAAAGTCTGTCACTCCTCAGGCAATCACTCCCAGTCCAACGGGCAGATCAAGCGCCTAAATCAGGAGATCGGGAGATTCCACCGATCATACTACACCCATTCTCAACACGATTGGGTCCTTTTTCTTCCTTGGGTAGAGTATGCTCAAAACTCGTTTATGAGCGCATCGACCAGCCTAACCCCTTTTCAGTGTGTTTTAGGGTACCAACCCCCATTGTTCCCATGGTCAGGAGAACCCTCCAATGCCCCCTCGGTAGACAACTGGATGCAGAGGAGCAAGCAGACCTGGAAGGAGGCACACATCCGCTTACAATGAGCCGTGCGTAGGCAAAGCATACAAGCCAGCCGCCATCGGCATGAAGTGATGGCCTTTAGACCTGGACAACTAGTGTGGTTGTCCACCAAGGACTTACGACTCAAACTGCCCAGTAAAAAATTATGTGTTTGTCAGTCCTGGTCCAGGAGCCACTCCCACAGCATTTTAGTGCTATTTCTGTTTAAACACAACCATTATAACTAAGTAATGGACATGTTACAGAACTGAGTAGTTAGATCACATGTGTTGGGAGCAGGGGAAACACTAAAACGTGCGGTGGGCCTCCAGGACCAGTATCGGGAAACATTGTACTAGACATTTTTGAATGTACTGTATATCTTACACTGTGATGATTGATTTGATCCAGAAAAGCAATCCAGAAACAAAAGTGTGGCAGTAGACCAACAATATAGAGTTAAGTAAAACCATAGTATATGGGAAGCAAAACTTTTAACAAATGGAAACAGTTTCTGAACCCTTTAGAAGTTTCTATTTTTCTGAATAAATATTTCTGATTTTTACACAAGTCCTAAAAGTACATAAAGAGAACCCAGTTAAACAAATGAGACAAAAATATTCTACTTGGTCATTTATGTATTGAGAAAAATGATCATAAAATTACATAAAATTGAATGGCAAAAGTATGTGAACCTCTAGGAGTAGCAGTTAATTTGAAAGTGAAATTAGAGTCGGGCGTTTTCGAACAATGGGGTGAGTGGGCTGCTATTCACAACACATGTTTGTGGAAGTGTATCATGACTTGTAAAAATAGATTTCTGAGGATCTCAGAAAAAGAGTTGTTGATGCTCATCAGGCTTTAAAAGGTGACAAAACCATCTCTAAAGAGTTTGGACTCCACTAATCCACAGTCAGACAGACTGGGTACAAATGGAGGAAAGTCAAGACCATTGTTACCCTCCCCAGGAGTGGTCGACCAACAAAGATCACTCCAAGAGCAAGGCGTGTACTAGTTGGCAAGGTCAAAAAGGACCCCAGGGTAATGTCCAAGCAACTGAAGGCCTCTCTCACATTGGCTAATGTTAATGTTCATTAGTCCACCATCATAAGAACACTGAACAACAATGGTGTGCATGACAGGGTTGCAAGTAGAAAGCCACTGCTCTCCAAAAAGAACATTGCTGCTCGCCTGCAGAAAAAAAAAAACTTCTTGGTTTAAAATAAAAGCATTTTGTTTGGTGAAAGGAAAACGCTGCATTCCAGCATAAGAACCTTATCCTATCTGTGAAACATGGTGGTGGTAGTATCATGGTTTGGGCCTGTTTTGCTGCATCTGGGCCAGGACGGCTTGCCATCATTGATGGAACAACGAATTCTGATTTAGATCAGAGAATTCTAAAGGAAAATATCAGGACATCTGTCTATGAACTGAAGGTGGGTCATGCAGCAAGACAATGACCCTAAGCACACAAGTCATTTTACCAAAGAATGGTTAAAGAAGAATAAAGTTAAAGTTTTGGAATGTCAAAGTCAAAGTCCTGAACTTAATCTAATCGGAATGTTGTGGAAGGTCCTGAAGCGAGCAGTTAATGTGAGGAAACCCAAAGGAGGAATTTTATTGTGCGGCCAGTGAGAGCTGTCTTGAAGACATGCTGCTCATGGCCTTCTTTGAGCGGGGCCTGGACTACTGGCTGGAGATGGAGCTTTGTACTTGGGCATTTAGCACCGCCTAGCTTTGAACCTGAGCAACTAAGCTCTGTCCCAGAGCTCGCTGCACCTGTCAGCCCCTTACTTGGGCATTTAGCACCGACCTAGCTTCGAACCTGAGCATCTGTTGCTCAGCCCATATAAGCACATCTTTGTGGCTTGCACGGTTGCATTCCCCCTCGACACGCTTCACAAGCGATTGGCTCAGCCCTATGCACAGATGCGCTCGCTCAGCCTCTTCAGACGGCGTTCCAGACCTTAGTCCGTTCTTCTGTTCATTTCTTTAGGGACGCAGCGAAGACATTCTGTAAGCGCACGCTTTGAATAGCAGCGCCGTACGCTTACGCCGTGCACATTCGTTATTCATTATTTTGGATATTCTTTATTGTTTTCTTTTGTTTCTTTTTGTTATTTATATTTAATTTCACTCATACACCTGGAGCTAACTGCATTTGGGTCCCAAAACTTGAATATTTTATTTAGACGGTTCGTCATTTGCTTTTTAATATGGCGAACCGTAACAACTGTACATCCAAATAGGTTAGGTTGATTGGTCACTCTAAACTGGCCCATGACTAGTGTGTTAATATAGCATTATGTCTGTCATGAGTATAGCCATTGATGCTGATGCGACATTAAATAAACTAATAAACAGCCTAGCAACCCTGCAACCCTTCTAAATGTCACACATGATAGTAAGTCCTGACTATTGCGTAGGTAGGTTTATTTGGTAACATTTATTATTTCATTTACTATGTGCCCTCAGTGTTAAATGACATTATAATACTGTTGTTGAAATTAAAATATTAATAAATTGACCATGGTATGCATGGTGGCACAGTGGTTACATAAGTCTCCTCACAGCTCCAGAGTCCGAACTTTAGACTGTTTGAAGTTTGCATGTCCTTCCTTGTCCATGTGGGTTTACTCCAGGTACTCTACTTTCCTCCAATATTCCAAAGATTTACATGTTAAGTTTGTTGGTGTGTTTATGAGTCCAAAGTGTATGTGCCCTATGATGGACTAGTGCCCTGTCAAAGGTTATTCCTGTCCTGCACCCTGTACCACCAGCTAAGCAAAGGCTTTCCAGTGACCATGACCAGTATTAAGTGGATAAGAAAATGAATGAATGAATGACCATAGTATATGTGAGATGGCACTGGCAGAGCTGTCCTGTTATAAAGACCTGGCAACATTGTTGTAATGGTGCCCTTCAGTTTCACCTTCAGTTCCTTCACTTATAATTTATGCGTTATGTATGAATATTTAATATGCACATTTTTCAACTAATAATGGAGGACTGATAAAAGACTAACATTATGCATACAATATTACCTTACATGGATCATGTATGTACTGCATATATGTATGACTTATTTACAAACACAGCAGTAAACTTACAGTGGGGCAAAAAAGTATTTAGTCAGCCACTGATTGTGCAAGTTCTCTTACTTAGAAAGATGAGAGAAGTCTATAATTTTCATCATAGGTACACTTCAACTATGAGAGACAAAATGAGGAAAAAAATCCAGGAAATCACATTGTAGGATTTTTAAAGAATTTAATTGTAATCATGGTGGAAAATAAGTATTTGGTCACCCACAAACAAACAAGATGTCTGGCTCTCACAGAGCTGTAACTTCTTCTTCGAGAAGCTCTTTTGTCCTCCACTCATTACCTGTATGAATGGCACCTGTTTGAACTCCTTATCTGTATAAAAGACACCTATCCACAGCCTTAAATAGTCAGACTCCAAACTCAACCATGGCCAAGACCAAAGAGATTTTGAAGGACACCAGGAAGAAAATTGTAGACCTGTACCAGGCTGGGAGGAGTGAATCTACAATAGGCAAGCAGGTTGGTGTGAATAAATCAACTGTGGGAAAAATGGAAGAAATGGAAGACATACAAAACCACTGATAATCTCCCTCGATCTGGGGCTCCACGCAAATGAAAATGATCATGAGAACGGTGAGCAAAAAGCCCAGAACTACGCGGAGGGACCTGATCAATGACCTGCAGAGAGCTGGGACCAGTGTAATAATGCTACCATCAGTAACACACTACGACAAGAGAGACTCAGATCCTGCAGTGCCAGGCATGCCCCCTTGCTTAAGCCAGTACATGTCCAAGCCCATCTGAAGTTTGCCATAAAGCATATGGATGATCCAGGATTGGCAGAATATCATGTGGTCAGATGAAACCAACATAGAATTTTTTGGTAAAAACTCAACTGGAGGAAAAAGGATGCTGAGTCGCATCCCAAGAACACCATACCTACTGTAAAGCATGGGGGTGGAAACATCATGCTTTGGGGCTGTTTTTCTGCAGAGGGGACAGGACGACTGATCTGTGTTAAGGGAAGAATGAACGGGGCCCTGTATCATGAGATTTTCTCCTTCCATCAGTGAGAGCATTGAAGATGGAACGTGGCTGGGTCTCCCAGCACGACAATGTTCCCAAACACACCGCTCGGGCAACAAAGGAGTGGCTCCGTAAAAAGCATTTCAAGGTCCTGGAGTGGCCTAGCCAGTCTAAAGACCTCAACTGCATAAAAAATGTGTGGAGGGAGTTGAAAGTCCGTGTTGCCCCAAAACATCACTGCTCTAGAGGAGATCTGCATTGAGGAATGGGCCAAAATACCAACTACAGTGTATACAAACCTGGTGAAGACTTACAGGAAACGTTTGACCTCTGTCATTGCCAACAAAGGTTATGTTACAAAGTATTGAGTTGAACTTTTGTTATTAACCAAATACAGGTAGTCCTCGACTTACGACGTTGATCCGTTCCTAGGTGGCGTCGTAAACCGATTTTCGGTGCAAGTCGGAACATACGTACATACTGTACGTAAATAACATACTGTAAGCACTTATGCTATCCTAACACCTATCTCAACACAGTAATTATCAAAAAACGAGCCGCGTAACCGTGTATTCTTCCGCCGCGCACACCAAACACGAAGTTCGTGTTATGACGTTTACGACGCAAATCCACTTAAGTGCGAAACAAGGCTTTATACACTAAATGGGAGATGTGTCGTAACCACGAAACGTCGTAACTCAAGACCGTTGTAACCCGAGGACTACCTGTACTTATTTTCCACCATCATTTACAATTAAATTCTTTAAAAATCCTACAATGTGATTTCCTGGATTTTTTTTCTCATTTTGTCTCTCATAGTTGAAGTGTACCTATGATGAAAATTACAGACCTCTCAAATTTTTCTAAATAAGAGAGCTTGCACAATCAGTGGCTGACTAAATACTTTTTTGCCCCACTGTACCTGTTATAACAGATGACATAAAGGCAATAAATTGTAATAATTCCAAATGAAAAGCCTATTTTGTACAGATTCCACACTTCTCTATGTAAAATGCTTATGGGAGTGTAGTTCTATAACATGTTTCATTTAGAAAGAAAGTGATTAAGAAATGAACGCAATAACTGTGTTAAACTTAGTTCATTAATCATTAAGCAAACATCTGTAAACCAGTGATTATTGATAGGGAAAAGGTAAGAGCTCCATAATAAATCACCTGATACAACCCTGTAATAATTTGTGAATGTTGCTGATAATTACTGTATTCACATCTGCTGCAGTGCTTGAAAGTTTGTGAACTTTTTAAAAATATTTATGCAAATACAAGACCTAAAACATCATCAGACTTTCACATAAGTTCTGAAGTTGATAAAGAGAACTAAAAAAATGTGACAAATATTATATTTTGTCATTTACTTATTGAGTAAAGTGGCCCAAGGTGATCCAATATCTGTGAGTGGCAAAAGTATGTGAATCTCTGGGATTAGCAGTAAATTTTGAAGGTGAAATTAAAGAGTCATGTATATTCAGGCAATGAGGTGTCAATCAGGTGTGAGTGGACACACTGTTATATATAAAGAACAGGGATCAAATCAGTGTCTGATCATCACTACACCTTTGTGGAAATGTATCATGGCACAAACAAAGGAGCTATGGAAACCTCAGAAAAGGCAGTGTTGCATGGAGAAAGCCATTGATCTCCAGAACATCAGTGCTGCCCATGATGTGTCTCATGTGGCACATAGGCAAGCCATTGGAAATAACATTTTGTGAACAGATGACACTGAAATAGAGCTTTTTGGTTTACATGAGAAGTATTATGTCTGGAGAAAGAAAATCACTGCATTCCAGCATAATAACCTTATACCAGATTCGTTGTCTGCACATTAATAAAGCAAATTTCCAATTCCACCACATGCCAAATGTGCTCTACGGGATTGAGATCTGGTGACTCTGGAGGTCGTTTGAGTACAGCGAACTCATTGTCATGTTTAGGAAACCAGTTTGGGATCACTTGAGCTTTGTGGTCACAGATGGATGAACACGGTCAGCAACAATTCTCAGGTAGGCTGTCGTGCTTAAACAATGCTCAATTGGTAGGTATTAAGTGTGCCAAGAAAGTATCCCTACACCATTACACAACACCACCAGCCTAAACCGTTGATACAAGACAGGGTGGATCCATGCTTTCAAGTTGGTTATGCCAAATTCTGACTCTACCATCTGAATGCCGCAACAGAAATTGAGATATATGAGAGAACGCAACATTTTACAATTTTCTGCTGTCCAATTTTGGTGAGGCTGTGCAAATTATATCTTCAGTTGCCTGTTCATAGCTGAAAGGAGTGGCATGCAGTGTGGTGTTCAGCTGCAGTAGCCCCCCTGATTCAAGGATTGATGCATTAAGAGATGCTTTTCTGCATACCTCGGTTGGAACGAGTGGCTATTTGAGTTACTGTTGCCTTTCTGTTAGCTCAAACCAGTCTGGCCATTCTCCTCTGATCTCTGATACAACATGCCAGTTTTGATCACAGAACTGACACTCACTGGATATTTTTCTGTTTTTCGAACAATTCTCTGTTAACCCTAGAGATGGCTGTGCATGAAAATCTTAGATCAGCAGTTTTTGAAATACTCAGACCAATCCGTCTAGCACCAACAACCATGTTCAAAGTCAATTAAACATTCAAAGTCAAGTAAATCACCTTTCTTCCCCAATCTGATGCTTGGTTTGAACTTCAGCAGGTTGTCTTGACCATGTCTACATGCTTAACAGAGTTTCTGCTGTGTGATTGTCTGATATTTAGATATTTATAAGAAACAGTTGAACAGGTGTGCCTAATGAATTGGCCAGTGAGTTTATGGAAAGTGGTGATTGGAAAATGGTCAGTTATTCATTGTGGTTTAATAACAAATGAAATGAAGTTGACCACAAAAAAAAAATCTTGGATACATACTGTCTGCAATGAACTAAAAGGCAAAGTAAATGTAAGGAACACTGCATTTTTTTTTTCTCCTTGCAATTTCCTTGTCCTGAGTTTTGGGGCCAGTGTTGCATCATGATGTCCCAAAGCACCTAAAACTATGTCAGCCTCTTTTGCATCAAAGTGCGTGTAATGACTTGTCTCCAGTCCATTGATCAACAAAGGAGCTCGTGAAAAGTCATGTCTAAGCATAGCTAATTAGGCTAATATAGCTCATTAGGCCTAATTAAAACTCAAGTGCTGGCAGACAGTCCAAATTCCCCATAAGTTGAAGGCAGCACTGCAAGTGGTGCATTAAACCCCACCTGTGTTGATGGGTATTGTGAGTTACAAGTGGGTAAAACCATAATACGTTTTGCAATTTGTCATTGCCATAGTTTAGATCTGAGCGCTCCTCTGGGCATCTAATAAACATAAATTAAAAATGATAAATGGTCTATTAAAACCACTGACACAAAGGTTAGTGATAATCAAGTTAATATTTCCTCAAGCTTGAGGGGTAGTGCTAGCTACCCTCTGTAGTCTGTTTTTAATTTGGAGGCATAAGGCCCTATTCAGAGTAGAGTCAGAAGTGCCAAGTGACAAGTTAATATCAGAATTGAGGACATCACTAGTAAGATTTCTGAATTATCTGTGGATGCTGCTTAAAACAGTTGGCATACATTGCGATATCCACCCTGATGCGGAGATGCATTAAATATAACAACACAGTTTCTTCTCTCTCTCTCTCTCTCTCGCTCTCTCTTTATATACACTGCTCAAAAAATAAAGGGAACACTCAATTAACACATCCTAGACTGGAATGAATGAAATATTCTCATTGAATTCTTTGTTCTGTACAAAGTGGAATTTGCTGACAACAAAATCACACAAAAATCATCAATGGAAATCAAATTTATTAACCAATGGACGCCTGTATTTGGAGTCACACACAAAATTAAAGTGGAAAAACACACTACAGGCTGATTCAACTTTGATGTAATGTCCTTAAACAAGTCAAAATGTGGCTCAGTATTGTGTGTGGCCTCCACATGCCTGCATGACCTCCCCACAACGCCTGGGCATGCTCCTGATGAGGTGGCTGATGGTCTCCTGAGGGATCTCCTCCCAGACCTGGACTAAAGCATACGCCAACTCCTGGACAGTCTGTGGTGCAATGTGACGTTGGTGGATGGAGCGAGACATGATGTCGCAGATGTGCTCAATTGGATTCATGTCTGGGGAACGGGCGGGCCAGTCGATAGCTTCAATGCCTTCATCTTGCAAGAACTGCTGACACACTCCAGCCACATGAGGTCTAGCATTGTCCTGCATTAGGAGGAACCCAGGGCCAACCGGACCAGCATATGGTCTCACAAGGGGTCTGAGGATCACATTTTGGTACCTAATGGCAGTCAGACTACCTCTGGCGAGCACATGGAGGGCTATGCGGCCCTCCAAAGAAATGGCACCCACACCATTACTGACCCACTGCCAAACCGGTCATGCTGAAGGATGTTGCAGGCAGCAGATCGCTCTCCACGGCGTCTCCAGACTCTGTCACGTGCTCAGTGTGAACCTGCTTTCATCTGTGAAGAGCACAAGGCGCCAGTGGCGAATTTGCCAATCCTGGTGTTCTCTGGCAAATGCTGGGCTGTGAGCATAACCCCCATCTGTGGACGTCGGGCCCTCACACCATCCTCATGGAGTCTGTTTCTAACCGTTTGTGTGGACAAATGCACATTTGTGGCCTGCTGGAGGTCATTTTGCAGGGCTCTGGCAGTGCTCCTCCTGTTCCTTCTTGCACAAAGGCGGAGGTAGCGGTCCTGCTGCTGGATTGTTGTGCTCCTACAGCCTCCTCCACGTCTCCTGGTGTACTGGCCTGTCTCCTGGTAGTGCCTCCAGCCTCTGGACACTACACTGACAGACACAGCAAACCTTGTCACAGCTCGCATTGATGTGCGATCATGGATGAGCTGCACTACCTGAGCCACTTGTGTGGGTTGTAGAGTCCGTCTCATGCTACCATGAGTGTGAAAGCACCACCAACATTCAAAAGTGACCAAAACATCAGCCAGAAAGCATAGGTACTGAGAAGTGGTCTGTGGTCCCCACCTGCAGAATCACTCCTTTATTGAGTGTGTTGCTAATTGCCAATAATTTCCACCTGTTGTCTATTCCATTTGCACAACAGCATGTGAAATTGATTGTCATTTGTGTTGTTTCCTAAGTGGACAGTTTGATTTCACAGAAGTTTGATTTACTTGGAGTTATATTGTGTTGTTTAAGTGTTCCCTTTATTTTTTTGAGTAGTGTGTATACGTATGTGTGTGTGTGTGTGTGTGCGCGTGTGTGTGTGTGTGTATGTGTGTGTGTGTGTAAATAAACAGCTTTGTATGATGGAGGTTAAATAATTATTTGATGTTAAGACCATCCCTTGAGAGCTAGCATAAGTGTAAAGTGACAAGGAGGAGAGAGACAGAGTGAAAAAGCACCATGACTCAGTAGAGAATTCAAATTTATGGTGTAAAAGTAGAGCTGTCAAATTAACGTGTGAATAATACATTAATCATATTTTCATTGCTTGACTACATGAGGCACCCATAGTAATAAAGTGCATCGAAAAGGTTTCCTTAATCAATATTCCCTAAATTCTACATACCATATATACTGTAGAACTATTCACCTAGAGGAAACATTAGTGAGAAATGTTGACTAATAAACTATTTTGCAAACTACAGCTTTGCTTATTACCATGAGAACAAAAGAGTGCAATGTAACTATGCAGATTGACAACATGCCTAGCACAGGTGATAACAGCTTGCACATGCTGGGTTTTTTATTTTTTTTATTTATTTTTTTTTTAATAAAAGTACCTAATGATATACGTATTCATTGACACACAAAAAAATAAAATAAATATATATATATATATATATATATATATATATATATATATATATATATATATATATATATATAAATAAATATATATATATATATATATTTATACGTGTATATAAATATATATATAAAATTGAATGAAACTTTATATGTATGAATGTAATTATGATATACATATATGATTATATCCATATATACAGACTTTTTGACTTGACTGTATGTAAGTGATTACAATATTACAGCGAAAGGATAAGTTTAATGGGGACAACTATATAATTGAAAGGAGGCTGGAGTACCTGGATACAAGATGAGATACAGTTGGTCATTGGAGGCAAACAGGTTCCGTATGGTATCCTGTGGCACATTTACCCACAGATGTTGCAGCTGGGACTGTAAATCCTGCACACTTGTAGGTTGTTGAAGCTGGTGTCCCAGCTGGCTCTATAAATGCTCAATTGTCAATAAATCTGGTGAATATGGAGACCAAGGAATTGTTGCAATCTGGTGAAGACATTCCTGGGAAATCTTTGCTGTGTGTAGGTGAGCATTAACCTGCTGAATAATGTGAGTTGGAAGCCCTGCCATAAGGGGCAACACGTGGCTGCAGGATGTCCTATACATATTGCAGAGTTGTTAGTGTCCCTCATATCACTAGAACTGTTGTATGTGATGGCTCCCCAGATCATCACACAAGCAGCAGCAGCAATTCGTAGTTTCACTGCAAAGGCAGTATTGAAAAAAAAACAGTATTGAATATAAACATGATTAAAATGGCATGGTATTAATTTATGGTTTATAATGTTTAGGGAAAATAAAATATATACACATATTTATTTTATGAAAACAAAAACATAGCTAAAGCAAGCAAGTTAATTTCAAATAGAATCAAACAAAATTTCTGATAGTGCACTGTGTGTTTAAACTGATTTAATTCTGACTATTATTAGAAATGCACTATAAACCAAGTCACATGTGGAGTTTTGGTGTCAACAATTCGAATTTAAATTGAAGGTTACTGGTACATTATAAAACAAACAAATAAAGTATTTATTCTCTACACTTAGGCTCTAAAATTGAAGCTGCTTACCAAATAGTTGTACATGTCAGATGGAGACCTCAGGGGGTGAGAACTTCTGGTTTACTGCGCTAAAAATATTCATTTTTTCATTAGACCTGCTCCTCTAATATTATTTATTATCCATGACATACTAATGGGAATAAGTGTAATTCGTTAGTCACAACATTAATATATCAGGAATCAGGAAACAAACCAAAAACATAAATATATATATATATATATATATATATATATATATATATAAATATATATAAACAGGTACATATGAGGCATCCAAACCCAAACACCAAAATCATGAAACCAAAGCCAAGAATCAAAAACCCAGAGATCTGAAAAACAAAGCAGAAATTGAGGTAGTAACTAGAGAATCGGTGATGGGGGTGAGAGTTAAGAGTCTTTAAACACTGTGTGGAAACCTGCTACAGGTGATAGATGGGCCAGTTAAATGATTAACTAGAAGGGAAGGCCAGTGAGCTTGAACGTGTGAGAGTGGCCAGAGCCAGCGACCTGATAGATGCCAAATTAGCAAGTTTAAACATTTCTGCAAATATGTGTGTGTATTGTATTTTTTACCTACATTTTATCTTTTTTGTTTTTTTTATATTTTTTGTTTAGTTTTTATATAAGGGAAGTGATACAGACACAATTAAATCCTCATCCAGTGAAAAAAGTAGCTGCTAATCTTAGATGTGACCTGTGTGTAGGTAATTTTCTTCATCTTCATCTTCTTTTCCGCTTATCCATTTCAGGATTATGGTGGCAGCAGACCAAGCAAAGATGCCCAGGCATCGCTGTCTCCTGCAACTTCTACCAACTACTCCTGGGGCATCCCCAGGTGCTCCCAGGCCAGTCGGCTGATATAATACCCCTTCTACCCCAGGACCTCTTTCCAGTGGGCCATACCTTGTATACCTCCAGCAGGAAGTGTCCAGGAGGCATCCTTATCAGATCCCCAAACCACCTCAACTGGTTCCTCTCAATGCAAAGGAGCAGCGGTTCTACTCTGAACTCCTCCTGGATTGCCAAAGCTCCTCATCAGATCACAGAGAGTATGGCCAGTATCTGACTGGAAAAAGTTTGTTTCAGCCACTTGTAACAAAAATTATACAGTTAAGCGAGTAGCAATTTGATGCACTTCCATTCATTATTGGATGTCAATATTATTGATATAAAGTTTCTTTCAGTATCAATACGTGATAATTCAGGTCTGGTCAAATACATTTCATTTAAGTTAAAATTTAACATGATGTGTCCCAGTTACAATTCAGTGAAGAACAATGATTTCAAAAATATCCTTGGCTAACTTTATTTTGTCTGTCAAATTTTACATGTATTCTCTCCCCAAATGTCCTCTTAAAGAAATATAATGTGCTGTGATTTTAAACTCATTTGAACATCTCATCCATCTGAACATTTGAACAACACAACAGCACATGACAGAAAATGCTTCACACTGATATATTTACATTGTTAATTGGGTTTTTTTTTTTGTACAGTGGGGGGCTGCATACAGCCATCTCTGAATTTTGTGTGTACGTGTAATGAATCACTCAGGTCGATGGGTTGGAATCAGTGCAGGGTTTTAATAGGGGCAACACCAGAATCATAGCCGGGGGTCAAAAGCCAGTAATCCACAAAATCGATCAATCTAATCCAAAGGAGCATGTGAACAACGAAACAGAAAGAACACATTAGTAGGGTCGATCACATGATTAGCAAGCAAATATAATAAATGCTCAGAATTGCACCAAACAGCAACTAGTATAGCTGACTACTGCTATTATATAGTCTTTGAAATGGCTGCCAAACCGGAAGCAGTGGCCTCCAGAACTCAGGTGATGGAGCCCTCTGGTGGTGCGGAGGAGAATCCGCAGCCAGCGTGACTCTAGGTTCCAGTGTCCACAGTGCTAAAGGGATGCATACTCATGCATATACAGTAACTGACAGCTTCAGTATTGCACTATCTGGCTAGAATTCATTGATACCAAGCTTTGAAAGAAACCACTAATATTAATCTCTGTCTCTCTGTCTCTCTCTTGCTCTCTCTCTCTCTCTCTCTCTCTCTCTCTCTCTCTCTCTCTATATACAGTAACTGACAGCTTCAGTATTGCACTATCTGGCTAGAATTCATTGATACAAAGCTTTGAAAGAAAACCACTAATATTAATCTCTGTCCTCTCTGTCTCTCTCTTGCTCTCTCTCTCTCTCTCTCTCTCTCTCTCTCTCTCTCTCTCTCTATCTCTCTCTCTTTCTCTCCCACACACACACACACACACACCAGTGAAGTAGACTGTCATTGGAATCAAGTTTGCAACAGTTGTGTAAATATTTTTAGCCAGCTTCATTGTTGTGTTGAATGTAATCTATGCTAATGAATCGATGCAGCTGTATCATAGAGAGTAGGACTAATTTACTGATTGACCCCCCCCACCCCCCTCCCCCCTCCCCTATCCCCCCTCCCCCCTCCCCAATCCCCCCTCCCCCCTCCCCAACCCCCCACCCCAAAAAAATGTAAGTCAACTTAATTATATTTGCTATAATGGTACTCCTCTGTAATTAAAGTCTTCAATAACTGTTCAGTTATTGGCTACATTGTTGTGAAGACCCTCACAATAAATGCTTTTGTCCACATGTCCAAAGACAATCCTTGGCCTTTTCAGTTGTAATGATGTTACCAGAAAACATACTTGACAGGTATCACAAATTGCATTCACCTTCAGAAGAAAATCTATTCCTTTAACACATACGCCCTCAAAAATACTGTAAATACATAGTCATACACTCAAGCTCATACATAATTCATAAGAATTTTTAGCAAGTTTACCCGGAAATAACTTTGCATGCAAGCTTGGAATACAAATGTCGAAGCGGTAATCACTTTGGTACTTTACTGAACCCGATTCTATATTTATGAACCTGTACCTGCTGCGAGTCGAAGTGTGAGAAAGGAACCTGTCTGTAGGCGCTAAAATCTGTTGACCATATGTTAGTGCTGAGTGTCCCTGTGGAGCATATGTAGTCTGTCAGTGAAACACTGTGCTTTACATAGTTTTGTCTTCCACCTAATATGGCGAAGAGCCACCACAGTCTACTAGCAAAATTACAAAGCCACTTTTCTGAAACACTTTTCTTAACCTTTGTTATGGTCAGCTCCAACAGCCACAAGGCAGCTACTCCATTAAACCTGACTGTCCTGACAAACAGTGGTGCTTGAAAGTTTGTGAACTCTTTAGAATTGTCTATTTTTCTGTATATATGTATGTATATATATATATATATATATATATATATATATATATATATATATATATATATATATATATATATACATATAAATACATATAAATTCACTTGGTGGGGATAAGATCCTGTCCAGAGGGGGCCACTGCATTCCGAAGTGTCACGAAGTTTTATGGCTTGACAACCGTTCAAACAGAGGGTATAGAGAGTTGAAGAACTGTAATACGGCTATTACGCTACACAGTTCAGTGTTCTTCTGATGGTGGACTCATGAACATTAACATTAGCCAATGTGAGAGAGGCCTTTCAGTTGCTTACAATGGGGTCCTTTGTGACCTCACCAAGTATTACATGCCTTGCTCTTGGAATGATCTTTGTTGGTCGACCACTCCTGGGGAGGGTAACAATGGTCTTGATTTTCCTCCATTTGTACACAATCTGTCTGACTGTAGATCTGTCGAGTCCTATCTCTTTAGAGATGGTTTTGTAACCTGATGAGCATCAGTAACTCTGAGGTCCTCAGAAATCTCCTTTGTTTGTGCCATGATACACTTCCACAAACATGTGTTGTGAAGAGCAGACTTTGATAGATCCCTGTTCTTTATATAAAACTCACACCTGATTGTCATCACATTGATTGAAAACACATGACTCTAATTTCACCTTCAAATTAACTGCTAATCTTAGAGGTTCACAGTTTTGCCACTCACTAATATGTGCTATTGGATCATTTTCATCAATAAGTAAATGAATAAGTATAATATTTTTGTATCATTTGCTTGACTTGGTTCTCTTTATGTACTTTTAGGACGTATGTGAAAATGTGCTGATGTTTTAGATATATTTATGCAGAAATACAGAAAATTCTAAAGGGTTCACAAAGTTTCAAGCACCACTGTATCTGCTATGCTCATTATGATTTAGCTGTAGCCCCTAAGCATTCTTAGCGGTGCACCTTTTATTACCACAAAACCACTGGCATGTCACATCAATGCCTCACAATTTTAATTTCAAAGGAAACTTGCATACAAGGGTCAGCATGAAATAATAGACAAATGGACAAAAGAGTTTTCAGTAGACTCAGTAGCATGTACACACCTCAGACAAATTTGATCTAATGCAACATACTAGTACATGAAGGGTAGGTGTGAAGACAGTTAAATATTTTAATTGAATTTTACATTAGTTACACTGACACTGCTCAAAAATAACAAGTAAATGCATACAACTGAGTTAATCAAATGATAAATCATAAAGATATGAAAGGTCATAAAGAGCTGGCCAGTTTTCCTCAATAAATAAGTTTAATAATTTTGTCTCATTTCTTTTATTGGATTCTCTAGATATTCAGTGCTGCTTGAAAGTTTGTGAACCATGTTGATTTTGTTTTTTATATTTCAGTGGCTTGTCACACTTTCTGGCAAGTGTACATTCTTTATTAGATGACAAGGTGTAACATGCAAGTGACAGACAAGAATAGAAATTACAGATAAGATACTAGACTGAGTGTAAACAGAGACTGTGTGGTTAAGCTAACACAAGAAGTGCAGAGATAAACTGGACTAGAATACGCAGAGCTATACACTAACGCAGAGAGCTAGACCCTAACACAGGACTGAACGTAATGAACGCTAATGAAGACCAAAAAAGATAATGCCTGTGCCTGACAGTATAAATGATGTCCTGACAATGAAGTAAAGATAAAGGAGGGTAGTAGAGGAAGTAAAGCAAGCACAGCTGGCTGTAATTAAGCAGCTGGCTGTGGAAGGAGAAAGGTCAGAAGGGAGTCATGTAGGAGGATGTAGCTTCTAGGCTGCTCTCAGTGCACTTCATCCTGACATAGCCCCCCCATTAAGGCACTTCTCTGAAGCACCAAGAGAAAACAACGTGTTTACACAGGTCCAAAAAGCAGATAAAGATAACACAATTACATAAATTAGACAAAAATATTATACTTTGGTCATTTATTGAGAGAAACGCTGAGAGAACGCTGAGAGAACGCTGAGAGAACTGACGTGGAGAATTGCGAGGATCTGGCAACCCAGACTGATCTGCGGTTGCACACAGGACGCCATTTCGTAGCTGCTAGCAGCTTTTACCTTTGATATATTTTAATTCCCGATCGCATCTGTATCTTAATATATACGTATCTATAGTTAGGGTTTTTTACAAACATCTTAATCATTTTATGCTCGACCGGTGGGGAATTAATATTTTTTTGCCGCTAACGTTATTTAGTAACTTTACAGGTATACCGGCTTGTGTTTGCAGTAATTAGCCATTAGCTAATTACCAGAGTTGCGTCTTCTTTTGCAGTAGTGTGTGTTTTTACAGCCACCTTCTTTTTTTCTGAGACTTAATTTTTTGTGACGTTTTGAATTAACTTTCCATTAACGCTTTAATCGAGCATTGCACTGGACCATCGGCTGCAGCTGAACTATATCTTCACTTGGCACCCCACAACACCACTCGAAGCTAAGTACCTTTAATTCATTAATTGTACTAACATGGCTTCTGCTGCACTTGTTCCCTGTGCTGAGTGTGGCATGTTTAGCTATTTTTCCTTCGTCATTAGTTTAAATTTTACTTGTGATAGGTGTAGGCTTGTAGCCAGTCTGACGGAGAAGATTGTAGTTTTAGAGGCGCGCATCCAGACATTAGAGAAGGCTAGCTCAGCTCCTAGCTTAGCAGATCTGGATGCCACAGGTGAAGTTAGAGCCCCCACCCCCGCAGAGCCCTCGCAGCAGGGCACATGGGTTATGGTTCGGCGCATAGTCGTAAGGCTAGCCCAAGAGAGCACCACTCTTTACCTCTTCACGTGTCCAACAGGTTTACCCTCCTCAGCTATGCACCCACTGAGCAGCCTGTTGAAAGAGCTTTGGTCATAGCTGACTCTATTTTACGACACGAGACACTAGCTACCCCACTAGCTACCGGACATTGTAACGAGTCTTAGTGAACTCGAGAGCCGCAGATTCTCTAGGATATTTATTCATGTAAGGTCCAATGGTATACGCCTTCGTCAGTCAGAGGTTACTAAGGCTAATTTTGTAGAGGTGGGTAGAGTGGCAAAGACGATGTCTGGTGCAGTAGTGTGCTCTGGCCCCATCCCAATGCGGCGAGGTGACCAAGCCTACAGCAGGTTATGGTCGCTGAACTCCTGGCTGTCCAAGTGGTGCTCTGAAAACAACGTGGGCATTTTAGACAACATGACAGCCTTTGAGAGTAAGCCTGGCCTTTTAGGATGGGACGGTGTCCATCCCACTCGGGAGGGTGCTGCTCTCATCTTCTGCAACATTGCCCATAGTCTTATGGCCCGATTGGTTAGGGGCTGACTATCCAGAGCAGGGGTCAGGCAGCAGACAGACCGGCTTAACCAACTGTCTGCTGGTAGCCATGCACCGTCACCCAGAACCCACATTATTGAAACTGTGTCTGTTACCCGCATCTGCCCTAAACGTAAACGCTCTCAAAAGGTCTGTTTTAATAACCTCATTAGTATAAAGAGATAGCTTCCCAGATAGCACAAATAGCTCCCAAAGAAATAACAACATTAGACTAAAGCTAGGATTACTTACATTAGATCACTTACAAACAAAGCAGTGATTGTAAATGAAATAATCACTGATAAACGCTTACACGCTCTCTGTCTCACTGAGACTTGGATTAGACCTGATGAATATTTAGCCTTAAATGAAGCCTCACATCCTGGATACAGTCATGCTAGTCGCCCTCGTCCTAATGGTCGGGGGGGAGGCATAGCCACAATTTTTGACAAAGAGCTAAGTGTTACAACTAAATCCCATTACAAGGCTAATTCTTTTGAAATACTGATTCTTAATGTGACTGATCAATCGTTATGGAAGTCAAAACCACACTCTTTTCAGCTTATCACTATTTACCATCCTCCTGGTCCCTATTCAGAATTTCGTCAGGAATTTGCTAACTTTCTTTCCTGCTTACTACTGTCAACAGATAAGGCTTTCATTCAAGGTGATTTCAATATTCACTTTGACAATGAGCAGGATCCACTTAGAATTGCTCTCGAATCCATCTTAGAATCCATGGGTATCACTCAGAATGTGATGGGACCAACCCACCGCTGTAATCATACTTTAGATCTAATATTAACATTTGGTATCAATATAGATAACCTTGATGTTTTCCCGCAAAGTGATTTGATTTCAGATTACTATCTTTTAGTATCTGAGCTATGTATAATAAATAAAATCCTTCTGCCTCATTATCACACCAAGCGCACTATCACATCTGCTACTCCAGCTGCGTTTATTAAAAACCTACCAGACTTGAAATTTAATACACCTACGGAGATCAATCATCTTGAGTGTGTAAATGACCAATTAGAATGTGTGCTTCGCTCAACCCTGGACACGATTGCTCCTGCAAGGGTCAAACGCATTAGGGAAAAAAGGCTAGCACCATGGTATAATGACCACATCCGTACCTTAAAGCAAAGAACACGGCATCTAGAGCGCAAGTGGAGACATAGTAAATTGTAGGTGTTTGAGATTTCTTGGAGGGACAGCATGCCATGAGTATAAGAATGCCCTCACTAAAGCTAAAGCTGCATACTTCTCCTCAATCATAGAGAAAAATAAGAATAATCCAAGATTTCTCTTTAATACAGTCTCCAAATTAACAAAAAACCCAACAGAAAGTGACTCTCCCGTTCTGTAATTTTAACAGTAATTATATCATGACTTTCCTTAATGATAAGATAGAAAGCATTAGGCATAAAACTCGATGCTCATCACATCACCAAACTATTAAGCAACATTCCAATGCAGCACTAGTGAAGACATCTGTTTAATGAGCTGTAAATCAAGATTAGAAACTTTTACCCCAATTACTAATGCTGAACTATCCGCACTGATCAGCTCGTCTAAGCCATCAACATGTTTTTTAGATTCAATTCCTACACGTTTACTCAAACAAGTATTACCCAGTGTTATAGAGCCAGTGTTAGTTATTTTAAATTCATCCCTTACCTTTGGTTATGTGCCCAAATCCTTTAAGTCTGCTGTTATCAAACCACTGATTAAAAAAGCCAATCTTGACCCTTGTGTGATATCTAATTATAGACCATTTCAAATCTACCGTTTCTGTCCAAAATCTTAGAAAAAGCCATCTATCAGCAGCTCTGCAGTTACCTCCAAAGGAATGAAATTTATGAAACATTTCAGTCTGGCTTCAGGCCCCATCATAGTACTGAAACATTAATTAGGGTACTAAATGACTTGTTGATGTCCTCAGATAAGGGATGTGTTTCTTTTCTTGTTCTGTTAGATTTAAGTGCAGCATTTCACACTATAGATCATGATGCTTTACTAAACAGACTAGAAAACACTGTAGGTATTAAGGGATTAGCACATTCTTGGTTTAAATCCTACTTAACCGACCAGTACCAGTTTGTTCATATAAATAATCTAAGGTCTAAGGTCTCAAAAGTAAAGTATTGCGTGCCTCATTGGTCAGTGCTTGGCCTGCTTTTATTCTTTCTGTACATGCTGCTATTAGGCTCAGTTATTCGTAAACATGGCATTAGTTTCCACTGCTATGCAGATGATACACAGCTGTACATATCAGCCAAGCCTAATGACAGCCTTACAATCAACAAAATTCAGAATTGTGTAAAGGAAATAAAAGATTGGATGTTATTTAATTTTCTCTTACTTAACTTAATAAAACTGAGGTTCTATTAGTGGGACCCAAGGCTGTGAGGGACAGGTTGGCTACATCTATCCTAAATCTAGATGGCTGTCCAGTATTGCCCAGTCCATCTGTAAAAAACTTAGGGATCACATTTGATTCAGATCTCTCCTTTGATGCGCACATTAACAGCATCCTCGAATTGCTTTCTTTCAATTACGTAATATCGCTAAACTTAGAAATATCCTCTCTTTTAATGATGCAGAGAAACTGGTTCATGCGTTTATAACCTCAAGGTTGGATTACTGTAACGCCTTACTTACTGGATGCTCTAGTAAATCTATAAATAAACTTCAGTTAGTTCAGAATGCAGCTGCCCGAGTGCTAACTCGAATTAGAAAATGTTATCATATCACTCCTGTTCTATCATCACTACACTGGTTAGAAGTCAAATTCCGCATTGATTACAAAATACTTCTCATAACTTATAAAGCTCTACATGGCCTGGCCCCCACATTATCTGAGTGAATTCTTAGAGTTTTACAATCCAACTCAGCTACTTCGTTCGCAGGGTGCAGGACTTCTTTTAGTTCCTAGAATTAAAAAGGTCACAGCAGGGGGAAAGGCTTTCTCATACATGGCCCCCCAACTATGGAATAAACTTCCCACTTTCGTTCGAGACACAGACACTCTCCAAAGTTTTAAGTCTAGGCTAAAGACATACTTATTTACACAGGCTTTTGACTAGACTGTGGTAGTCTAGCAGTTAAGGTACTGGACTATGGATCAGAAAGTCCAGGGTTCAAATCCCATCTCTGCCCAGCTACCACTGGTGAGCAAGGCCCTTAACCCACAATTGCTTACCTTGTAAGGTTGTATCATTTGTAAGTCGCTCTGGATAAGGGAGTCTGCTAAATGCTGTAAATGTAAAAGTAAATGTAGATTTAGACCAGGATGGCTTGGCTTGGGTCACTGGGGCCGAAGTCTGGAGTCATGTCTGGCCTGCCTGCCTTGTCCGTTAGCCGGGAGTGTCGAGTGGGCGGTCTGGCTGAACTGGGCTTCGGTCCTCGTGATCTTGACTTGTGCATCCTTGCCTTAGAATAAGGGCAGAGCTGTTGGTTCATAGTCAAAGAGTCTTATGGTGATCAGAGACATTGGGTTGCTGTCTTCTGCCTCCCGTGGGGTTGCCAATGTCTCATGTGATCCCTCTTGGCTGTGTTACCTACCAGTTCTCCTCTTTGTAGCTATGCTGCTATAGTTAATGCTGCTGGGGTCTCATGCTACACATGGCATCAGTGATGGTTAATAGACACTGTGCTCCTAATCAATAACTAATTATATTTTCTGTTTTCTCTCCGAGCTGTGTTCCGGCAGTTCCAGCCCCACACATGAGTACATCTGATGGAGCGCCACTGTGCTAATTCACATTTGTATTCGACCATGACTCCTGACTTTTATTTCGCTCTTCGATTTATCAATCATACCCTGGCCACTTAATGTCGATTGAATACTTCACATTTTATTCGAACTTTGACTCCTGACTGTAGTTTCGCTCTTAGATATTTATCATCATACCTGGGCCACTTAATGTCGATGTGCATACTTCACATTCTTTTCAAACTTTGACTCCATGACTTTAGTTCGCTCTTAGATTTATCATCTACGCCGCCCAAGGAGGTTGGGTCCCTTTTTGAGTCTTGGTCCTCCCAAGGTTTCTTCCTAGAACTAGGGAGTTTTTCCTTGCCACTGTCGCCCTAGGCTTGCTCAGTTTGAGATTGGACGTAGTTATTAGGAGATAATCTAAACTTGTAAAGTTGCTTTGAGACAATGCTCCATTGTAAAAAGCGCTATATAAATAAATCTGACTTGACTTGAAATGATCCTATTTTCCATACCTGTGAGCGGTAAAACTTTGTGAACATCTATAATTAGCAAGAGTTTGCAATTAATGCGATGACATTTAAGCATGGCTAGGCACTCTGTCATATTTAAAGAGAAATGTCTGATCTTCACAATGCATTTGTGGAAGTGTATTATGTTACAAACAAAATAGCTTTCTGATGACCTCAGAAAAAGAGCTGTTGATGCTCATGGTGGAAATAGGTTCAAATCCAAACTCTAAAGAGTTTGGGCTCCACAATCAAGACAGATTGTGTACAAGCTGAGGTACAGTGGGGCAAAAAAGTATTTAGTCAGCCGCTGATTGTACAAGTTCTCCTACTTAGAAAGATGAGAGAGGCCTTTTTATTTATATCATAGGTACACTTCAACTATGAGAGACAAAATTAGAAAAAAAAGAATCCAGGAAATCACATTGTAGGATTTTTAAAGAATTTAATTGTAAATTTTTGTGGAAAATACGTATTTGGTCAATAAATTTGGTTCAACTCAATACTTAGTAACATAACCTTTGTTGGCAATGACAGAGGTCAAACGTTTCCTGTAAGTCTTCACCAGGTTTGTACACACTGTAGTTGGTATTTTGGCCCATTCCTCCATGCAGATCTCCTCTAGGGCAGTGATGTTTTGGGGCAACACAGACTTTCAACTCCCTCCACAAATTTTCTATGGGGCTGAGGTCTGGAGACTGGCTAGGCCACTCCAGGACCTTGAAATGATTTTTACGGACCACTCCTTTGTTGCCCGAGCAGTGTGTTTTGGATCATTGTCATGCTGTAAGACCCAGCCACATTCCATCTTCAATGCTCTCACTGATAGAAGGAGGTTTTGGCTTAAAATCTCATAATACATGGCCCCGTTCATTCTTCCCTTAACACGGATCAGTCGTTCTGTCCCCTTTGCACAAAAACAGCCCCAAAGCCCCAAAGCAGGAGGCCTTTCTTCGCAGTAGGTATGGCGCAACTCAGAATTCTCCTTCCTCCAAACACGGCGAGTTGAGTTGTTACCAAAAAGTTCTATTTTGGTTTCATCTGACCACATGATATTCTCCCAATCCTCTTCTGGATCATCCATATGCTCTCTGGCGAAATTCAGATGGGCCTGGACATGTACTGGCTTCAGCAGAGGGACACGCCTGGCACTGCAGGTGTCACGGAGCTCAAGACTCAGTCTCGGCATGACTCTCCGTGTCGCCAGGGGGCAACAGGGACAGGACTTTGGCTGCGCCCCGTTGGTTTGTGAAGCAGCTGAGGGAGAGGCTGGAGCACTTGCTGAGAGCACTTTCAGCTGCGCTGGACAGTATTTAGGCAGGCCTCTAGCTCTCCCAAGATGCGGGTTAATTTCGTGGAATTCCTTCCTTCTGACTGTCACGGCGGTTTAATGGCTTCAAGCCATTTCTATGTTTCGCGCACTCACTGTCCGTTCTTGAGGACTTTGTATGCCGGGTAAGCCACTTATGTTGATTTAAGTGCGGGTTGTACTTGTATTTTGTTCACGTCACGCCGGTAGACAGCTGTGGTCTGCACTCATGTAGTTTAGTTTGTTTCTGTTATTATTTCAGTGATATATTTGCCTTGGTTTTGTTTTCCTTTTATAAATATAAAATGGTGATTACGGTAGAACCTGCGTTCATCTCCAGATTAACGCGCCAAACAAAGGAGACGGCAGGTATTCGCATTAACCCAGTACAGTTGAGCTGCCGAAAAAATTTAATGGTGACCCCAGTCAATGTGGGGAATTTTTTTGGCAGCGCTCAGTTTATCTACGCCAGTTCCCGCACTGCACTGAATTGGAGCGCCTCGTGTTTGTGAACTGACTTCTTACAGGACCAGCGCTTGACTGGGCAGATACCTACTGGTCCCAGTTATTGGAAGGGACTTATGACCAGCTCATTGGTGAGCTGTAGGACAAGTTTGGTCTCCCTGCTACCTCTAAGCAGCAAGTTATCACTCACCCTGTTCGGTCTGCTTTGGCTAGTCATATGGTAGATCCCCAGCTTGCCAGCAGCCGGACCTTTTTAGTCAAGCGTCGGCTAGCGCATGCAACGTCCGATGGTTCCGTTTCTGACCACACTAGTTCAGTAGTTGAGCCGATAGCTGTGGATGTTCGTGTTTCTGACAACACTAGCTCAGTAGTTGAGCCGATAGCTGTGGATGTTCGTGTTTCTGACCACACTAGCTCAGTACTAGAGCCGATAGCTGTGGATGTTCGTGTTTCTGACAACACTAGCTCAGTAGTTGAACCGGTAGCTGTGGATGTTCATGTTTCTGACCACACTAGCTCAGTAGTTAAACCGGTAGCTGTGGATGTTCGTGTTTCTGACCACACTAGTCAAGTCAAGTCAAGTCAGATTTATTTATATAGCGCTTTTTACAATGGAGCATTGTCTCAAAGCAACTTTACAAGTTTAGATTTTCTCCTAATAACTACGTCCAATCCCAAATTGAGCAAGCCTAGGGTGACAGTGGCAAGGAAAAACTCCCTAGTTCTAGGAAGAAATCTTGGGAGGACCAAGACTCAAAAAAGGACCCAACCTCCTTGGGCGGCGTAGATGATAAATCATGTATGCACATCGACATTAAGTATGCACATCGACATTAAGTGGCCCGGGTATGATGGGGCGGGAGCTGATGATGGAAGCAGCTTGAGTGGAGCTCCATCAGATGAACATCATGTGTGGGGCCGGAACTGCCGGAACACAGCTCGGAGAGAAAACAGAAAATGTAATTAGTTATTGATTAAGAGCACAGTGTTTATTAACAATCACTGATGCCAAGTGTAGCATGAGACCCCGGCAGCATTAGCTATAGCAGCATAGCTAGAAAGCTAAAAAGAGGAGAACTGGTATGAACCACGCCAAGAGGGTCACATGAGACTTGGCAACCCCACGATGCGGCATAAGACAGCAACACCCAACGTCTCTGATCACCAATAGAAACTCTTTGACTATGAACCCCCAGCTCTGCCCTTATCTAAGGCAAGGATGCAGTGGTCAAGAATCCACAGGACCGAAGCCTAGTTTCACAAGCCAAACCAACCCACTCGACACTGTCCGGCTAGCGGACAGGCAGGCCGCAGACCATGACTCCAGACTCCGGCCCCAGCGACCCAAGCCATTCCACCTGGTCTAAATCGTAGTCAAAAGCCTGCGTAAATAAGTATCTCTTTGCCT
The DNA here is from genome assembly GCA_025084515.1 of Ancistrus triradiatus. Lineage (NCBI taxonomy): Eukaryota > Metazoa > Chordata > Actinopteri > Siluriformes > Loricariidae > Ancistrus > Ancistrus triradiatus. Next base: position 351,776 of record JAJAGP010000503.1, read on the forward strand.
AGACTTAAAAAACTTTTGGAGGGTGTCTGAATTCTCGAAACGAAAGTGGGAAGTTATTCCATAGTTGGGGGGCCATGTATGAGAAAGCCTTTCCCCCTGCTGTGACTTTTTTCATTCTAGGAACTAAAAGAAGTCCTGCATCCTGCAAACGGAGTAGACGAGTTGGATTGTAAGACTCTAAGAGTTCACTCAGATAATTTGGGGCCAGGCCATGTAGAGTTTTATAAGTTATAAGAAGTATTTTGTAATCAATGCGGAATTTGACTAGTAACCAGTGTAGTGATGATAGAACAGGAGTGATATGATCAAATTTTCTAGTTCGAGTTAGCACTCGGGCAGCTGCGTTTTGAACTAACTGAAGTTTATTTATAGATTTATTAGAGCATCCAGTAAATAAGGCGTTACAGTAATCCAACCTTGAGGTTATAAACGCATGAACCAGTTTCTCTGCATCATTAAAAGAGAGGATATTTCTAAGTTTAGCGATATTACATAATTGAATGAAAGCAATTCGAGTGATGCTGCTAATGTGCGCATTAAAGGAGAGATCTGAATCAAATGTGACTCCTAATTTTTTTTACAGATTAACTGGTCAATACTGGACAGCCATCTACATTTAGGATAGATGTAGCCAACCTGTCTCTCACAGCCTTGGGTCCCACTAATAGAACCTCCATTTTGTCTGAGTTAAGTAAGAGAAAATTTAATAACATACAATCTTTTATTTCCTTTACACAGTCCTTAATTTTGTTGATTGTAAGGCTGTCATTAGGTTTGGCTGATATGTACAGCTGTGTATCATCTGCATAGCAGTGGAAACTAATGCCATGTTTACGAATAACTGAGCCTAGTGGTAGCATGTACAGAGAGAATAAAAGCGGACCAAGCAGGACCCTGAGGCACGCCATACTTCACTTTTGAGAGCTTAGACCTTAGATTATTTATATGAACAAACTGGTACCGGTCAGTTAAGTAGGATTTAAACCAAGAAAGTGCTGATCCCTTAATACCTACAGTATTTTCTAGTCTGTTTAGTAAAACATCATGATCTATAGTGTCAAATGCTGCACTTTAAATTTAACAGAACAAGAAAAGAAACACATCCCTTATCTGATGACATTAACAAGTCATTTAGTACCCTAATTAATGCTGGTTCAGTACTATGATGGAGCCTGAAGCAAGACTGAAATGTTTCATAAATTTTATTCCTTTGGAGGTAGCTGCTGATAGACGGCTTTTTCTAAGATTTTGGACAGAAATGGTAGATTTGAAATTGGTCTATAATTAGATATCACACAGGGGTCAAGATTGACTTTGTTAATCAGTGGTTTGATAACAGCAGACTTAAAGGATTTGGGCACATAACCCAAGGTAAGGGATGAATTTAAAATAACTGACAGTGGCTCTATAACACTAGGTAATACTTGTTTGAGTAAACGTGGATGAATTGGATCTAATAAACATGTTGATGGCTTAGACGAGCTGATCAGTGCGAATAGTTCAGTATTAGTAATTGGGGTAAAAGATTCTAATCTTGATTTACAGCTCATTAAACAGATGTCTTCACTAGTGCTGCATCTGGAAGGTGGCTGAATAGTTTGGTGATGTGATGAGCATCGAGTTTGATGACGAATGTTTTCTATCTTATCATTAAAAAAAGTTATGAAATCATTACTGTTAAAATTACACAGAATGGGAGAGTCACTTTCTGTGGGGTTTTTTGTTAATTTGGAGACTGTATTAAAAAGAAATCTTAGATTATTCTTATTTTTCTCTATGATTGAAGAGAAGTATGGAGGTTTAGCTTTAGTGAGGGCATGCTTATACTCTGCCATGCTGTCCCTCCAAGCAATCTTAAACACCTCCAATTTACTATGTCTCCACTTGCGCTCTAAATGCCGTGTTCTTTGCTTTAAGGTATGGGTGTGGTCATTATACCATGGTGCTAGCCTTTTTTCCCTTATACGTTTGACCCTAGCAGGGACAGTCGTGTCCAGGGTTGAGCGAAGCACACATTCTAATTGCTCATTTACACACTCAAGATAATTGATCTCCGTAGGTGTATTAAATTTTAAGTCTGGTAGGTTTTTAATAAACGCAGCTGGAGTAGCAGATGTGATAGTGCGCTTGGTGTGATAACGAGGCAAAAGGGTTTCATTTATTAGAGATAGCTCAAATACTAAAAGATAGTGATCTGAAATCGAATCACTTTGCGGGAAAACATCAAGGTTATCTATATTGATACCAAATGTTAATATTAGATTCTACAGTATGATTAAGCGGTGGGTTGGTCCATCACATTCTGAGTGAACCCATGGATTCTAAGATTGGACTCGAAGCAATTTTTAGTTGGGATCCTGCTCATTGTCAAAGTGACTATTGAAATCACCTACAATTAAAGCCTTCTCTGTTTGACAGTAGTAAGCCGGAAAGAAAGTTTCGCAATTCCTGAAGAATTCTGATAGGGACCCGGCGGGGCGCTAAATAGTGATAAGCTGAAAAGAGTGTGGTTTTGACTTCCATAATGATGGATCAGTCACATTAAGAATCAGTATTTCAAAAGAATTAGCCTTGTAATGGGATTTAGCTGTAACACCTAACTCTTTGTCAAAAATTGTGGCTATGCCTCCCCCCCGACCATTAGGACGAGGGCGACTAGCATGATTGTATCCAGGAAGTGAGGCTTCATTTATGGCTAAATATTCATCAGGTCTAATCCAAGTCTCAGTGAGACAGAGAGCGTGTAAGCGTTTATCAGTGATCATTTCATTTACAATCACTGCTTTGTTTGTAAGTGATCTAATGTTAAGTAGTCCTATCTTTAGTCTAATGTTGTTATTTCTTTGGCAGCTATCTGTATTTATACTAATGAGGTTATTAAAACAGACTTAAAACAGACTAGCTCAGTAGTAGAGCCGATAGCTGTGGATGTTCGTGTTTCTGACCACACTAGCTCAGTACTAGAGCCAATAGCTGTTGATGTTCGTGTTTCTGACCACACTACCTCAGTAGTTGAACCGGTAGCTGTGGATGTTCGTGTTTCTGACCACACTAGCTCAGTAGTTGAACCGGTAGCTGTGGATGTTCGTGTTTCTGACCACACTAGCTCAGTAGTTAAACCGGTAGCTGTGGATGTTCGTGTTTCTGACCACACTAGCTCAGTAGTTGAACCGGTAGCTGTGGATGTTAGTGTTTCTCACCACACTAGCTCAGTATTTGAACCAGTAGCTGTGGATGTTCGTGTTTCTGACCACATTAGCTCAGTATTTGAACCAGTAGCTGTGGACGTTCGTGTTTCTGACCACACTAGCTCAGTATTTGAACTGGTAGCTGTGGATGTTCGTGTTTCTGGCCACACTAGCTCAGTAGTAGAGCCGATAGCTGTGGATGTTTGTGTTTCTGAACAAGCTAGCTCAGTTATTGAGCTGACAGCATCTCATTTTCCTCTTTCTGAACAAAGCTAGCTAAGCTATGGAGCCAAAAGTGTCTTGTCGTTCTGTTTCGGAACTCGTTAGCTCAGCTGTTGAACTGATAGCATCTCGTCGTGGTGTGTCTGTACTTGCTAGTTCAATCGTTGAGCCGATAGCATCTCGTCGTGGTGTGTCAGAACTCGCTAGCTCAGTTGTAGAGCCGATAGTGATCAATGTTCGAGTTTGTGCACTCAGTAGAATCGTACCAATTCCTGCTTAACGGACTTTTGCACCACGGACATTAGTGCTGAATCCCGTGCCATGGACATTTGCACCACGGACACTCACGCCGCAGACATTCGTGCCAACTCCCGCACCATGGACATTAGTGCCGAGTGTTCCTGTGCCAGCACAGAGGAGATCTGCTTCAGCAGCCGTGCCAAGGGCAACTGGTCCTGTGGACGTGTCGATGACAGTGGATCCAGTAGCTGTGCCGAGGGCAACTGCTCCTATGCCAGCACCAAGAGTGAAGGATCCAGTAGCCATGCTGAGAGCGAGGGTTCCTGTGCCAGCACCGAGGGCGACTGATCCAGTAGCTGTGCCGAGGGTGAGTGTTCCTGTTACAACACTGAGGATGTTTATGATGTTTGTGTACCGAGATTGTCTGTTCCAGGACCTGTGTCAGCACCAAGGGTGACTGATCCAGTAGCCGTGCTGAGGGCGAGAGTTCCTGTGCATGCACCGAGGGTGTCCATGCAGGAGACTGATGAGTCCAGAGAGGCCTTGCCAGAGGCAAGATGAGAGAGGCTGTAAGTTCCCCAGCGGAGCCAGTAGCTGTGCCGAGGACGAGTGTGTTCCAATGCCCGCACCAAGGAGATCTGCTCCAGTGGCCGCGCTGAGGGCGACTGGTTCTGTGGACGTTTCGAGGGCAGCAGATCCAGTAGCCGTGCCGAGGTTGAGAGAGGAATTGCCAGAGGCCGAGTGTTCCTGTATGGACCTGAAGTAGGCCGTATGGTGGAGGGCCTCTGTTGCACGGATCAGTTTGTTTACCGTGATTGCCCCCTGGTTCCGCCCAGAGAGGAAACCCCCAGACAGGACTGGAGGATCTGAGAGGTCCGTCATTAAGGAGCCCTGGCTTCGTCTCAGGCTCCTTAGGGGAGGGTTATGTCACGGTGCTCAGGACTCAGTTTCGGCATGACTCTTCGTGTCACCGGGGACAACAGGGACAGGACTTTGGCTGCGCCCCGCTGGTTTGTGAAGCAGCTGAGGGACAGGCTAGGGCACTTGCTGAGAGTGCTTTCAGCTGCACTGGACAGTATTTAGGCAGAGCTCTAGCTCTCCCAAGATGTGGGTTAATTTCGTGGAATTCCTTCCTTCTGACTATCACGGCGGTTTAATGGCTTCAAGCCATTTCTATGTTTCGCGCACACTCACTATCCGTTCTTGGGGACTTTGTATGCCGGGTAAGTCGCTTATGTTGATTTAAGTGCGGGTTGTAGTTGTATTTTGTTCGTGTCATGCCGGTAGACAGCTGTGGTCTGCACTCATGTGGTTTAGTTTGTTTCTGTTATCATTTTGTTGATATATTTGCCTTGGCTTTGTTTTCCTTTATTAAATATAAAATGGTGATTATTGTAGAACCTGCGTTCATCTCCAGCTTCCCCGCTAATCCCTGTCGTGACAGCAGGATTTGAGTCCTTCTCAGCGTAGTCTGTTACTGATGGTAGCCTTGTTATTTTGGTCCCAGCTCTCTGCAGGTCATTCATCAGGTCCCTCCGTGTAGTTCTGGGATTTTTGCTCACCATTCTCATGATCATTTTCAACCCACGGGATGAGATCTTGCGTGGGGTCCCAGATCGAGGGAGATTATCAATGGTCTTGTATGTCTTACAATTGCTCCCACAGTTGATTTATTCACACCAATCTGCTTGCCTATTGTAGATTCACTCTTCCCAGCCTGGTACAGGTCTACAATTTTCTTCCTGGTGTCCTTCAACAGCTTTTTGGTCTTGGACATGGTTGAGTTTGTAGTCTGACTGTTTGAGGCTGGGAACAAGTTTCTATTATACAGATAACAAGGTCAAACAGGTGCCATTAATACAAGTAATGAGTGGAGGACAGAAGGGCTTCTTAAAGAAGAAGTTACAGGTCTGTGGAAGGCAGAAATCTTGCTTGTTTGGGGGTGACCAAATACTTATTTTCTACCATGATTTACAATTAAATTCTTTAAAAACATACAATGTGATTTCCTGGATTTTGTTTTCTCATTTTGTCTCTCATAGTTGAAAAGTACATATGATGAAAATTACAGACCCCTCTCATCTTTCTAATTCGGAGAACTTGCACAATCAATGACTGACTAAATACTTTTTTGCCCCACTGTATCATCATTATATTCATTTTGATTCCAACAACTCATTCTTGGTGAGTTATTTATTTTATTTTTTGCTAATGAGTCTATAAGGACGCAAGGAAGCAAGGCTACAAAAGGGACAGGGATGTGCACAGGACAAGCATGTGCAGATTAGCTGACACACTAAAGCTACAGTAAATAAGATATAAACACAGGGAGCTAAACCAGTATGCAAACACTGACAACCAAATAAAAGAAGCTAGCACATGAACTCAGAAGGGCGCTAATTAAGAAACTTGTTACTCGAAATCAGCACTAGACATAAAGGACACCAAAGTAGACAAGCACAAACTGGAAATAAGAGACCAAAAGATATGCAAGAAAAGTCCTGACAAAGAACTGGGGAAAGAAAGAAATATATATATATATATATATATATATATATATATATATATATATATATATATATATATTCCAACAACTATATATACAGTGGGGCAAAAAAGTATTTAGTCAGTCACTGATTGTGCAAGTTCTCCGAATTAGAATGATGAGAGAGGTCTGTAATTTTCATCATAGGTACACTTCAACTATGAGAGACAAAATGAGAAAACAAAATCCAGGAAATCACATTGTAGGATTTTTAAAGAATTTAATTGTAAATTGTAAATGGTAGAAAATAACTATTTGGTCACTCACAAACAAGCAAGATTTCTTTTTGCCTCTCACAGACCTGTAACTTCTTCTTTAAGAAGCTCTTCTGTCCTCCACTCGTTACCTGTATTAATGGCATCTGTTCGACCTCGTTATCTGTATAATAGAAACTTGTCCACAGCCTCAAAGAGTCAGACTACAAACTCAACCATGGCCAAGACCAAAGAGCTATCGAAGGACACCAGGAAGAAAATTGTAGACCTGCAGCAGGTTGAGAAGAGTGAATCTACAATAGGTTGGTGTGAATAAATCAATTGTAATAAGTCAATCATTGTAAGACATACAAGACCATTGATAATCTCCCTCGATCTGGGGCCACACGCAAAATCTCATCTAGTGGGGTGAAAATGATCTGAGAATGGTGAGCAAAAATCCAAGAACTATATGGAGGGACCTGATGAATGACCTGCAGAGAGCTGGGACCAACATAACAAAGCTACCATCACACTACGCTGAGAGGGACTCGAATCCTGCAGTGCCAGGCGTGTCCCCCTGCTGAAGCCAGTACATGTCCAGACCCGTCTGAAGTTTGCCAGAGAGCATATGGATGATCCAGAAAAAAATTGGGAGAATATCATGTAGTCAGATGAAACTAAAATAGAACTTTTTTGGTAACAACTCTACTCACCGTGTTTGGAGGAAGAAGAATTCTGAGTTGCGCCATACCTACTGTGAAGAAAGGCCTCATGCTTTGGGGCTTTGGGGCTGTTTTTGTGCAAAGGGGACAGAACGACTGATCCGTGTTAAGGGAAGAATGAACGGGGCCATGTATCATGAGATTTTAAGCCAAAACCTCCTTCCATCAGTGAGAACATTGAAGATGGAACGTGACTGGGTCTTACAGCAATTATCCAAAAAATTATCCAAAACACACCGCTCGGGCAACGAAGGAGTGGCTCCGTAAAAAGCATTTCAAGGTCCTGGAGTGGCCTAGCCAGTCTCCAGACCTCAGCCCCATAGAAAATTTGTGGAGGGAGTTGAAAGTCCATGTTGCCCCAAAACATCACTTCCCTAGAGAAGATCTGCATGGAGGAATGGGTCAAAATACCAGCTACAGTGTGTGCAAACCTGGTGAAGACTTACAGGAAACGTTTGACCAACAAAGGTCATTGCCAACAAATGTCATTGCCAAAAAGGTTATGTTAGTAAGTATTGGGTTGAACCAAATTTATTTACCAAATACTTATTTGCCAAAATATTTTACAATTAAATTCTTTAAAAATCCTACAATGTGATTTCCTGGATTCTTTTTTCTCATTTTGTCTCTCATAGTTGAAGTGTACCAATGATATAAATTACAGGCCTCTCTCATCTTTCTAAGTAGGAGAACTTGCACAATCAGTGGCTGACTAAATACTTTTTTGCCCCACTGTATATATAAAATTGGTCAAAGGAGTAGGAGGTTTTGCAGGACGATGTGGGCCAGCGATTTAAAGTGACGCTTCACCCTGACATCAATTTCTTCTTGTAACTCAACACTCTAGCCAAAATATCATGACGTGTGTTCTGTCCTGTGTTACAGGAATTCTTTAATACTTAAACACTACAAGCTGGCTTGTATTAATTCTAACTTTTGACAGCATTTATATTTAAACTGCTGCAAGTAGACCATAACTGGTTCCTTGTTAAAGTTTCAGAAATTTCAGTAGATTTATAAATCTACTGGTGTTACAAATGTTCTTACAAGAACTGAGTCTCCCCGATAACAGAACCACCAAGAGCAGCTGCTGCAGAATCAAGGTCACCAATTGGCACACAGACACAATCACACTCCTTAGGTGAGACTTGAATGTTAATATGCAAAGCTGGAGACCACTAATTCACTCAATCATTTCCTGCTGAGAGTGTGGCAGGAGTTGGATGAAACCATTATGTTCACTCTTGAAAACAGGCAACACAGAACGTGATGAAGAAGCGTGAAACAGACTGTCCAACCAAACCCTTTCCATACAAATTCACTTAATGGCCTCCAGCACCACGAAGAGGACATAATCCATTCCGGCATACCAAATTCAAACTGTGTCTCCTCAGAGATTTATTACACTACATCTTATGTCCCAATGCTTCAGAGCATCTGTATTGACAATAGGAGCCAGTGCCTTTCAGCACTGCTGTTATGTAAGAAAAAGTTTTTATGCTAAATAATAATTATCCATAGTGGCAAAATGGCTAAGCAGATAGTGTTGTTATTGCATAACTTCAGCAATCCAGATTCAATCTATATATCTCAACTTCGATAATTGTATGTAGCTTGATATGTTGTAAATGATTCATAGCATCAGATTTCTGCAAAATCCAGATAGCGATTGCATGGATGTACAGTATAAGTTGTTTGTATGCTTTGATGAATGGAATTTCATACATACAGTAGGGGGTCAAAAGTCTGAACCCTCTAGTGAAAATACTTATATTTTGCAATTTCATAAATTTTAATGCAATGTTTTTCTTTACAAATAAAATGATGCTAAAGAATGCTTCATAGCTTTGCAACTGTTTGAAGATCAAAGAAGCTCAAGAAGTGCTGATTCTCTTGGACTTTCCTTTCCAGTCACCTGACCTAAATACCATCAAGCATTTAAGGACACTTGAAGACAGAAAAAGCCAAGCATTCAGTAACATTATAAGATGTCCTTTGGAAGATAATTAAATAATACGGGGGTGAATATCATCTTCAGTTTGTACACAATAGTACATCACCACAGCCAACATTTTGGTCCAGGCAATACTGGCTTGTAAACAAATACAAATAAATGAAGGATGTGTTTTTTCTTTTATTTTTGTCTGGTTAAAATACACAAAAAACTAGTTATTTCTCAACTGATTTTATTTATTTTTTATTTCTCGAACAGTCTGCATTCTGGTGTTTTTTTTTGTTTTTTTTTAGCAGTGAGATGATACACTCAAGGGCACTATACACTACAGTACAGGAGTACATCATATTAGCCTGTAAATGCAATAAGACGTAGTCTAATAAATAATATAATTAATGATATAATAAATTAACAATAGTAGATTGTATATGTAGTATAAATAGTAGTATAATTGTGGTATTACACTATATAAAATAGTGAATACTATACTATACAACTATTGTATTACTATTTATTCTACATGTACATATACTATTTACCGTTGCTAACATATTACAATTATTGTTTTACTATTTAATTTTTTATTATAATGAAACAGAATTTTTGAAGAACTGGGTGAAGTTGCCTGGACCAATATGGTGATGACGTTGACACATGATCAGCCAATGTGGCATCTGGTATATTATGTCTATGCACACTGTATGTTATGTTTATATGTTATATAATACTTGATACTTCACTTGACATGTCATGTGATGTGTTGAAAATATCTTAAAATTTGCTTCCTGTGGACAGTTCCTGAACCGGTTCTGAATTGACAAATTACAGTACAAGACATTCTCTGGACAATCAGACCAGTGAATCTGGCTCTCCTATTCACACAACCGTGTACTGTCAATGGCCACTTCATTAGGTCAACCTTGGTAGTACTAGGTTAGACCATTTTTCCTTCAAAACCTTTAAATTCTTCGTGGCATAGATTCAACAAGGTGCTGGAAACGTTCCTCTGAAATTTTAGTCCATATTGACATGGTAGGATCACTCAGTTGATGCAGATGTTTTCGCTCCACATCCATGATGCCTGTCTTATTCCACCACATCCCAAAGGTACTAGTGGCTTGAGTTCTAGTGACTGTGGAGGCCATTTGAGAAGAGTGAACTCATTGCCATGTTCAAGAAACCAGTTTGAGATGACTCTGTAACATGGCACATCAAAGATGAGTACACTGTGGTCATAAACAGGGATGAACATGGTCACTAACAATACTCAGGCGGGCTGTAGTGTTTAACCAATGCTTAATTGGTATTAAGGGGTCTAAAGTGTGCCTAGAAAATATTCTGCACACCATTACACCTGAACTATTGATATGCAGCTGGATGGAGCCATGCTTTCATGTGGTTTATGCAAAATTCTGACCTTACCATCCAAAATGTCAATTTTCAAAATCTAATGTTGTCCAGCTTTGGTGAGCCTATGCGAATTGTAGCCTCAGTTACCTGTTCTTAGCTGACAAGAGTGGCACCCATGTGGTCTTCTAGTGCAGTAGCCCATTTGTTTCAAGGTTTGAATTGGTGTGCATTCAGAGATGCTTGACTGCATATGTTGGTTGAAACAAGTGGTTATTGGTGAGTTACTATAGCCATTCTATCAGCTTGAACCACTTTGTCCTCTGGCATCAATAAAGCATTTCCCCCCAAAAAACTGCCACTCACTGGATATTTTCTCTTTTTCAAACCATTCTCTGTAAACCCTAAAGATTGCTGTGCGAGGAAATCCAGCTAGATCAGCTCTTTTTTGAAATACTGCCTGTCTAGCACCAACAAACATGACATGTTCAAAGTCACAAAAATCACCTTTCTTCCCCATTCTTATGCTCAGTTTGTACTTCAGCAGTTTGTCTTGACTATGTCTACATGCATAAATGCATTGAGTTGATGCAATTAGCTTGGCTGATTAGATATTTTTGTTAAGGAGCACTTGAACAAGTGCACTCAATGAAGTGACCTGTGAGAGTATACCCAAGCATCTTCTGACAATTGAATGTCCACCCATCTGATTCTATCTTTAATCTCAGCCACATTGTCACCGTCACAGTGTCACGAAGATGACAAGAAAGAGTGTATTTGTTACGGTGTGGGGGTCAGAGCCTCCCGATTGTTCTGAACCAATGCACGACCACAGAGTCAAAGTTTGTGTCAACAAGGTGTAGTTTATTTACAAAAGGTTGAGGTGGTGAGTTTGTAAGTGCAAGCGTGCTGTAGTGCAGTAAATCCGTGAAGGGTGTGGCGGTCAGCAGCAACCGGTCCCAATGCCGGGAGAAGCCAGGCTGAAATCATCTGTCCATGCAGGGGTAGGCCACTTAATTCCCAAAATCAGTGAGGGGCCCCTCTCTCAAGAGTTGGCTCCCGACAACCGTGTGCTTGTGCGGTGGTCACAAGTGAAAGGCCTCCATGAGGGCCAGGTCCAGGATTGGCGATTGGGGTACCCAGCATCACTCTTCTGGGTCATATCCCTCACAGTTTACCAGGTATTTGGAGTCCTCATCCTCTATGTCTAACATCCAGTAGGTGGCTGACTATATGGTGGTTGTCCGTCGATCATCCGAATGAGGAGTGTGGGATTGGAGTACAATGTTGGAGGAGGCAACGGACTTCATCTGGCATACATGGAATGTAGGTGTATTCTCATGTGTTGGGGAAGCTTAAGGTGAATGGAGGTAGGGCTGATGACTCCATCGATTTTATAGGGGCCGATCTAACAGGAAGTGAGCTTCCTGGACTTGGTTCTTAGGGCGTATATTAGTGGTAGAGATCCGTACCGACTGTCCCAGTAGGTAGGTGTGGCTGGGTTGTCGATGGTTGGACATGGCGGTGGTGTGGGACACATCTTCTCCAGCTGTAAGGATTGCGAGTTCTACCGCTTTCTCCAAGAACAGCGGCGGTTGGCATACAAGAGACGCCTCATAGGAATGCATTCCGATAGCGGGGAAGTCCAGGGTGTTATACACATACTTGACCCAGACTAGGTCCTCTGCCATCCCACGATGATACACCATAAAGTGGCCTCCAGGTCCTGGTTAGAGCGTTTCACCTGCCTGTTGGTCTGGGGGTGGAAGCCAGATGACAGGCTGGTGGTGGCTTCCAGTGCTTTGCAAAAATCCTGCCAAACCTGGAACGTGAACTGTGGGCCCCGATCCGATACCACATCCAAGGGAATGCCATGGTTGTGAAATACCTGCTCTACCAGGAGTGTGGCAGTCTCGAAGGAGGTGGGGAGTTTGGGAAGGGTGATGATGCAGATAGCCTTTAAAAATCTATCCACCACCATCCTAACCACCATTATGCCATGGGAGTAAGGGAGGCTCGTCATGAAATCCATGGCTATGTGGAACCATGGTCTGCCAGAGATGGCCAGGGGTTGCAGTAGTCTGGCTGGTGGCTGGGAGGCTTTTTTTTGGGCACAGACTGTTCAGGCTGAGACTAACTCCCGTGTGCCTCTGTCTAGGCTGGGCCACCAAAATTGCCTCTTAACAATGGCCAGGGTGTGTCCGGTTCCAGGGCAGCAGGTGAGCTTAGAGGCGTGGGCCCACTGGAGGACTGTGACCACTGCAACCTTGGGGATGAAGATCTGGTCCATCAGTGCCAAACTGGATGCTGGTTCTGACCTCTGGACCTCCTCGATGGTCTTGCAGACCTGCCAGGTGATGTTCGTCATGATCCGGTCTGGGGGAAGGATGGGATTGGGCACGGTGTTGCGAGACCCAGGCCGGTAAAAAGTCAAAAATAAAAGTCAAAGTGACTGAAGAACAGCGCCAACCTTGCTTGCCTGGGGTTCAGCCTCTGAATGTAGGCAAGGTTCTTGTGGTCGGTCCATACCACGAAGGGCTGGGTGGTGCCTTCCAGACAGTGTCTCTATTCTTACAGTGTCATTTTAACTGCTAGGAGCTCTGTTTCCCACTCCATAGTTTGTCTTGGCTAGGGACATTCATCGGGAGAAGAAGGCACAGTCTGCTGTCTGGTTCTGCTCTCTTGGAGAGGATGGTGCCCATGCCGGATTTCGAGGTGTCCACTTCCATGAACAACTGCTGGGTGGGGTCAGGCTGGATAAGGATAGGGGCTGAGACAGGTCCTTAAAGCTGGAAGGCCTTGGTGGCTTCTGTTGACCATGTGAAGGGCACCTTAGGGGAAGTGAGGCGGGTGAGGGGTGACACCAACCTGTAATCGCCGATGAATCGCCTGTAGAAGCCTGTAGAAGTTGGCGAACCCCAGGAAGCACCGAAGGTCCTTGCGACACATGGGAGTTGGCCACTCTACGACAGCTTGGCTGGGTCGGCTCGGATCCTGCTTTGCTCGACGATGTAACACAGGAAGGTGACAATGTGCCTGTGGAAGTCACACTGTTCCAGCTTCACAAACATGTGAGTGACAAGCTTAGCAATGGACCTGGAAAATATAAGAATATCATCCAGATAAACGAACACAAACTTGTTCACGAGTTCCTGGAGCACTTCCTGGAATCTTTCATGAGGGCCAGGAAAATGGTGGGTGCTTTGGTCAGCCCTAAAGGCATGACCAATTACTTGAAGTGCCCCATCGATGTGTTGAACGCCGTCTTCCACTTATCGCCCTCCTGAATGTGCACCAGGTGGTAGGCACTGCATAAGTCCAGCTTGGTGAACATCCTGGCTCTCTGTAACAGTTCAAAAGCATTAGTAGTAACAGGTATATATTCTTTGCTGTTATAGAGTTGAGTCCCTGGTAGTTGATGCAGGGCCTCAGAGTCCTGTCCTTCTTCTCCACGAAAAAGAACACTGCTCCTACTGGGGACGATGATGGCTGGATGATTCTAACATCAGCAGGATGGCTTTGCCATTCAACATGACACCTGCAGAGGCAGCTGTCCAGGTGAATCACTAGACATACCAATCCCTGAGATCACTAGAGATACCAATGAATCACTAGAGATACAAATCCCTGTAATTTTGGGGATCATCCATAATCGCCAGCTCATCCTTGAGAGTCTCACTGAGACCCAGGCAAAATGCTCCCTTGAACGTGGGGTCGTTCCACACTGCACCAGACGTTATCATCCCAAACTCCACAACGTAGTCAGTGGCTGACCGGGAACCCTGTTTTAGGTGAAATGGATGATAAGCAGACTTGCAAAATGGATGGAAAAAAGGAAGCATGATTAGGGCACAAGACACACACAGTAATATACACAAAAAGGGGAAGCTCAAAAACACATGGACATGCTAGGTATCGTGATAATACTGGCATTTGCACACTGGTAATCCAGCAACCAGTCACGCTGCAAAGCACCGCTTAGAAAGAGCATGTTGATTGCTTTTTTTGTGCTACAGTTGCGCTGACAAGCTGCTTTCGTGATCGGGAGGTTGGGGCCAAGCCAAACTCCTGACAAAAACAACCCCCACACCATAATTCCCCCTCCATCAAACTTTTACGGGGCGGTGAGGCATGAGCAGACGATAATGCAGGTACCAGTCCGAAAATAAAGGTTTATTAAGAAAAGTAACAAAAAAATGACAGGACATAAATAAACCAACAACCGTTAACTCAATTATCAACCATAAAATTAAACCTGGCATGTGAGTCGAAAAATACAATAATAACACAGACACAGAATAAACACAGTATAAACCGGGCTGGGTAGCCGAAAACAAAAATAAACTGCTAGCTGCGGCTAGGCTAATGGTCCTGCCTCGAGTTCACGGCAAGGCTAAACACAGCAAACGCGGCCGTAAAGGAGGAAGTTCTGGGGCGACGGGCATCGCAAACAAAAGGTAATCCACAGGGTGGCCAATACAATAAAGAAAAAAAAAATAGTTCTGTCACCCCCGCAACCCCGTGACAAGTTCCAACAGGCTTTCTTACTCGACTTGGCATAACGTGGAGTGGCGTGGCGTGGCATAGCTAGGAGCACATAGCATGGGCATAGGGACATAGCATGGCATGAGGAACAAAGCAGAGCACCCGCAACACTCGCAATCAACGAGGTGTTTGTTACTGCGATGCGACTGGGGCAAACAAGGAGCTTATATACAAAATCCCCAGCCACGCATGGCAGCAATTTAAAAAAAACACAACCAATGAAACGTCTGATGCCAAACACAAGTCAGCCTTCGTGAGAGCACATCGCCACTGCTTTAAAGTCCAGTAGCGGTGTGCTTTACACCACTCCATCCAGCACTTTTCATTGCCCTTGGTGATGTAAACCTTGGATGCAGATGCTCGACTATGGAAACCCAAGCTCTCTGCACACTGTTCTTAAGATAATCTGATGGCCGCATGACATTTGGAGGTCTGTAGCGATTGACTCTGTAGAAAGTTGGTGACCTCTGCACTATGAGGCTGAGTATCTGCTAACCTTGCTCTGTCATTTAACGTGGCCTACCACTTTGTAACTGAGTTGCTGTCATTCCCAATCACTTTCACTTTGTCATAATACGACTATAGTTGACTGTGGAATATTTAGTAGCGAGGAAATTTCATGACTAGACTTGTTGCACAGGTGGCATCTTTTCACGGTACCATGCTGGAATTCACTGAGCTCCTGAGAGTGACCAATTCTTTCACAAATGTTTATAGAAATATTCCTAGAAATGTGTATAGCAGTCTGCATGCCTTGGTGCTTGATTATTCATATATATATATATATATATATATATATATATATATATATATATATATATATATATATATATACATATATGTGTGTGTGTGTGTGTGTGAAGACCAAAGAGCTGTCGAAGGACACCAGGAAGAAAATTGTAGACCTGCACCAGGTTGGGAAGAGTGAATCTACAATAGGCAAGCAGGTTGGTGTGAATAAATCAACTGTGGGAGCAATGGAAGACATACAAGACCATTGAAATCTCCCTCGATCTGGGGCTCTACGTAAGATCTCATCCTGTGGGGTCAAAATTATCATGAGAACGGTGAGCAAAAATCCTAGAACTTTACGGAGAGACCTGATGAATGACCTGCAGAGAGCTGGGACAAAAGTAACAAAGACTACCATCAGTAACACACTACGCCGAGAGGGACTCAGATCCTGCAGTGCCAGGCGTGTCCTTCTGTTTAAGCCAGTACATGTCCAGGCCCGTCTGAAGTTTGCCAGAGAGCATATGGATGATCCAGAAGAGGATTGGGAGAATATCATGTGGTCAGATGAAACCAAAATAGAACTTTTTGGTAAAAACTCAACTCACTGTGTTTGGAGGAAGAAGAATGCTGAGTTGCACCATGCCTACTGCGAAGCATGGGGGTGGAAATATCATGCTTTGGAGCTGTTTTTCTGCAGAGGGGACAGGACGACTGATCCGTGTTAAGGCAAGAATGAACGGGGCCATGTATTGTGAGATTTTAAGCCAAAACCTTCCATCAGTGAGAGCATTGAAGATGGAACGTGGCCATCTTCAACGTTGTAGCACATCTAAGACTACACTTTAATTGGATTAATTTTAATTAAACTTTATCAATTAAAATTATATAAATTTATTAATTAATTAAGACAAAGGGGCACCACCAGATCGGTTTGATTATGAATATAAATAATTTACTGACAGATCTGGAGAATCAGTTAAAGGGAACAACAAACTTGATCAGTCTAAGTCTGAATAGTGAATTCAAAGTATATTTCTCGACCTTGTTGAATGAAACTCTCTCAAACCACGAGGCAAGTTCAAAAGCATATAACAAGTTTATTAACTACACATAAGGCAATGCCAACAGACTATCTGATGTAATAACATAGGTATCACAGATTTGCAATCATAAATTGACGGTAACCATGTATATCTCACAATATAGAAAACAGGGAATAGTGGCAAGCGTACGTATCACAGTAATTAAGATCAGAAACCAAAATGACTCTAGGTGCAACTCAGCAGTCGAAATATATCTATCATTAGGAAGCGTTATAGACTAGTTGTAGTGCAGTCACTTACTAGTGAAACAAATTATGCAGGTTCAGAACCGTGTGGTGGAAACTACTTAGATGTAGGTAAGTCTATGTCGAAGCGTGGTATTAGCTTAAACGCAAGATTCAACCATCCGGGACCCAGATAAACCACACCAAAGCGGTACTACCTGCCTCTTTGCGGGCTCACTCGAAGAAGATGGAACGGAGCCGGGCTTCAGCCTGTCGTCCGAGATCGCACGGAGGAACGGCAGCAGTCTCTCTTCCGGTTGGACCGCGGCGGTTCGGTGGAACTTGTGATGATCGGCTACCAGCCTTCGACTCGTGGAGCCACGGATGTGTTGAGGGCCTCGCTTCGGCTTGGCTTCTTCCCTGCGTTGGTGGTCCGGGGTCTACCAGATCTAGTCTTGCGAACTTATAACTCGGATTTCCACCCTGGCCAGCGGTGAAGGTAGAGTTACAGCGTTCGAGTACCACAGGCTTCAACAGACTTAGCCGAGACTGTAGTCTAGCATGGAGGAGATCTTAGCTGGTTGGCTTTTAACTATTTTCTAATTCGGCGATACCGAATTTCTAAGAATGCTGGATACAAAGAACTTAGCGTAAGATAAACAAGAAACAAAAACTTAAACTCTAAGCACAAAATCTAAAGATGCTGGCAAAAGAAAGCTTGAGCATTTCAGGAACAAAAGAAAAAAAGCAAGAGAGCGTTGTTGGCTTGGCTCAACGTTTTGTACCTTCCGGCTGCAGGCGGGGCAACCGGGGTTCGTCCTAGACTTAGCCAGTGAGAGGTTGATTCATCATTAAATCCCTCCTTTCGTGGATGTGTCTGCTAATTTTACCATAGGTCAGTAGGTGTCGCTACAGACCACAACTTGGAGTAATAATTTCCTACATACCGAGGACGTCTAACAGCGTCACCAAGAAAGAATGAAAATCCTCACAGTTACATGTTTGGTTGAGGTATCTCGAATCTATAAACTAGGACATCATTAAGTAATTCTAAACTACAATACATGCATTCACTATACTAAACAATAACACGATTAATATAAGAGGTAGGAAACGGTACATTGTAAATAACTTCACGTTGGTTCTTTTATAAGTATGAACACGTATTAAAAACCCAAGCGATCAATACACATAGGCAAAGGCTGTTATTTCTAATAATCAACCGGGATCACTTTATGTATCGAAAAACAAGAGAAAGATCATTATACTAAGACACTGACCGAGTAGACAAGAAGATACATGTGTATGTATAATATATAATCATGTGTGGATATGGCACAATATCCTTGATCCATTCTTTGCATGAATCAAACAAATGCATACGGGCTCATTTGGAGTCGTTATGATGCCAATGTCATTTGTTATGAAATAAAAAGGTTTCGATGAAGGTAATCTGTTTCCATCAGAAGTTTAATACAATTATTGGAGTTGTGCTTCTTAAGAGGACGGCAATCGTTTCTTGGTATGTAAATCCAGGGCTGTCTTTCTGGCGCCTTTCCTGGGGTGATAAGGCCTACAAGAGGCTGTAATGAAAGGTTATAGGAAGGGAACCATTATCTTCTACAACAATCAGTTTTAAGAAGGGGAGACCTGTGGTCTTGAAAGATGAAAGGTGAGTCCCCCTTTTAAAGTTACACATGAACTCCAGTTTATTATCGCCGAGATGTCTGAGATTACAGGTGTGTCTAAACAGACCTCTTAAAACATGTGTAGAAGGAATCAACCGTTGTTGATTGAGTCCGCAAGATCCGGTCCAGAAGGTCTTTTGAATTCCGAAGTGTTGTAAAGTTTATGGCTTGTGGAAGCGGGTAAGAGAGAGAGGGGGGGGGGGGTACGGCTATCACGCTACAACGTCGTCTTCCAGCATGACAATAATCCCAAACACACCGCTCGGGCAACGATGGAGTGGCTCTGTAAAAAGCATTTCAAGGTCCTGGAGTGGCCTAGCCAGTCTCCAGACCTCAACCCCATAGAAAATTTGTGAAGGGAGTTGAAAGTCCGTGTTGCCCCCAAGGAAAGAAAAAAAACATCACTGCTCTAGAGAAAGATCTGCATGGAGGAATGGGCCAAAAATACCAGCTACAGTTTGTGCAAACCTGGTGAAGACTTACAGTAAATGTTTGACCTCTGTCATTGCCAACAAAGGTTATGTTACAAAGTATTGAGTTGAACCAAATTTATTGACTAATACTTATTTTCCATCATAATTTATAATTAAATTCTTTAAAAATCCTACAATGTGATTTCCTGAATTTTTTAAGTGTACCTATGATGAAAATTACAGACCTCTTTCATCTTTCTAAGTAGGAGAACTTGCACAATCAGTGGCTGATTAAATGCTTTTTTGCCTCACTGTAAGAAAAATACCAAATGTATACCATGACTATGTGCTATGGTAGCCACACATATTTGGAATTGTACTTGTTTCCATCATAATACAGGAAAAAATTAAAGAAGAACTAACACATAAATAATAATTCCCATCCCCTGTCATCCTCTCTTTTACATCAGATGCAATTTGCTATGCCTAATTACCCCCTCCTGCATGAATAAGGGGATTTGCATAGCTGTAGGGCACCTTCCTATCACAAGGGGGGATTCAGCCTCGCTCCTCCAAGTTGGCAGTGCCAAAATCGTTTATCAGGCCATTGTGATGAGGTCTCCAGGGGCCAGAGATACAAGACATTCTTTTAGCACCTGAATGTTATACATGATGTTTAACTTGTTGTTTGGTTATACCCCAGTGTTGAGTTATAATAAGCCACTGGACAAAATCAGTGTAAATATGTGTATTTATGCCATCATTGTTTATTTATTTATTTGCTGGGTTTTTTTTGTTGTTGTTTGTTTTTTTTGCTGTTGTTGTTTTTATTTATTTATTTATTTATTTATTTATTATTATTATTATTAGTTTTTTTCAATATAGCCTACTGGAAGATTGATAGCTCAGACATTTTAATAATCATTTCTCCAAATTTGAGGAGGTTCTTACGTATACAACATAACAATAATTCATAAAAATAGTACTATGCTATTATATTATATTATATTATATTATATTATATTATGTAATATTATATCTGAGTAAGAATACTGATTCTTATAGAGGAAGGTTTGTTTGTTTAGGTTTTTTTTAATGATACTATGAGCATCAGTGGCCATTTCAGCAACACACACAAGGTTAGTCAAAGACTAGTCATATATACACACACATGTCTATGCCAATTTAGTGTAATCAATTAACCTAACACACATGTCTTTGGATGGAAACCGGAGTACCCAGAGGAAACCTATGCAGACACAGGAAGGGCATGTAGACTCATCACAGATAGGACCAAGGCCACTCCACCCTGGGGTTGAACCCAGGACCTTCGAGTTGTGAAGCAGCAGTGATACCCACCCAGCCACCACGTTGCCCCATAGAGAAAGGTCAATTTAATTAGAAATACATAGGATTGAACTGAACAGTGTGGCATAATGTTATGTGCTACTTATTGGTACAAACTGCAATGAAATACAGTTTATGTGGGTGTTTTTTTCATTCAGAATAGTTGTTAAACCAGATGAGAAGAAATCAAACATCTGGTTTCACAAAACACTTAACAGTTTCTCTGATTGATTGCAGCAGTGATATGTTTATCACACTAACCATTCTACTGACAAACTGAATCCAAGTGAGCATCAGCTCTAAATCAGCTCTAAAATCATTTTTGTTGCCAGGCTAAAGAGATTGTGATTTACAGACTTAAGTTACTCAAATGATGATCCATTAAGATATGGTTGGAGCTCCTAAATCCCATATTAAATTTATCTTCCATAAGGTAAATTAGATCTTGATCACAATGGGCTTGCAATTTGTTTCAAAAGAAATGTCTGTTACAAACAATACACATCATTATGTCTTCAAAAAATGTGGAGAAATATTACAATTCAGTGAGTCTGAAGGATGCTTGGGTGTTGCAAAATGCTCATACAAAGCTCAATTAATACCAGGAGGAAAGAATAGAAAAAAAAATATTTTGTGTCAAATTTTCCAGACAAGCCTACTTAATTCCCAAGCAAATATTTAATTTAGTCTGCATGCATATCTCACCCTGCCTTTCCCCTGAGATATTATTTATAATTAGAAATTGTTGCTTTGAAAACACCTTGAAAATACCCTCCTTCCAAATTAAAACATGAAGATAATGACACCTTAACCCTTCGTGTCTTTCTTAACAGAGATTCATTACAGTATGCAAATTAAAGTATACAGAGATGCTCTGGATGTCTGTGTCTTCTGAAGTCTTTGCTTTCTGCTGGCTAACAATGATGAAAGTAGAGCCATCATAATGTCCATCCAATTTAGATCCACCCAGACTAAGACTCCCACACTGTCATGTCTAACTTTCTGGTCTTGTGTTTGCTGTAAAGTAGATGTTTCAGATTCTGTGTATACATTTACACTCCTCTTTAATCCTAGTAATATTTTGGTTCTTCAGTGTCAATGTACCAAGACATATCATATAAAACAAGGTGTATGGCATGTCTTCCAAATGTCAGGATTCTTCATTTTAATGCGTAAATGTCACCTTCAGCTTTTGAGTGAAACAGAAAAAATAAAATAAAAATAGAGCTGTGATCCACTCTGATATAATGTAGAAAGGTCTATCATATCATGGTTCGATGTCACTTGAGAGTATAACTTTCTTACAGGTAACCTTTGAATCGTCTTCTCCAGCTAATGACTGTCATTAAGGTTTAATGAAAGGTCAACATTAAATGTATGATTACTTAATTTGGTTGACCTTTAACCAAGCCAACACTGTAAATGTAATACTGCATCTAGGATTAAGACTGTATGGAAAGTGAGGGTGTGAGTGAGAAATATGACTGTGATAAACAGAAAAATAAAGTTTATGGCAAGAAAGTATGCAGACACAACATTTAAACAGTGATGTCTGTTTAAATTCCACTTTCTCTTATCAGGCTCATAATGTGAAGTATATAGGCAAGGATCCTCCACAGACAATGACAGTAGATGAGTTATATGGCAGTAGGAAGGGTTGTACTGAACACATCAATGAGTTTCTATGACATATTCATAGATTTGCTAATATCCATGTTGTGGGATGTAGTATTTGGATGTTCACATACTTAAGATAAATCAGAATGCTTTATACCATGGCCACATTATAGAATAAATTTAGGAAAAAATTGATTCATTAGACTCTGCGTGCGTGCGTGCTTGCGTGCGTGCGTGTGTGTGTGTGTGTGTGGACTGCATAGTCCTCTAATACCTCATCATTGCTCACAGGACACTGCCTTACAGGAAGCTGGACGTTTTGGTTGGTAGACTATTTTTAGTGACACTGAAATGTTTAAATACTCCAGCAGCACTGTTGTGTATGATCCATTCATACCAGCGCAACACACTCTAACATAACACCACCACTCCAGGGTCACTGCAGTGCTGATAATGGTCCACCACCCAAATGGTACCTGATCTATGGTGGTCCTGTGGGAGTCCTGATAATTAAAGAACAGATGAAAGGGAACTTCCAAAGTTAGAAACAGATGAACTACAGTATGTTACTGTAGAACTATAAAATGCTTTCTATGTGGTAAGTGAAACTGATAAAATTTTAAAATGATTATAGAAACAAGGAGGTGTGCATAATAAAGTGATTTGTATATATGTTTATAGATATATAGACAGATAGATAGATGTATAGATCTTTTCAGCAATTAGCCATTAGCTAATTGCCAAAGTCGCATCATTTCGGCTTCATATTTGCTGTAGTGTATTTTTTATAACTTTTTCAGCCTTTTCCTATCTTCTTGGACATTTTTGTGACTTTTGTATTAACTTTTCATTGACTCTTTAATCAAGAAGTGCATTGGACTATCGGCTGTAGCTTACCATCAGCTGGATATCTTCAATCATCACCCCACAACACCACCCAAAAGCTAAGTACTTTTAATTCATTGATTAATTAATTGTACTTACATGGCTTCTGCTGCACTTGTTCCCTGTGCTTAGTGTGGCATGTTCAGGTATTCTTCCTCCGTCATTAGTTTAAATTTCATTTGTGATAGGTGTAGGCTTATAGCTAGTCTGACGAAGAAGATTGTAGTTTTAAAGGTGCACATCCAGACATTAGAGAAGGCTAGCTCAGCTTCTAGCTTAGCAGATCTGGATGCCACAGGTGTAGTTAGTGCCCCTGTTCCAGCAGCACCCTCGTAGCAGGGCAATTGAGTGTCGGTTTGGCGATGTAGTCTTAAGGCTTGTAGCAAATTAAGACTACACTTTAATTAGATTAATTTTAATTAATTAAACTTTATTAATTACAATTATATAAATAAATAATTAATTAATTAATAGAAAGGGGGCACCACCAAATCTTTTTATTGTCTGGTAGATCTGGAAACCAGTTAGAAGGGAACAACAAACTTGATCAGTCTAGGTCTGAATAGTGAATTCAAAGTTGTATTTTTCGACCTTTGAATGAATGAAACTCTCAAACCAAACGGCAAATTCAAAAGGTTTATAAACAAGTTTATTAACTACAAACAAGGCAATATCAACAGACTATCTGATGTAATAACGAGTGTATCACAGAGTTAAAATCATAAAATGACGATGAACATGCATATATCACAGTATTAAAAATCAGAAACCAAGATGACTCTATATAACTTATCGATTGCGAAATAATTACCAACGTTGCAATGCTACTGACAACCCTAATTACGTTGAACGTAAATAGTATGGTAGAAGCTACTTAGGCGTGGATAAGTCTATGTTGAAGCATGGTTTTAAAAACGCAAAGTACGAGAAATCAAGGGCCCAGATAGCCATAAAAAAGGTACTCGCCTGGAAGGTCACTCGATTGGTTCGGGGCATTCAACCCTGGTCCAGCCGCTGGAAAGGCACGATCTTTTGAGGAGCGTTGGTGTCCGTCTTTCAATGCCCACCGTCGATCCGAGAAGGCCTCAGCGTTTTAGCCCGGGGGTTTCTTGCAGATGGCCTCCGCGTAACCACGTGACTTGTGATGGCGTGCTTCCCAATTTCAGGCTGCAGGCTTCCCGATTACTCGACGTTTTGCGTGCGTACAACTCAGGATTTATCTTGGCCACAGATAAAGGTGGAATTGGCTCGTTTCTAACACCACGAGCTTCAACAAAAACTTGGAAAACTTGTATGGTACGAAAATGGCAGAGCGTGAAGTAGATCTTGGCTGGCTGGTCTTTCAACTATCTTCTAATTTGGCAATACAGAACTACTTAAGACTGCTGTACACAAGAAACTTAAAATAAGCGCGAAAACTTGAGCAAAACGAATAACAAAGGCGCTGCGAAAAGAAAAACTGCAACTTTAAAAGACAAAGAAAAGACTTAAAGAACACAGAGAACAAAAACACACATAGGAGACTTGAAGCTAGCTCAACACGAGGTCTGCCTGCGTTGGTTTTGAATGTTCCGGCTTGAGGGCGGCCGGAGGCGGGTGCACAAGGGGGTTGCCATGATTCGGCCAATGAGAAGCTGACTCATCAGTAAAGCCCTCCTATCGTGGTTGTGTCTTATTTCACCATATGGGCCACAGACGTTCTAACTTGGATTAATAATATCTAAAAGAGATTAAAAGTATCACATAATAAACAAAAATCCTCAAAGTTACAAGTTTAGATGCAGACTTTGTTGTAAGGTTCAAATGATCAAAGGCACCTTGAATCGATAACCTAGAACATCGTTAAAGCATTCTAACTACAGAACATACATTTACTATACTTTTAACTAAACAATAATACGATTAATACAAGTAGGAGGAAACGGTAGATTTTAAATAACAACTTCATTTCGGTTCTTTATAAATATGAACAGTATTAAAACCCGATCGATCAAAACACAGGGATGACTATGCTATCATTTTTATATATCATAATGATCAGCACAACACAACGGGACCGTATTACGTATAGAACGGTCACTATACTAAAACATTAACCAAGTGGATATGAGATACATAACAAATCAGTACATTCACATACGTGTGTTTATAATGGGGGTGCGATGCGTATGGGCATGTTTGGACTCATCATGAAGCAAATATCATTTATTATGTAATTAAAAAGTTTCAATGAAGATAATCTGTTCCCAGAAAAAGTTGAATACAATTATTAAAGTTTGTCTCAGAACAAAACTTGATAGTTTCTTGGTGTCATAAATCCAGGGCTGTCTTTCTGGTGCCAGGCTGAGAGGTCGTAAACGCAACCTAGATGGAAGCATGTTTGCTTTCCTTTGGAGAAATTGGGGGAGATCTCTCTTGGAAAGGGTGAGTCTAGGGTGGACTTGTCAGGATTCCTTTTAAAACCACACATTGATTTATTTTATGATGGCGAGATGCACAGGTTATCTGGGCTTGGCCATGTCTTAAGCTTCTTCTGTTGTTTTGAGGAAAAAGGTTGTTTATCTGGCGCCTCTCTTGGGTGAAGGTTTTCAAGGGGTGCTGTCATGAAAGAGTTCAACTGTGGGGGGGGAGAGCCGTTATCTTCTGCAACAGTTAGAGGGAAAGGGGAAGCCTGTGGTCTTGAAAGATGAAACCCTCTCTTAAAGTTACACATATACTCAAGTTTATTATTGGAGATGTCTAAGGTTATGGGTTTGAGATAGAATTAACCGTTGGAGTCATCCCTTAGTGGGTAAAAGATCCAGTCCAGATGGTGGGTCTTCACATGGTGGGGTAAGATCCTGCATTCCAAGATGTCGTAAAGTTTTATGACTTGGGGGAAGAAGGTAAAGAGAGGGAGATATAGCGATCACGCTACAGGCTAGCCCACCTGAGCACCACTCTTTACCTGTTCACGTGTCCAACAGGTTTACCCTCCTCAGTGATGCACTCTCTGAACAGCCTGCTGAAACAATTCTTGTCATAGGTGACTCTATTTTATGACACGTGAAACGAGTTACCCCTTTAGGAACACCAGCAGCTAGGGTTACATGTATCCCAGGAGTCAGAGTGCCGGACATTGTAGCAAGCCTTAGTGAGCTCAGTAGTCATAGATTCTTTAGGATAGTTATTCATGTAGTGTTTCAGTGTTTCTCAATCATGGTCCTAGCGCTCCACCACTCTGCACAGTATAACGCTTCTCCTGTTTAAACACACCCACTTTAACTTGATAATGGGCTTGTTACTGAGCTGAGTAGTTGGATCAGGTGTGTTGGAAGCAGGAATACACTAAAATATGCAGAGCGGTGGGGCACCAGGACCAGGACTGAGAAACACTGATGTAGGGGCAAATTTTATACGTCTTCACCAGTCAGAGGTGAATAAGACTAATTTTGTAAAGTAGTTTTGTGTCCGATACAGTAGTGTGCTCTGGCTTTATCCCAATGTGGCGAGGTGACCAAGCCTACAGCAGGTTATGGTTGCTGAACTGCTAGCTGTCCAAGTAGTGCTCTGAAAACAATGTGGGTTTTATAGATAATTGCAATAGATTCTGGCTGCAAACATGCACTCTCAGTCACATGCACTCTCAGTTGTGGTGACATCACGTGCACCCTCAGCCACAAATGCAGTCAGCGCGGCAGGTTGAACGTCATGGGTTCTTTTTTGCTTATGAAATGGTTTTATTTGATCAATAAAATACTGAAAAATGAAGACAGCCACTGATTGTGCAACTTCTCTTACATAGAAAGATGAGAGAGGTCTATAATTTTCATCATAGGTACACTTGAACTATTAGGGACAAAATGAGAAAAAAAATCCAGGAAATCACATTGTAGGGTTTTTAAAGAATTTAATTGTAAATCATGTAGTAGTTGGTCACCCAAAACAAGCAGGATTTCTGGCTCTCACAGACCTGTAACTTACTATTTAAGAAGCTCTTCTGTTCTCTACTCATTACCTGTATTAATAGCACCTGTTTGACCTCATTATCGGTATAAAAGACACCTGGCCACAGCCTCAAACAATAACTCTCCAAACTCAACCATGGCCAAGAACAAAGAGCTGTCGAAAGACAACTGGAAGAAAATTGTAGACTTGCAGTAGGCTGGGAAGAGTGAATCTACAACAGGCAAGCAGTTTATGTGAATAAATAAATTTTGAGAGCAATGGAAGACATACAAGACTACTGATAATATCCCTCAATCTGGGACCACAAGATCTCATCCGGTGGGGTCAAAATGATCATGAGAACGATGAGCAAAAATCACAGAACTACACGGAGGGACCTGATGAATGACCTGCAGAGTACTGGGACCAAAGTAACAAAGGCTGCCATCTGTTACACACTTTGCCGAGAGGGACTCAGATCCTGCAGTGCCAGGCGTGTCCCACTGTTTAAGCCAGTACATGTCCAGGCCCATCTGAAGTTTGCCAGAGAGCATACAGATAATTCAGAAGAGGATTGGGAGAATATCATGTGGTCAGATGAAGCCAAAATAGAACTTTTTGGTAAAAGCTCAACTGGAGGAAAAATAATGCTGAGCTGCATCCCAAGAACACCATACCTACTGTGAAGCATGGGGGTGGAAACATCATGCTTTGCGGCTGTTTTTCTGCAAAGGGGACAGGACGACTGATCCGTGTTAAGGGAAGAATGAACGGAGCCATGTATCATGAGATTTTAAGCCAAAACCTCCTTCCATCAGTGAGAACATTGAAGATGGAATGTGGCTGGGTCTTCCAGAATGACAATGATCCCAAACACATGGCTTGGACAATAAAGGAGTGGCTCCGTAAAAAGCATTTCAAGGTCCTAGAGTGGCCTAGCCAGTCTCCAGACCTGTGCCCCATAGAAAATTGTGAAGCCCGTGTTGCCCAGCAACAGCCCCAAAACATCACTGCTCTAGTGGAGATCTGCATGGAGGAATGGGCCAAAATACCAGCTACAGTGTGTGCAAACCTGGTGAAGTCTTACAGGAAACGTTTGACCTCCGTCATTGCCAACAAAGGGTATGAGTTTGCTAACAAAGTATTGAGTTGAACTTTTGTTATTGACCAAATACCTATTTTCCACCATAATTTATAATTAAATTCTTTAAAATCCTACAATGTGATTTCCTGGATTTTTCTTTTTCTCATTTTGTCTCTCATAGTTGAAGCATACCTATGATGAAAATTACAGACCTGTCTCATCTTTCTAAGTAGGAGAACTTGCACAATCAGTGGCTGACTAAATACTTTTTTTGCCCCCCGTAAGTGAGTATAATATGAAACTTTAGCCACTGAGGTGAATGTCAGGCTGGGATCACTGGGATACTGGTGCCGAGCCTGAGGTTGTGTCTGAAATCACACCCATAGACTGATACAATATACGTAGTATATTAAAAAATTTAATAATACAATAAGATAATATATTACTCGCGATCGCGATCTACTTCATATTCTTCTTCTATTGGGTTTATGGTGATTGGCATACTGTATTGGTGCATTATTCCCACCTATTAGACTGGATTACATGCATAGTGTTACGCCGTGGAGAGTGAGGAGGCAAACGCAGGCCGTTGAGAGGTAAGGCAGGCTTTCTTCACAACTTTTACTCGTAGCACAGAAGGCAGGAGTAGA
Organism: Ancistrus triradiatus; assembly: GCA_025084515.1. Taxonomy (NCBI): domain Eukaryota; kingdom Metazoa; phylum Chordata; class Actinopteri; order Siluriformes; family Loricariidae; genus Ancistrus; species Ancistrus triradiatus. The sequence goes on from JAJAGP010000503.1 coordinate 380,349, forward strand.
GAGCTAGGTGACTAGGATTGAGAACCTTGTCGTGTAGCGAGTGACTGTGGGTGAGTGGTGTTGATATATGGTGAGGGAGGAAGTCCGGGATGTGAAACAGGTGCAGGTGATCAGTAGGATGGCCAGTGGACCGGGCACCCAGGGCTTCAGGAGCGATACATGGAAGACGGGAGAGACACGGACAAATGAGGGCAGTTGCAATCTGTACGTAACGTCATTTAGCTTATGGGTGATGTTGTATGGACCCAGAAAGCGGGGAGAAAAAGGGGTACTTCCCTGTGAGGTGCGGAGTCCCTGAGAGGAGAGCCAGACGTGGTCCCCGGGCTGGAAGTCAGGAGCGGAGCGGCGGCGGCGGTCAGCGTGCCTCTTGTACCGGCGAATGGCCTTCTCGATGCGGAGATGCACCTGGCACCAAATGTCCTCGATGCGGCGAAACCACTGGTCGACGGCCGGGGCGTCCGATGGCGTGGAATCCCAGGGCACGAAGGGAGGCTGGTATCCCAGGACGCATTGGAAGGGCGTGAGGCCAGCGGATGAGTGCCGGAGCGAGTTTTGCCCGATCTCGGCCCACGGTAGATACTGTGGCCAGTCAAGCGGGTTATGGAGGCAATAACAACGCAGGAACTTCTTCAGCTCCTGGTTGGAGCGCTCGCACTGGCTGTTGGTCTGGGGATGGTACCCAGAGGAGAGGCTGACAGTGGAACCCAGCTTCTCCCAGAATGCGCGCCACACTGCAGAGGTGAACTGGGGCTCCCGGTCGGTGAGGACATCTTCGGAGATGCCGAAGAAGCGGAAGAAGTGTGTGACGAGGTGTTCTGCTGTCTGGAGCGCGGAAGGGATCTTGGGAAGAGGGATGAAGCGGACGGCACGGGAGAATCGGTCTATCACAGAGAGGATGGCGGTGAATCCGTGGGAAGAAAGGAGGTCTGTGATGAAGTCCAAGGCGATGTGAGACCAGGGTCTTTGTGGCACGGGCAAGGGACGGAGCAGGCCTGATGGAAGAGTGCGCGGGGTCTTCGCTTGGGTGCAGGTGCTACAGGAGGAGACGAAGCGATGAACGTTCCTGCGCATGTTCTCCCACCAGAAGCGCGCAGAGAGCAGTTGGTAGGTGCGCATTTCTCCGGGATGACCAGAGCAGAGAGAGAGGTGAGACCAGGAGAGGAGGCGATCGCGGAGGTCCTGGGGCACGAACTTTTTGTCCGGTGGGCAAGACGGTGGGTGAGCCTCTCCTCCAATTCCTGCTCGAACTCCCACTGTATAGCTCCGATGGAGCATGAGGACGGGAGGATAGGCACAGGTGGGTCGTCGGGGACCGGTTCGGGATCATGACTCTGGGAGAGGGCGTCGGCCTTGGTGTTTTTCGTCCCTGGGTGGTAGGTGATGAGGAACTGGAATCTGGAGAAGAAAAGGGACCATCGAGCCTGGCGGGGGTTGAGGCGCTTGGCTGACCTGAGGTACTCCAGGTTCTTGTGGTCGGTTAGGACTGTGAACCGATGTTTGGACCCTTCCAACCAATGCCTCCACTCCTCCAGGGACAACTTGATCGCCAACAACTCTCGATCGCCCACGTCGTAATTGCGTTCGGCGGGTGTCAGTTTGTGTGAGTAGTAGGCGATGGGACGCAGTTTAGGCGGATAGCCGAGGCGTTGTGAGAGGACGGCACCCACGCCGGTCGAGGAGGCGTCCACCTCCAGGATGAAGGGGAGGTCTGGATTGGGATGACCCAGGACGGGAGCTCGAGTGAAGGCGACCTTGAGCGCTTCGAAAGCCCGCTCGGCTTCGGAGGACCAGCGGAGGGAACGCGACTTACCCTGCAGAAGCACGGGTGAAGTCCCTGATGAAACGCCGATAGAAATTAGCAAACCCCAGAAATCGCTGCAGTTGTTTGATGGACCCGGGCTTAGGCCAGTTCAGGACGGCGGACAATTTGGTGGCGTCCATGGCGACTCCCGAGGGAGAGATCACATATCCCAAATAGCGGACCGACTGTGTGTGGAATTCACATTTTTCCGCTTTGACGCGGAGATGATGAGAGTGGAGGCGTTCGAGTACCTGGTGTACCTGGTTGACGTGGGTGTTGAAGTCCGGGGAGTACACGAGGATGTCGTCGAGGTAGACCATGACGAATCTGCCGAGCATGTCCCGGAGCACGTCGTTGATGAAGGCCTGAAACACAGACCGCACGGCCAGGCCGTAGGGCATCACCAGGTATTCGTAGTGCCCGCTGCTGGTGCTGAATTCCATCTTCCACTCATCGCCCTCCTTCACACGGATTAAGTTATAGGCGTTCCGAAGGTCGAGTTTGGTGTACCAGTGTGCCGCGCGGAGGTGCTCCAGGGCCGAGGGCACCAGTGGAAGTGGGTAGGCATAGCCGCGTGTGATCCGATTCAGGTCCCGATAGTCCATGCACGGTCTGAGGCCGCCGTCGCGTTTGGGTACGAAGAAGAAGCCTGCTTAGGTAAGGGGGCATCTGGCAGGAGATCGATAGCGCAGTCACAGGGACGGTGCGGAGGAAGAGACGGAGGCGAGGCCGTGCCGAAGACTGGAGCCAAATCCGCGTACTGACCAGGCACGTTGGGAGGAAGAGGATCAGGCTGGGTGAGCGGGAGCGAGTGCACTTGCAAGGCGGGTCGGAGGATGCAGCATTCTTGGCAGCAAGGTGACCAGCGGATGAGCTCGTGGGCTGACCAGGAGATGTGTGGATCGTGGTCGCGGAGCCAGGGGAGTCCCAGGATGATAGGGTACGTAAGGGATCCGAGTGGGTAGAGAGAGATGGTTTCCTGGTGAATGGCCCCGGTAAGCAGGCAGAGAGGGGCTGTGACACGGGTGAGGAAGCCCGAGCCGAGAGGGCGGCCGTCGGCCGAGGAGATGCGGCGCTTGAGAGGTAGAGGGGTGCAGGGTATCTTCCATTGGGAGACGACGTGCTGGGCGATTAAGTTCCCCTGCGCGCCGGAGTCGATCAAGGCTGTAAGAGGTACATCTTCGTGAGCGAGACGCAAAACCACAGGTAAGGTAAAAGAAGACTCAAGCGAGGTTCGACTCACCCGGGGCATGCGTGCTGGGACTCCGGCACGCGTGCTGGCTGATCCAGATGGAGGAGCGAGGTTGCAGGCAGGACGCAGGTGGCGGTCCGAGCCGCAGTAGCAGCACAGGCCTTGCTCGAAGCGACGCCGGCGTTCCTCCGTGGGTAGGTGGGTGCGAGCGAGTTCTATGGGCTTGGGTGGAGGCGAGGACTCGCGAGGCGGAGAAGGAGTGAGCCGAGGAGCGGAGGTGGAGCGTGGAGCAAGGAGCTGGTCCAGCCGGATAGCGAGGGTGATGAGCTCCTCCAGCGACAGATTCAGATCCCTCCCGGCCAGTTCTCTGCGGAGGTTGGAACGCAGACCCTGATGGAAAGCGGAGAGGAGGGCGGGTGTGTTCCACCCACTCTGGGCTGCCAGGGTGCGGAAGCGCAAAGCGTAGTCGGCAGCAGAGCGGCGGCCCTGCCGTAGAGTGAGAAGTACCTCCCCTGTGGATCGCCCCTCCCGGGGATGCTGGAAGACGGCGCGAAAGGCCGTCAAAAAGCGGCCGTGGACCTTGGCCTCTTCAGCCTGCTGCGCCCAGACGGCCGTGGCCCAATCGAGGGCTCGCCCGCTGAGGAGGGACACGATCAGGATGATACGGGCCGCATCGGACTCTGGAGGTGAGCTGGCGAAGTATAACTGGCATTGGAGGATGAAGCCCTCGCAGCGCTCTGGGTTGCCATCATACTTCTCAGGCAAGGAGATGCGGTAGGCCGCTGAAGGCGGGCGAGGAGGGCTGGAAGGAAGCGGAACTGCAGCGGGGGAATCCGCAGCGGGAGGAGGCGTTAGCTGGGACACGCGCTGGCTTAGCTCGTTGACGGAAGGAACCAACGCGTTGAGCGAACGTTGATTCTCTGCGAGAATGGAGACCGCTTGAACCACCTCCTGCATCTGAGCGCGGAGTTCGGCGAGTTGTTCAGCTGTGGAAGCGGTGGGAGCAAAAACAGCGGCCGCTGCCTCCATGTCTATCGGCTACACGAACTGTTACACCGTGGAGAGTGAGGAGGCAAACGCAGGCCGTTGAGAGGTAAGGCAGGCTTTATTCACAACTTCTACTCGTAGCACAGAAGGCAGGAGTAGAGAGCTAGGTGACGTCACAAAACGTGTTGTGATATATTTATATATATATATATATATATATATATATATATACGGAGGGAGGCAGTGCCAACAATTCCGACAAGGAACTAACAAACTCTGACATGGAGCTAGCATGCTCGGCTACGGAACTATTGAGCGCGGCGACCTCGGATACAGAGCCAGACGGCACTAACAATTCAGACATGGAACTAATGAGCTCTGACAAAGCTAACGTGCTCAGCTATGGAACTAGAGAGCTTGGTCAGATTTAGTCAGATTTATTTTTATAGCGCTTTTTACAATGGAGCATTGTCTCAAAGCAACTTTACAAGTTTATATTATCTCCTAATAACCACGTCCAATCCCAAATTGAGCAAACCTAGGGTGACAGTGGCAAGGAAAAACTCCCTAGTTCTAGGAAGAAAAGTTCGAATAAAATGTGAAGTATGCACATCGACATCAAGTGGCTCGGGTGTGCTGATAAATCTAAGAGCGAAACTAAAGTCATGGAGTCAAAGTTCGAATAAAATGTGAAGTATGCACATCGACATTAAGTGGCCCGGGTATGATGGGGCTGGAGCTGATGACGGAAGCAGCTTGAGTGGAGCTCCAGCAGATGAACATCATGTGTGGGGCTGGAACTGCCGGAACACAGCTCGGAGAGAAAACAGAAAATGCAATTAGTTATTGATTAAAAGCACAGTGTCTATTAACAATCACTGATGCCAAGTGTAGCATGAGACCCCGGCAGCATTAGCTATAGCAGCATAGCTAGAAAGAGGAGAACTGGTAGGAAACACAGCCAAGAGGGATCACATGAGACATTGGCAACCCCATGGAAGGAAGAAG